>VYXH01001160.1:4812-50746 GCA_013397275.1 Burhinus bistriatus
CTCACACCCCCCCCCCCCCCCCCCCCTTCACATTTTGTACATAACAGGTAAGAATTACTAGCTCTGAAGCACTGCAAAACAGTCAATCCTTAGTACTGGAAGCTAAACGCACATCCAGAAAGTTCATGGCCAAGAGAAAGCTGAAGCTCTGCCTGTCAACAGAACTGACCACTACCGCTTGAGTATGCAACAGGGATGCAGGAGACAGGTGGGGACATATAGAGATGAAGAGGTTAAAACTGTTGAAACGCACAAAGACATTTTTATTTCATCTGCCCACAAGCAAAGTCCTCGCAAACATTCAGGGAACAATAGTAAATGATGGGAGTTACTTCACCCACGTATTGCTGTCACACAGGAGTCAAGATGACCAGCAGCATGCCTAGTGATTTGGGGCTTAAGATGGCTCTAAAAAAAAAAAAACCACACCAAAACAACCTTTTATTTTCAGAAATCACGCAATCCTCCTCTCAAAATATGAACTATTCATAGCGCCTGAAAATCTTGGCCAAAACTCTTCGAACCTCCCTTCAAAACGCGAGACAGATTCAGTCAACTCAAGGTGAACTGTCATGAGACGAGACGACTCAATATTTACTTTAAAAACCAGCCCATGCTAAACAACAAAACAGAATCTAGAATGTCATAATACAACACATCTACCTAGCTACAGCTTTGCGCATTTTCCTCTATTACCTCTATATTTTTTCAAACAGGAGATTATTCTCTAATAAAACCATTTAAACCAACCCTCTTTTTGTAGCTTAGAAAGTAAGAAGTCAAAACTCATTGGAGGACCTTTTAATTTGGGGTAGTTTAGTGTTTTTCTACCTTGAAAACAAGTTTGATCTGGAGGTTAGCCACCAGAGGGGAAACGAAGATGCTTGGTGATGAGATGGGTAACGGGCAAGTTGTCTCCTGTCCAGCCAAGCTGCCCGAAGTTTGGTCCCCAATGCTGTGTTTCTTTACCTTGAGTCCCTCCAGCCACAATGACCATTTGTTCCTTGTTAAGGTGCAAATGCGGCTCCCCGAGATGTTTGGAAAAGGCCCCTTTGGGACCCCCTTGTGAAATCTGTGCTTGTCTCCACTATTACTACTTTATACTAGAAACTACAAATTACTTCATCTTTCCCATCTCCATACAAATATAAAAGATGAAGCTATCCAAACCCCATACAATCTAATAATACTACATTACAGTACCAGAGATCATTTCTAAGCCCGTATCTGCATTCCCACCTCTATTCCTCTCCCTGTGTTACTCAGCTTCCTCTGGCCAGGAGAAATCTCCAAGTGCAGCTAAAGCTTTTTTGCACTAACACACATAATATAAGAAAATGGGGAAAAGATGGCAAATTGAACAATATTAATGTTTACACAGTTATTATAGACTATGCCCAAAAGCTTAAAAGTCCTCTCTACTTTCCTGGAACTCACATGGCTTTCTGAGCAGCACATAGTCCAGCATATATCAAGATTCTCCAAAAATAGCTTTTCTTCTGCCCCCTTTTAGCCATGAAATCGGAAATGTGGTAATGGGAGCCCTTGGCCAAACCTCTGCACTGGCAGGACCCTGAATTTTCCCAGGGTTAGATCTTATTTCTTCATAAACAGCAAAGAGAAGTAAACCCTCCTCAGCTCCCAGAATATCAAGGTTCAGATGCCGGATATGACACATCTGACTCTTCTTCACCATTCAACAGCAATTAGCTTAAAATAAATAGAAGGAAAGTGCCAATGTTAACAGCAAAAGCTGACTTGCTTCTAGTGTTTTAGTCATCATGGATAAAGTGCAGAGGTAGGGGGATTTAAAGGTATCTGGGATGATGAAAAGGGTTTAAATGGGAGATGCAAAGAAAACCACCGCTGCAGACTCCATTTTTGGAGAAAACAGCTTTAGCTAACATGTTTCTGCTGGGATTTCTTATTCACTGGATCTCAGTTTGTTTTTAATTTGCTCATAACATGCTCAAAGGGCATAACAGCCTGGCAAATGGGTTCCATAAAAGCAACAAGAGGGGCTAAATGTGAGATGAGCAGAAAATGCATGGGTTAACAAAGTGAAAGCAAGGGGAATGATTCCTGCAGGTTCTCCAAGTATCAGTATATATTGCCTGTTTCTGCACCTGGATGGCTTCAAGAACATCCTTTGCAAAGTGCAAACACATCCCCTGAAAAGCACGCAGAGTCTGGAGACCTTGGTTCACAAATCCAAGCCCTGCTGGGCTCCAGCCATAAAGAACTTCCTCTATCCTTGCTCTCAGCTGTGGTGGGAATGGGTTTCCCCTGCTCTGCTTCGCCATGCAAGAAGGGGATGGAGTCTATGCTGGCCTGACTTCCTCGCCAGGTGGCCTGCCCCACTAGCTCAGGAGGTGTCATACAACTTCTCATAGCCATGCAGCCAAACCCATTTGAAAACGGGATGCTGTAGCCCACACCCCAAGAGGCACGGACCCTTTGGGTCTGTTCTCCTGTGGCTGGAGCATCACCCACTGTAGTGCCAGAGAAGGTCTCTCCTGACTTGGATAGGTGGCCCCGGGTGATCTCCCGTCTTTCAAAGGTATCACTGCTGCATGCACGACCTGGTATCCTCCCTGCAGATGCCCAAACTTTTGGGGGAAGTGATCACATAGTCTATGCCACTTCAACATAAGTACTGCCAATGCTTACACCTCCAAGGGAAAAAACCCTATATTTGTTAAAAGCAATTGTGTTACTGCCTAATTAAAGTATGAGGTTATTAGTTGGCAAGCCTGGATATATACTTTTTCCTATAATACAGTGGAATTTCCTCTCCTAAAAATATTCTGTGTTTTTTCAATATTTGACTTCAGAAAATTTTTATGAAAGGAGTATATAATTCTTCTACCTGAAATCTGCATGACAGCCTGGTTGCCCTTGTTTCTCAAACATCACACTCAGCTATAAGAGGAAGGTGGCCCAAAGAGAGCATTAAATTATGTACAGAAAATATTTTCAATTAGGAAAAAAAAAGGTCTCAGAAATGGAACATGCATTGAGAACTTAATGGTGGCAAACGTGCCTACCATGTATTTGAAACATTGGACTTGGTTTTCAGATAAGAATGCCCTTGATGCTCCCAGGGAAACAGCAGGCAGCTATAGCACCTCTGGGACCACAAGCCATGATTCCTGAATCCCTGCTGTGTCCCCCTGGTAGCCGTGTAAAGCTTGTGAGCACCAAGACACAGTGGGCTTCACAGCATCCCCTTCAGCTGCACATTAGGTGGGTTGTCCTGTCACTGAAGGACCACCCGTCAGTACCAAAGATCAGGGAGCTGCATGGGAATGACGGAGAAATAGCAATTATAACAGACAACCTTCCCCAATTAAAAAAAAAAAAAATACAAAATTACCCCAGTATGAAGAGAATCAGCTGTAGCCTTACTCTGATGCAGCCAGCCTAGGCTGGTTGAAGGAAGATTTCCCCCCCAAAATAGTCAAAGGTCTATACCCTAACAAAGTACAAAAGAACACCACTGAATAGGAAAAGCTAGTCAATATTCTTGTGCTTCCACCTTGAGGCTCGCTTTTCTTCTACAATTTGATGATTTTACATCAAATTTTCTGATTTTTTTTTTCCGTTAAGATAATCAGATTATATTTTTTCCTTCACATTTTGTCCACATACAGTTTATTTAGCAATTGTTACACTCCTGCCATTTGTATGCCAAATGAAATCCAGAGCCCCAAGGAAGAGCACCACTGAAGGCTTGGGAAATACACGTAGAGCAGGTAGATTTGCAAATTACTATGCTGTGTGCACTTCACTGCCTTCACATAATTGCTCCTTTGCCATCGAATTCAGTTGAGTTTTCAACTTTCTCTGTGATATACCCTTCCCCCATCTTCACATTGCCATATGCCACTTAAAAAAAATAAAATTAACTTTTCTGCCTGTCAAAAACCATACAGCCTGTTTCCCTGCACCAGAATCTTACTTTGTTGAAAACGGGAGAAGCTGGGATCTGCCCAGTAATACCAAAATAATCAAATCAAGTATTAAAACTTGGAATTCAAATGAACTGTCCAGGCTACTTTCACAAGCCATTTTTCTTCCAGAACGCAGCAAAGTTGGGAGTCAAGCGCAGCCATGCCCTGCCCACTGTGGCGAAGGCTATCAATTCTGACCTTAATCAAATCTGATCTTTCCACAGCCAGGCTAGGGCTTTTTGTCTTGGCTTGTAAAAGCTTTGTGACTTCTGGAGTAAAATATATTTACAGTGCTGAGAAACAGCCTCTTTTTCCTTTCTAAAAGGTTTTGTACACTTTTTTTTTTTTCCATGCCAAATGTGCCATAATCTCCTTCTGATATGTTCCTCCAAGGCTTGCGATGGAAACAGGAGTTCACTGCTGGGAATATTTTCAATGTACCTGTAGGATCTGTAACCCACAGATTCTAACTAGTTGCACATTTAGTTCACATCCATTACAGTTTATAAATTAACAGAGATGTCATTTGCTGTACATAAAAAAAAAATCAATGCATATTTATGTTTTTTTTATTCAAATAGATTTTACATACATATAATCTAGAGACACAATACAAAAATCTGTTTAAGTTAGGCAATGCATCACAGGAGTGACCAAAAACTCAACACGTTTACCTTGGCAAAATGACAGAACCTATTTCTGCTGGCTGAAAAAATATTAGCCTTTAATGCGTTTATTAATTTCACTAAACGTACTTGAAGTGTTTTTCCTTAGCGGTATTCATTATTCCTTTTTGTGTTTCATAGTTACTCTTATTTATTTTTTCCATTTTGTTTTTACACCAAGGAGACTGCAGTCAAATAACACTCAGCAACTCATTTCCTCTCTTTGGACTGAAAAATTAAACAGATACTAAATTATGACAGTGAATTTAGAAAGGAGGGCTCCAAGGGGTTGAAAGAACATGTCTGAGATAATATGATGCTTCTAAGAATATTGCAATCACATCCAAGCAATCACCGAAGCGTGCCATGTAACTACCTCCTCAGCTAATATGCTTTTTTCTCCGTGATGACTAATCATGTTCTATTAAACAGCAGTAATGCTGGAAGAACTCAACTATACAAGTGTAATGAAGCCAGTATTCTCCCCGGACAGATTAGCTACAACTGATTTGACACATACCATCATAGGAGCTTCAAACCTGACAAACTCTGTGCTTGCTTCTGATTTATGCCGTCAAGCTCTTCAGAGAAGAGAATGAAATCCAGCCGTCGCGTTTGGTAGAGGTGAAATGTACTGATGTGCTTAACTGTCAGTTACAGAAAGTCACCATCTCTCCTTCCTTCTTCTCTCGCTTGCCTCTCCCTCCGCCCCTTCCCTCCACACTCGGGGAGCCTGCGTCCCTCCTGGGGATGACTGCTCTCCCATGGTCCTGGTGCCAAGCGTGGCGTGTCTTGCTCAACCCACGGGCTCTTGCCCGCTTGTTTCCATCATTCGAGAGCTGTCACTGAAACAACTGCTTTCCCTGCAGCCCCTTTTGCTCCTTCTCACCCCCTTGTGCTGTTTCCGGATGGGACAGGGATGAACCAAAAGGAAAAGGGAAAAGGAGAGTTACCAGACTCACACAGCAGAGCTGTGATGGGGATGGAGGAATATGAGGCTGCGGATGTAATTCAGGTCAGCAAATACACGACTGAGCTCCTCAGATGATGGTGGGCATCCTTCCACTGCTGTTGTTCCGGTTATTGTTCTTTCTGGACAAGTTTGGAGTGGCCATGAGGACGAAGCGCTCATCGGGGCAGCCATACTGGAGGAGAACGTCAATGCACTCCTGGCTGGAGGCCTGTCGGGCGTAGGCCAGTGCTGTGTTTCCATGGGCATCGCGTGCCATCACGTCGACGCCATACTACAGAAAGAAGAGATGTGTTGTTGGAAGCTGCGGTGCCAACAGACCATTAAAATGGAGGGAGTGGACTTAGGACAGATTGGTTTGAATGCAACTGAGGATGGGGAGAGGGAGAAGAGAGCAGGCAGGATACCGGCCTGACAACGTGAGCAGCACTGAGTCACATATGTTTCTACGGGGAGAAGCTCATGTGCGGAACAAAACTCGCCACAGTGGTGTTTCAAAGAGGTGCTAGGGAAATCTCTCCTTCCTTATTTTCTATGCTCTCCTTTACTTTCCATCAAGTAGCAGCAGACAGGCAGAAATATACTTTTTTATTACATTGCTGTCTTTTGAGAGCACGCAATAAGGAACATCTAGACTCAGGACACCAGCAAAGTGAAAGCCAACCCAGCCAGCCCCCTTGCCTGGACACCAAGTACTTACCCAAATCAAGAGTTGCACTAATACCACATTTCCTTTCCTGCATGCCAAGTGGAGGGCAGTACGCCCATCACCATCTCCGCAGGTCTCGTTCACCTCTTCCCGGGTCCCATGGGCAAGGAGCAGGATGACCGTCCGCAAGTCCTCCTCGGCTGTAGCCCTCAGGAGATGCTGGCCCAGAGAAAGCTCCAGGCACTGCAGCGGGGCAAGGAAGAGCTTCTGCTCATATTTTGCACGTATCCAGCGCTCTTTTTCTTCCCTAAAGAAGCCAAAGGAGATACGTCACACTAACCTGGTTTCCCTGCCTCTAAACGGTGGCAGTTCAGCTATCAGTATGCTAGCAAACAGCCGTGAACCAAAAAGAAAATTATTCCCCTTTCAAATTTTTGGCAAGAAATCCCCCATGGAAACAGTTCACCCAAACCTTATCTTTGCAGCGATATGTGTGTCACCCATCTCATCATTACTGAGTCATGTTATCGCAATGTCCGAGATCCCTCTAGGCAGATGCCGTGAGCATGTGGTCATAAGATCACAACAGCCAGGAGCTCCTAAAACCCCCTGGACTTCCCTGAGGGCTGGCAAGAGGTCAGTGCAAGAGCCCTCACCATCATGAAGACCAAAGACAAAACAGGCAGTCTGGTTCCACGTTAGGGTTAAGGTGGGCTGCAAAATACGTTACAGAAAATGCACTAAATTTCTGTATCTAAGACCAGAGGTAACCAAGCACCTGGGCCTGCATTTTCAGATGGGAGAGCAAGTCCCGAAAGACACAGCCCTGCTTGCAGGGGTGCTTTTTCTTTCTACAAGTGGAGTAACGTTTCCAATGCAAAAGGCATATGGATGGTTCCTCTGTTTGTTTTTCCAGAATGCAAACTGCCAAAACAATACTTTGAAGCACCATTTCCTCCTGATATGTCAAAGAACTATCAAAAGCTTTCTGGATGCTATTAGGTTACAGGATAACAAGGACTACAAACAAATCTCTCAACTCTCCATTAAAAAAATTACCATACAATTATATGATCTGAGATCTAGCCCTAGACAAAGTCCCATTTAGAGGTACCTCAGGTAATCTGTCCAGCCTGTGAAAACCATATATATCACGTAACCCAGGCGACCTGCTACTGGTGACAGATTTTTCTCCTCTGGAGTACAAAAGGCAAAGCTCTGTTTACGCCTTTCAGCCGTGTTTACACTACTCCCAGTAATCTAGTGTCAGGTTAGCCCTAATCTGTTTTTAAATACTTATGTAAACAGATCCTTCCAACAGCAAATCTGGATTAGTTTTGCATCATTTCCTGGTATATGTGGAGTGACCTTGCTTTGACCTCCCCAGATGCTTTCAGGCACAGCTTCCCAAAGCATCCGCTTCTCTACCCCACCACAATTTACCTTACAAACAGGTCCACCAGGGGCTTTTTTTCAGAGAAAAAGTGCAAACAGAAAATTAACACAAAGAGTGCTTCATTTAAATCAAACCTTTGAATGACTCCTGCAAGCTAAAAGACACACTAAAAAACCCCACATTTGGGGAGATGCAAATTAACCTTTGATGGCAGGATCTGATAAACAGAGTATCATTTCATGTATTCCAGATGGAGAGGAGGAAGAAAAGGACTTCTGTTACTACTGCACCTTTAATTCATGTTTTTTGTATTTGTATTTTTTTAAGGTAAAAAAACAAACCAGAACCAGTGCCATGAGTAGGATAAAGTAACGTATATGCAATTATTTACAGTTAAATGAGCATTCTTGCAACACTGCAACAGTTCCAGTTCCAGTATCCATCCAGAGTATCTTCAAGGAAGTTTAGCAAACATTTCATGTTTTTTAAACACATATAGAGGTATTGAGAGTATAACCCATATATCCACTACATGTTTAAAATGTGCCAGACTGAAAAATGAAGTGATTCAACCTGTGCTGTTTTACAACGGTGGCACACATCAGGACTTAGGGAATTTATTTTTCATATGCCCATATGTCCTAAAGGCAAAATATACCTCAGACACATAACTAACAAAATTTTTTTAGCCTAGTCAAGAGTCTGTAAATGAATTCCCCCTCTCCCCCAAACCACCTTTTGAGTGATAATAACTTTTGGCTGCCATCAGAGCATCGGCCGCTGCACTCACCGTTACTTGAACAGAAGTCCCTTTCCATTTAGAAATCAAGCTGTTTTACACAAGCCTCCCTCCACTTCTAATTAATCTTAAACCTTAATAATAATGCAATGGTATGTAGCAAAACAGAGACAGTAAGTGCCAAGTTCAGGCGGAGGCTTTCAGAGCTTTAGGATGCTGGTTTACAAATTCATCGGCATGAATTTCACATTTGCCGCATGTTGCACGAGAGCAGCATGAAGGCAAGTCAGATTAGGCAAGGCTGCAAGACAGCAGAATAGACACTAATGACCCAGTCCTGCTCAGGTTTATCCTACTGTCTCAAAAGGCTGGGAAAAGAACAGGAATGTGAACATGCTGCCAGCTGCATTAGTGATGGAGAGGATGCAAATGGTCTTTCCTTAAACCACTCTCTTGCAATATGACCAAGTAACCTGTAAATGCTCTGCATTAATGCTGACTGTATGCTCTGGTCAGGATTCAACCCTTTGCTGGAGGAAATCTGTTGCAAAGACCGGCAGCAGCTAAGGAGATGTTGCGTCCCTTAGGAGATGCTCACTGGCATGGCTGGCCAAAGCAGGACCCTGCAGCCAGCAGCAGGTTGTGCCACTGGGCTATGCTCACCTAAAAATGGTTATTTTACCTCACTTCAGTTTCCCTTTTCAGAAAGCCCATTTAACTTTTCTTGACTATGCAGGGCACTGGAAGACTTAATTCATTAAGGCCTAATTCTACCTTTGGACTCACATTAACGGTTGTGGTGGGAACACAGCAAACTACAAACAAAAATAAAAGTGTTTTAAAAGCCTCAGACATTTGGGGGCAGCATGTCACTGACATTGGCTATTGAATGAGATTTAGATCTTACTCAACTGTACAAAGTGGGCACAAGGAAGATACGCAGTCTGCATTTTCCAGTAGAAAATGAAACTTTATCATAGATGTAGGAGGAAAAGCATGGTCGCCCAGGTCTCATGGGCAGCCAAAATGTAGAGGGACTGTTTTTGAATGAGTATCTAGAAAGCCAAGTCCATGGACATCCTCTCTCCATCTCTGGCACAAACCACTTCATTTTGAACAGGAAGTCCTGTGAGCTCTGCCACTCACATTCATCTCAGAAATCCTGACAACAAGACATAAATACTGTAATTGTTGCTCTGATACCCCAATTTCACTTCTGGGATCCTCAGCTTGTCTTGGTTGAGGTTTCATTTTCCCCAAGGAAGGCCAGTCCAAGAGCAGAGTCGTCAGCAGTAGATCACTTAACCTCACTGCAGTTCCCTGGAGGACCACTGTTCACATCCCCTGTTAGCTAATGAGCTAAAAAATGAATTATTGGAGCGGTCAGCAATAAGCAGGAAGAGGAGGCACAGTGTTTCATTTCAGCCAGGGCTGACATACCTTTAAATAAATCAGCTGAATAAGAGTATGAGGAAATGACACCGAACCAATCCCTAAAAATAAAGGAAATGTACATCGGCTAGTAAATATTTCCCTTGTTTTCTTCCCTTAGCTGTAACCCCGGTAACTTCCACGCTAAGTGACCCCCTCAACACAAGAGGCTTTCACTTGTAGTTGTGAAGCCAAAACAAGCTCTTTTACTGAACTTTTAAAATCCAGTGGAGTCTTTTTCTCAGAACCAGATTAAAGCCAGCATGCTGGAGAAGCAACATCAGGCGCTCAGATGGTCCCTACGATACTTTACGCTGGAGAATCTGTGAGCTGCCTCTTCCTCACATGTACTAAAATGACTTCTCTTTTCTTCAGTGATCATATCAGCTGCTATTTTTTCAATGCATATGCGTAAAGAATTAATAGATTATAAACTCCTAAATAAACTTAGAGAAAGAAAAAATATAGTTATAAGATCAGACTTTCTTCGAGCCTTTTATCTCTGAGGCTGTGCATTCAAACCCAGACTGCTGATAAAAACTTCAAACCTCACTGGTTATACAAGGGTATTTACAACAGAGTAAGACTGCAAAATGCTCTATGGTACCAGGTGAGGAATAAGCCACTAAGCCTTGGTCAAAAAATACCACTAAGCTCTTTGGTCTTGCAGGAGTCTCTATCACTAGTGAACTCTAAGTACACACAGTGGTGTTAATGAAATCTCTGCCACAGCAGCAATACTGTACATAGGTAAAGGGCTATTAGAAACAGATGAAAATTTCAGTTCTCAGTTTATTTTGATCTAATTAGGTGCTTGCTTCTCAAGATGATGTCCAATTATTTAAATTACTCTGCCAGCCACATCACATCATTATTATCTGGAAACATAAATACCGGGCAGTGTAAGGAGGGAGGGCTAACTAGGTAGCATGACAATATAAAAAGCAGATTTGCTTAGAGCACGCCTTTGCTCCAGGAGCTACACCGCATTCTCCATTTACGGGTTTGCACCAGAGATGCTCATTTAGGAGCCCAGGTCCTACACAGCTTAGCCCCATGTAGTGCATTGTGTGGCTCTCCCACCTCAGTTAAACGCGTGCAGTTTTACACATGACAAATCCAAGCAGGAGCTTTGTACTGCTGGTATCAACACTCCATCCTATTCCTTCTCGCTCTTGTTCACCTCTGCCTTCAACTTCATTTGTCCCTCACATATACTTGGCAGAGAGGCATGAAAGGCAAACACAAAAAGGATGTGCAGGGTGGAAATAGAAGCCATGTTCATATGGCAACTCAGAATTGATTGTGTAGGCAACAGCGTGCAAATGGAGAGCCTGAGAACTTGCCATTAAAATTCAACAGATACAGTGCAACAGCAGCCTTGTTCTTACCAAAGCGATGACAAGGACAACAGAAATGTTGTGTCACTTGCTTGTTATCTAAGATGACTCACTGTTTGTTAAAAGGCACAATGAAATTTTGAAAGGTTGCATTAAAAACATAATGGATAGCAGGTATTTGCCACAGCAGAGCATTGATTTCCCACAATCAGAAATACTGAGCAGGCTTGGTGCAGGCATTTTGAAGTGAAGTTTTATCCTCCACACTTCTGACAACACTAAAAAGCTCTTGAAATTTTTTATGTTTTCTTCTCTCTTGCTAAAGAAAATAATTCTCTAACTGAGGAGGCCCCTAAATGGTCTCTCTAGCATTGCCACCCATGTGCCGTGCCCGTGTGTTGCCATTTCTGGTTGCTCACTGAAGTACAGCCATCTAACGCCGTAGTAACCTGGCCAGCTCAGCAGGAGCACTGCCAAATTTTCTCTCCTGTTGGCCAGCTGACAAGGTTAATGTGTCTCTTTCAAGAAAATTAAGTAAATCTAACCTCCGTACCTCCCAAACTCCTGGAGAGTCCCAGAATGTGTCATTAGCTTCGTGGTCCAGCATGCAAGAAGCATGCATCACCTAATGACCAGCGCTGGGCAGCCGGTTGTGTTGGGGCTTGCCGTTTAAACAAACCCCTTTGCGATGACCTGGCGTGGACCTGATAAACCGTATCGCTTTGGACAGAGTTGGCATTGCAATGTTGGGATGAGTAAAAGAGAAACATCAGGGCTGGGGGGAGAGATAGGATTGAAATGTTGGGAAAGGTTTGTGATGTTTTTAATTGTAACTAGCAAAGGGGGGAGAAGGAGAGAAGGCGAGAAGAAAGAGCTAGCAGCAAGGAATTTCCAAAGTGTCTTCCTGCCCCAAGCAAAGCAGGAACTGGGAGGAGAGGCATGGAAGAGGAGCTGGGAACAATATGCTGAGAAAACACAGGGGCTTCCTCTCTCTGCAGGAGAAGACCTTACTCTATTGCACAGTAAGTGTTTAGCAGTTGACTGCTTCCTAGCATGCATGCCTTCTCTCCCCAGCTGCGTTGCTAAGGGGGAAAGCGCACAAGCCCACTGGGGATATATAGGTCCCTGGCAAACAAGAGGGCTCCAGACAGCAAACAAAGACCGATGGGCATTTATTCCTTAATTACGAAAAGCTTTTAAGAAACAGGCCACTGTAAATCCCGCCTGCCGAGAAAAAGGAGGCAAAGGACCAAGATTTATGTGCGCTGGGGCAAAGAGGAAATAAATATCTCTCTGGCTCCTGATCAATATTATGAGTGTTTTGCCAACGTACAGGGTGTTTTATGAGCTGTAAGGACAGAAAGGGATTATTAATAATTAAATAAAGTCAACTTATTAAGCTTATTACTTCTAAGAAGTTAAACATCCCTGATGTACGATGAGCAGCCCTATAGGAAAGCTGCAGATAAGCCAACCCGTGTCTTGTCTTGGACTCTGGACCAGGGCTCTCCAGGCGAACAGCATAGTAAACCAGCTTAGAAGTTATTTAATTACTATCTTTTCTGGGGAAGTTATCTGGCTGAGGACAGAGTTCAATCTGCTGTCAAACCTCCCAAGTTTTGTCCACCAGCCAGGAGGGTCAGTGAAAGACAATCCAGTGCTGTAAACTATTCCAAATTCAAGTTACTTCTACCATCAGACCTATTCAAGCAACCAAAACATCAGCCCCAAAAGACATAAAAAAAGATGGTTTCCCATTATAAGCATGCCCAAAGCACGTCACATTGTCAGGGAGCTGTTTTCTGAAGCCCAGAGGTCAAGATCTTCTCCACCATTAGCTCTACTACTACGTTTTTCAGTTTTCCTTTTATAGCTGTGTGTTTAAGGAAAAAAAAAGCCCTACTGTGCATGATGGACAGGGATCGCTCATACGTGCAAAGCTGAATGTGCTTCTCAAATTAATCATGTCTTGCATGACACTTACCAGTATAACCATAATTTGGATTCAGTAGAGCTTCTCCACTTTCTTTGCCCTCTCTTCTGACAATATCCCCCCCTATGTAGGGCTCCAAAATAGCTGTTATTCTGCGCTTCTAGGTTAGCCTTCCAGTCATGCCACAGAGTAACCAGCAGCTCTCCCTTATGTGTTAAGACACCTGCAGGATTTATTACTGCACAACATTAATTACCAGCCTGGCCGAGACATCAAGGTTTACGGATTTCAGGCTTTTTAGACAAATATCCTGCAATTGTGGGCTCTGATGTATCACATAAAATTGCAGCAAACTTATGTTTTCATTGCGTGACACTCAATCTAATAATTTTTAAGGTATACTCGATAAAATATATCACATCTGAGGTTTACTCTGTATAAAGTTAAGCAAAAGCTATGTGACATACAACAGTAGGGAATACTGCAGATATGAAGAAAAGGCTTATTAAGTTGAGAATAAAGACTGTAAGTGTGGTAACTGTAAGCCCTGCAAGCTAGTTAAGTCTTTCCTCAATATAAATCCAAGCTTTTTTTGTTCTGTGCAACTATGTGAAATGAAAACAGTCCCTAGAGATTTAACAAAAAGCTTGAAGAATGCCACAAATCGTACTTTTCCACTAACCCCAAAAGCCCCAGAATTTTTTTAAACAGCATTGCCAGCAACATTTAGGAGGGTAAAAAAGCTAACAATGGTGAACTCTAAGGATTTTAAACACTTAGCTTGGTGAAAACAATTAAAAAAGCACTGTGAACAGTGGAGGAAGATGGGTTTCTGCTAAGATGTGCAAGGAGAGACCTTACGAGAATCTGGAATACAACAGCGATGAATGACTGCTCCTTTCCACCCACCCTCTGCTGACCAACAGAAAAACTACTGAGTTTATGATCCAATTCCTTTTACCTAGATATTGATGTACAAGCGTATGAACACCCACAGAAAATTTAAACTGAAACATATCACTGTGCTGGCTACCAAAAAAAAAGGCTAAGAAGTGAGTTATCACTGTGTGGTTCTAAATACAGACATGGATGGCTTCCTGTTCGTGGGTGGTCAACCTCAACACTTGGGCATACTACAAATATTACCTAAAAAACCCCAAAGGCTGCTCTATAACAGTTGCGTGAAAATGCTAAAGCCAAGGAGTAGATTTGCTTCTTGCTTGTTTGCAGGTTTTTATATATATATATATATATATATATGTGCAGAGTATAGTAACTGCAAACATGTATCTAATGCATTTCATTATTCATGTATAACTATACTTAACCTGATGTTTTAAGTGTAGAAATCAAATTGCGTTGTGCCAGTACCTAAAAACAGACTGGAAATTTCAGTTTACAATTTGATATACAGTCACTCATTTTAGAAGATTACATTAATTTGCAATTTGTTAACGCTAGTTTTCTCCTATAGGAAGGCTATACTTAATGCGATATTATTTTAAATATAGCTCAAGAAATCATTACATCCTTTCCCCCCTTCTTTTAGGAAAAAAATATGAAAATTTCATTTGAAATCAATTTTCACACATAACATGGAAGTAGTTTTGAACAGCTAACAGAACTCAAAATGAACTATTAGGAAATGTTTTGTGGAAATGAAGGTAGTCTGTTATCTTGTTTATTTATGTCTAAAAATCTGGCCATTTTCACCCCAAACCAGGCTTCTGCTTTCACATTCATGTTAGAGGAAGCTCTTGTACAGTATTCAAAGGCGGGGGGGAAGTGACATACAAATATTTCAATGCATAAATCTCAATAATCTGTGCCAGGTGAGAGACGGAGCGAGGTTGCCAAGTGAGGTTCCCACAGACCCTGAGTAATGTGGCATGTAACGGGGACGTACATCAACGATGTGCTTTCCAGTGGCTCCTCCCGTGCTGTGACTATCACAGCGCATTAAGGATACCATAACAGTCGCTGATGTGATCTGCTTTGGAACGTATCACATCATAAACAGATGAGAGAAGAGAAATGGAGCTTTTCTTCTGCTCATAATGCTATAAAGTGCAGAAGTAGTGAGTGCACCAATGCCTTATAAATAATGAGAGGGAGGGAAAAACCCTCTGAGGTCTACCCAAAGGGCTGACAAACTTACAGTGCAGAAATTAAAGAGATCTCCAAAGAGAGCTTGCTTAGCACACAAAGGTAGCTTCGATGATCCAAAATGCAAAAAATATGTTGTGGGCTGCAGAAGGGGAATGCAATCCTTACCCAAGGATCAGGAACTGCGAGAGGACAGTCTAATTATAATACTTCACAAAGACCTTTAAAAATTTTCTTGACAATTTTGATGCTTTTGTTACCAATAACTACTGAGCAATCCTATAGTTTGGTTTACAATGAACAACAGCAGCCCTTTCAGGGGGCTTTAATATTATCTTAATTCCAGCAGAAGCCGTAAGATGATACTCTGGAGTATTTGGAAAAAAAACGCCTCAACATTACACTGAATTTATATAAGACATAAAAGAGAAAATACAAGTAATAAACACTGTATTTGAGCATAGACTGTGAAGAAAAACACATTTGGAGCAGCAAGCAAATAAAAACAAACGTTTGCTCTGCACAAGTCAGTAGTGGAAGGCAGGCATGTTTGCAGCCGAAGGTTTAGAGGACAGGGAAGTACCTGGACTATCCCTGTGGGCAGCATTTCTGCAACCTACATTCTTCAGATGCTACAGGGACATCTCCACTGTCCGACTCTTCCCAAATGACTTGCAGTTCTCCCCTCACCTTCCAACGTCTCCTCACTGGCAATTCCAATATATCCCATAGCCTCCTCTTCCTCTCCGACACATCTTTCCTCCACCAACACACCTTTGCCTGTTCTGCTACACCACCTCTAAATGGTTACTTCTTCAGCTGCTTTGGTCACCTCTTACATCTCACTGATGCTAAGGACTCTACAGAAATTGTTGATGTCATCAGACTCTTCCATTAGTTGCATTTTTTAATGACTTATTTTTATTTAGTAAAAATGATGCCTGTCTTGGCAAGTTAGATCTCCTGAGGTATTCTCTCCGTTCTGCAACTGATGAGACTTTCCTCTACCTCAGTTTTAGTGGGCTGCAGGTATTTGATGCCTTTCTGAAACCACAAACGATAATTAGTTTAAAAAAGGCTGATGGTAGATCAGCTTATATTTTTCTGAAAAAGCAAAGGAGATGAAGAATTAACTTGCGTAACTATGACTAAAAAAAGAAAGAGATTTGAGAAATCCTCAGCAGTTAACATCTCCAGAAATCCATGAGGTTTCCTCTGTACCTAAGAAATGAAACCTCAATGTTGTTTTTTTTTGTTTGCATATTTTCAACAATGGGACACACAACATTGTGGTTACCCAAATGTGCCACAAAAGGTGAGACCAGAAATGGAATTC
This sequence comes from Burhinus bistriatus, assembly GCA_013397275.1. NCBI lineage: Eukaryota > Metazoa > Chordata > Aves > Charadriiformes > Burhinidae > Burhinus > Burhinus bistriatus. The sequence goes on from VYXH01001160.1 coordinate 21,331, forward strand.
GCTTTCAAAAGACACTCGAGTGCTCAAGTACTTCTGAGGCAGTTCTAATTGCACACCTCTGCCTATTAATCACTTGCAAACCTTTAGGCTCTTATGATTTACAAGCCATACGGTTGGTGCTTAACAGTGGGAAACCCGCATAAAACCTGACAGCAAAGAAAATCTGTACAGGAGACACCTGCCAAAAGTGACAGCAAGTTCCACTTCGAGAGCATCTCTAGAGAGAGGTGTGCAGAGATTTAAAAGCCATGTGCCAGAATTAAAGAATTAAAGCCTCTTGCCCAAGCGCTCTCAGTGCCTAAGCGCCCTCTCTTTTTCAGCTACTTCCCTGCAAATCCCTCTTCAGAACACATTTGGAAATTATTTAAAAAAAGATAAAATATCCCTAATCTGTTACCAATTAGAAGAAAACCGTGAATATTATTTTCTAATTTGTGACTCAATCTTAAAAGGAAAGTCACTGAAATAATTACATTGGCTCCTGAATATTTCTATTGTGCTCCTTAAAAAAAATAAATAGCAGGTATGTCCTTTTCTGCCCAATATGCCCCAGGGCTGAATGTATCAATAAGTACATCAAAGCCCTGAACATGAACTGCCAAAAAGTTGTAATTTCTGATTTGTGGCAGCTGCAGCCCAAGGGCTGCCAAACTGATTAGTTACCTCCTAATGGTATTTGTGCAACTTGGGTTTGTGGCAAGGAGGTGGGAAGGAGGAACAAGCCAGGAAGGATAGAAGTTCAATAGTAAACACACAGCGCTCAAGTTGTCCACTACAGGAGCAAGCAATTTCCAGCCGGCTGTTGATGTACAAGCACTAAGCCAGGATTTATAAGAGCGGCGACGTGTAGGCTTCTTTTTAAAACCCAGATGCGGTGCGACTTGAGTCACTAACTCCTGAAAACTGGTAATTTCCTGGTGGTTAGCAGGAGAAGGTCTGCCAATGAGAAAGCAGAAGCTGCTAATAAATTTATAGTGCGTTATATGCCAATTAGACCCCTTCAGCCCTTCAAGAGGCAGTGCCACCAATCAGGTTACCATTCCACAAATGCACTCTTTAGAGCTGATCTAATCACAAATCAATCCTGCATTTAAAATGCGATTCTCATTAGTATTACCCTGAATGCACTCGTGAAACAACGCAAGCGGGTATTTTTCTTCTCCCCTTTAAGTGCCCTTCCCCAATGCCTTGTGCACAGCTATTTACTTCTTGTACACAGTCACATCTGAACTTCAAATGGTAAATAATCATTTTGAATACCACATTAATTCTGCCTCGAACCAGATTTATTACACACGCCATACTTGGGAGTTTCACCGTCATTCACAAGCTAGCCGTGAATCTCTTGGTTAAATTACATCCTTGTATCTGACCATGCACCATGCAGTATTCTATCAATACCATGACTCAGAGCACATCCCTCAGCTTCCCACCCCATGACATCCACAAGTGCTAAGACTCCCGATGCTGCTTATTCGGGCATTCAGAAAAAGGAAAAACACAGAAGTAGAGAGAAATAAAAAGTTCTGTATGGTTTAGCATCTTCAGCATAGGTACAGATTTACATTAAACCTCTGGTCACAGCTTAAACCACATCTCAGTGCCTACAGTCTATGCAAGCCAACACCGTGTCTTGGATGCTTTGCAAAGCAAGTTTGCCTTAATTTCCTGCTGAACAAGGCTAGAAACGGACGTTAATTTCAGCTTTGTAGCCTACGGCAGTACAAAAATGCCTCCTGGTCAGGAACACAAGGCAACCTGAGTCACTTGTAATGCATTTTCTTTTTCTTTTCCTTCTCAAACTACGTTCAGACCTTGGTGAAGCACACCCAGAAACCTGACCCAAGCCTAGGTGGCCTCCACATATTTCAATTCAAAATTACTTCAAAATTTATTCTGATTGAGCTAAATGCTTTGTGATTTGCTCTTGTCAGCTGCCACAGCATAAGCACGGGTAGCAGACAAACATATGACTGTAGTTGTTTTGCCTCCAAGCACTACAAGATGTGCTTGTGGGGGCTCAGGGAAAGGGTCACAGGATCTTCTGAGCTTGTAAAAAGAACAAACCACTGTAGTCTTTCACAGCGCTTTGTCCTCCTCCTCCGCCTCCACTGGGATGCCCAAAAGCATTAGGACCATGGCAGCCAGTGCTGGAAGCTCACCTCACTGCACCTCCTTGACAGACTAACATCCACATTACATGGATGTAAGGAACAGAACCCTCCAATGCAAGAAATACCAAAGCAACCTTCATTTCCCTGCTCCCCCTCACGTGCAGCCAGGTACGCTCATCGTTAGTCACAGTAGGACCAAATTTTACTTGCCAAAATGTCCCTGCTCCCACTCATTTTAAATTTTGTGGAGGCTCTTCACAAAAAAGCCCACAAACCGCTTAAGAAAAGCAATGCATGATGCCCCAGCCTTGGGCTGTCACCTGCATCTTATTTCTACTTAACCTCTTAAATAACATTGGAATTCACTTTGTCCCCTGATGGGCACCGTAATGAGAACCACCTGTCAATCACAGCTCCATTAGCCTGGACAGACTTTCACTTCCTGAAACAATTTATTGGATTCCCAGAAGCGAATGGACCTTCTTCCTTTTGAGCTGTTTTTTTTTCGGGGAGCTATTCAGCAGGAGTGAGCCTCCCTTCTGTTCCTGCTGAGGGGTCATTGTTTCCCCCGTTTGCTCATGAAAACAGTTTCCTGAGTTGACCCACCTCTTCTTGTCCCAGGCAGGCCGAGTGTTTGCCAAAAACTTCTTTCGACTGTTCAGTTCACCGGCGCTATACAAAACCCACCAGCTGTTTCCAGCCACTGGGGCAGGGGAAAAAGCCAGTCGTACTGTTAACCCCTTCTCAACAAAAACCCTCTGCAGAAAGAGGTCTGCTTCGGCTGGGTGGTTGGTTGCATGTGGAGAGCTAGAGGGGTGCGAGCCCGTCATCCTTATGGCAGATGAGCGGGACTTCAAGGTAGCTCCCTCTTACATAGGAAAGAAATATCTGCTCTCATTTAGCATGAAAACTAAATATAATTTTGTTTTCCTCTTCCTTTCTCTTGGTTACACTCAAATTGCAGCTCAAAGAAAAATCTTACTAATAGAGGCTAAAACCACTTTCGTTGAAACATTATCTTTAAAGGAGTATTTTCATTTCCCTGAATGTGTGCAGTCCTTATGAGGTTCATTTGCAATGCGCCTATCTCTTTTGATGAGATAATAAAATGTATTTTATTTAAAAATATTTCCACTTTCTCCCAAAGGAATTTAAGTGGTCAGTTAATCTTTCTGCTTCAGAACAACTCACTGAGTAAATAAAAGAGGGCTCAAGATTATATAAACCAGTATTTTTTTTCATTCTAACACTGGTCTCGAAGACTAAAATACAACTGTACCTGAGCATCAGCTGTATGCCCTTTTAGTATAAATCAGTTTAACTTTTAGCCTGGAAAAGAAAAAAATGGAAACAATATGATAGTTATCTCTAGCCTTCTGTGATTCTCAAGTCAATAGTAAATGGGGGGACTCGTTAGTGCCATAGTGATCCAATCAGGATGAAATTATGCAGTCATGTAAGAAATAATATCTATTAGGCTAATTTAATCAACGAATACTTTACAGATGAATTAGAATGCAGAATCCAATTATTTCAAACATTTGGACTGTCAGCCGCTGTGTTTTTTAAGCAGTGGAAGGGGAGAAAAGGAAGGTTTAAGGATCCTTTTAAGACGAGGGTGGCTGGGCTGTATTTATAGCAGGAGAGCTTATAACAGCAGAAAACTGACAACTACAATCAGCACCTTCCACAGCTTAGAAGGCTTGCGCCCAGGCGGCTCTAATCTAACCCCTCTCCGTAGCTCCTGGGGCACCTTCCTCTGGGATATTGGTATGGACAGTTTGATTTGCTATTTTCAGTGGCTGATAATTACTGTCTCAAGTCTTGATAATTTCCCTTTGCCAGTCACCCTTTTAAAAGAAGGCTTACACTCCAATTACAGTAGGTCTGTTTTTATTTGGAAGAGAAAATGTGCCCCTGGATTCATGCAAAATACCCTGGTGCTGCAGAACTCCATTGGTTGCACGTAGTATTTATTCCCCTCGAAAAGTAAGAGCTTGTTTTACAATGCCAAGCAAAGGAAAATGGAATACACATAATTAGTCCTAGAAGGGGAAATTAGTTTAAAATGCACCTTGACTCAAATTGGAGAGGACAGAACTGAGGGCTGAGAGTACACGCAAATCGCATCCTTGATCCAGCATGACTCAATGTCCACTTTGCTGATGCTTTGCCAAACGACAAGAGGATCATAACGCTCACCAGAAGAACATCGTTCCTCCACCAAGGAGGCTTTTGGATTGGGTCCTTGCCACAGAATAAAGGCACAAGATATCCCACATCCACAGCCTCTCTGTGGAGAATTTTCTCCTGGATCCTCTGGAATTGGCATTTCATAGGGAAATACAGCAGTGGCAGTCACCCTCTGGCTGAGAAGTGTCCGTGAGAAGTCTCATGACCTTTCATAGTTCAAGATCAGCTCAGGTCCCCCAGCACTTGTCAAGAACTAGTGAAACATCTTACACACACATCTACACCAGCCAGTCTCATCACATGGGGCCCGCCCATTGCATTTACTATCAGAGAAGTTATTTCAAGAACTGAAGATGGCAAATGAGTATGTTTTGCCCAAGTCTACAGGATAAAAATGACTCCCCTCCCCAACATTACTAGAGAAGCTACTCCTGAAAGCTATTACTAGCTTGTACAGAAGAAAACAAGGCTACAAGAAAGTGAAGTCTTTAACTATCTCCTGGACTATCTTCCACAAAGCACTGAATGAGCTTCATACCGCAGCTTAAGTTAAGCAAACTTATGCCATGCTGCTGGCTTATCTATTTCTTTTGAATACTTGAGCAATATCATACAGGATACAGAAAACCTTGCGCCTGTTGCAGAATGTAGATGCCCCATTGCTCTGTAAGTTCTGTGCTGCAATTCCCAACATACCTGTGATCCAAACATTTTTCTGCCCTGTCATCTGGAGTGGTTAATGGACTTTCTCATTGACTGGCTCTTGCTTATTTAAACATTTAATGCTCTTCTGATGCCCAAATTATGCCTGTTTCATGTGATGGATTAGCCCAGAATACAGCAGTGACAATTTTCTGCAATCTGTGGAATATCAAATTTTGATTACTTCAGAAGGAAAAAGTAAAGTTATAAGTAAACAGTTTTGATTGATAAGGAACAGAGGAATACTTAATGTGGTGGTTCACTGGAAGCCTTGATGAATGCCTGGCAGGACTATGATGAGTCTACCCAGAAGACATACAATAGCTCTGGGAAGATTTAAGGTATTTATTGCTCAAATAAAACAAAACCAAGTGAGATGAGCAGGTGAAGTAGCACAGGGTGATTGCAATCTGCTGATCAAGAACAAGTGCAATTCTAATTTTTGCAGAGCAAAAACAAACTAATTTTCCAGCTTGCCTATGGAACACTGACGGTTATTTTAAGAATTTCAGATGCTGCCTTTCTTCAATGAGGAACTGAGGATCATTCCAGATTCAGGTCTTCATAGCAGATTATCTTCTAGTTAATGCTGGCAGTTGTTCTACTTTTGGGTGGTAAATTATTTAGCAGTACCTTTTTAAGATAAAGATGTAAGATTCCCATGGGCCCCACTCCTTCCAGTGGCACCATTTTTCAGCTATGAGACTATTGACTTCAAGCTGAGAACGGTTTTCCAACAGGAGTGTTCCTAGCATGGTGATCCGTCTGCTACCTGCTGAAGTTTGTACGCGCTGATGTCTAGTAGAAATACTAACTTTTGCTCCAAAGCAAGGTGTAGAGCTTCTCTGAAGACACAGGCTGCTTTCTTATCAATTACAAATCTCTCTTATTCCGGGCTTCGATGGCGATAACATGTCAACAATCTTCCCTGTCTTCTTGTGATGGTAAAAGCAGATGTGACCCTTCCACTCTGAAACAGTTGCTGAACTGTGTCTTTGTGAAAATCCCTAAAGCTCTCCCTGACTGTGAGCAAGGAAGGAACTTTGTATTGAAAGCATCTTCCCAAAACAGTTCAGAGGGAGTCTTCTGAGAGATACAAGGAAGAAAAAAAGCCACAAGTGAAGAGTATGATGCATTTGAAGGGAGGGTTGCATCAGAAGCACCTTCTCCTCCTTCAGAAAATGAAGCTTACCTGAGCCTACAGTGCTGTTTTGCTATTAAAAAAGGCACAGTTAGAGGTATGTGGTGAAGAGAACCAAGTTTTTATTTTCAGTTTACTATCACTGGTGGAGTTGATGGATGTTTTGGACAGAAGAGTCTGAAAGGAGGCTTTGTGACCCAAGATGATTAAAACAGTTGTCTTGAGCGGAGTTTGCCTATTCTGAAAAGAAGTGGGGGAGATTCCCACTAATCCATCAGCAATCTACTGCTGGCAGACAGATGCACTGATTAGAAATGACAGCTTTGCAACAGGTTCAAAATCAAAGTGCAGTAAAACTAGCTAGCTGTCCTATATTGTTGAAAAAGCTGCCCGAGAGCTACAACTATCCTGGCAATTTTCAGTTTTTCAGCTTACCTACTCCAAGAACCAGTATGTGGTGCGATGGAAACACCAAGGGCTTTGCTGGCACTCCAAGAAGGATAAAGACAATACTGGTAATAAAACAAAGGATGCTTACAACTGTATTTGCAGGCTGAGAACACGGTGGCTTTGGAGGATGCTTGATATTTCAGATGCAGAGTAGAACCCAACGGCAGGGTCTGTTATTGCTGACTATCAAAACAGACCATGCAAGAGGGAAGACTGTTGTCTTCCCTGCAAAATGCTTGGACTTTCCAGGGCTATTAGACCTGGCCATCACATGTCCCAAATCACTTGCCCTCTGCTGATAATGTTCAGGATGAGATTCTTAAGCTGTAAGTAATCAACCCATTTTGTCTACTGTAAAAGGTTCTTCCATCCTCAAAAAGATAATAATTACTGATTATTCTGAGAACCAAACAATGTGACAGACCTAGCTGATTATTTTGTATGGCTTTTATAATGGAAAAAAATGTTCCTGTTATTGATGTGATCTGGCAATTAAAATGCATGTTTTAATTTCTTGTCTGCATTAGGGAATTTCGTATTTTCCATCTGACAAAAGCCAGGCAGCTCCCACAGTCAAAAGGAGGTCTATCAAGGCTTTTTTTTTTGTTTGTTTTTAAGCTCCTGGATCAGACCAGCAAGGATGGACCACTGAGAACCACTAGGTCAGACCCTGAATTGCATCTTGGTGGGAAACTGATCCTACTCCTGCCTTGCCGAACCATGCTGAGCGGTCCCAGCAATCCCGCGGTTTGCTTGCAATCCATCTTTTGGGAATCACTTCCGCTTCTGAGGAATACAATAACCTGGCAGCTACCTCAAATCCTGCCTGGATGCTTTGAAAAAAGCTATTGCTCCCTTAGAGATCAAGTGGGCAGCAGCCCCTTAACAGGAACTGGTCTATGAGCTACCACCACATGTCTAATTAATGACCCTGCCGGTCGCAGCTGGAAGAGCTGAGCTGGGGGTGATTAATTAAATTAGCTGGCAGAGGAAATTACAGTGGAAAAGCCAAAGTTTGATTGCTCCATAATTAACCGCAGTGCAAATAATATCTGCATCTATAACTTCCAGCAATGAGATCAGACGCCAATTGAATTTGGCACTGATTGAAGCTGTAAATATCCTGTGGTGAAAAATGATAGGTTTGTTCTGAAGGGAAAACTTACAGAAATGGACATCCAGCGGATGCAAGAGGGGTGCAGGGGACATGGGAGGAAAGAGGTCTGGAATCAGGTCTTGGTTTCAGTAGTCTTCTGGAGTGATGGAGGACTCAACGTGAAACAGGAAGAAATAGTTTAAAAATCTGCTATAGCTGCTGAATGCTGTGAGATTCCTTATCAGAGATTCAGCCAATCTAGAAAGTAAAGGCCACCTAGAGCATTCAGTCCCTTGCTTTGCTCCCCATCATGTGTTTACTAGTGCTGGGATTCATTGCTTTCCCTTGGAGATGACTGCACAGCTTAAGGTAACCAGTCCAAACACTTCCTCTCAATTTCATCCTCTGCTCCTAGAAGCACTTCCTTGAACTACAAGAACCCATTTATCCAAGGACTGTATCACCTCCAAATGCCTGCAAACCCCTTCAAGCCCCCACTATTATTACCATTTCATTAACCCCCTTAAGCATCTCCTCCTGCAGATACTCACTGAAGACTACAAATCTTTCTTATCACTCATCTCTGAAATTCCCTTTCTATTTTGGCAAGTTATGGTCACGACATGCACTCACCTCGATCCCTGTATCAAGCTGAATTACTGTGAGTCTTATCCCACTTTTACTGCTCATGTAGTTCTGGCTTAAAGGAAGCTCAGATTTTTAACTGAGGTCCGAGATGCACCCCTGCCCCCACAAATGAGCCAAATTTTATTTACATGCTTTGCAGACTGCTGCCTGATGTACTCTTGGACAAAAACTGCGTATTCCAGAAAATATTTTAATTTTTTTTTTTAAAGCAGTGAAACTAGTTTTCCTGAATGTTGAACTAATAGCAAAAGAGCACTATATACATATATAAAATAATATTTCATATTTTATGTATTTTATATATTATTTTGCTCTGCTTAATATATATATGTTTGGTAAATATACATTCCTCAGATGAAATTGTACTTATCAAGATTCCATTAAAAACCCAGAATCAAATACTCTGAGGCCAGCAAGAATTGGACATTAGCAAAAGGCCCCCAAATTATATGGCAAACCCTGAGGAAACTTAGAAGCAAGCACTTCAAATGAGAGCTGATTGCTGGGTTTGGGCCAGGTGGCATAATTCAATGTACTGCTTTCTGTGGAAAACTCAGGCTCCGTCTACACCGACAAAGAAACAGGTGCAATAGAAACAGACGTGCAGGTTGGAGCAGGTGGTGCCAAGGACCTTATGTATTAACAATAAAGGCGCATTACCTTTAATTTATCGAGCCTCATCCTTTGACTCAAACATTCCCAACTGTGCAACAGGTTCAAAGCACCATGGGTTGGACCCTTATGTTCAAAGTAGGGTCTGGAGCACATTGGGTGCACGTGGAGCTTCCAGTTGGGTTTCTTTAAACAGAATCTCATTTGTGTGCACCAAGACCATCCCTTGAACCAAACTAATGCCTTCCCCTGCTCTAGACCAAAACACTTGCATAGACATTGGCACCTACTTCGCAATCCATCCCTCCTCACCAAGTCTGCTGCCTTGCACTGAGTGGTACAAACGGGCCCAGGCAAAAGAGTATTACAATTCCTCTATTTGCATGAAAACAAAAGTGCGATACTGATCGTAAACATAGAAGTCGTGCTCTGCTTTGTCATTTCTTTTTAATGGATCTGAGAGCCCAGACCAATCATAAAAAGTCTGAGATGACCTCTCAAAGTACATTTATAAACAGCACAGTTATTGATTGCTGTCAAAGAAAATAGGCACATTCAAATTTACAAGCTACCCTCCCCACATACACACTCCTAAGCTGTCCATTAAATACTGCTTGACAAATTATTCTCATGATTAACTGGAGACTCAACCAGTTTCTCTGCAGAGGAGCCAGGCACTGCATCCCATTCCCCTCCTCAGAAACACATAGTCCTGTTCTTGCTCGGTGAACTGCAACTGGTGCATTATACACCCTTCTGTAAGACAAGAAGCTCTGTCTTATTTGTCAAAGTTATTTGTCTCAAATCTGAGGAATAATAAAACCAGCTTCTTTTTTTTACTATTTTATTACTTTTATGCTGTCAATACTATTTTTTGCTTTACCCTGAAAGCCTTCCCTGTAGACTGGGTTGATTCCTGTATGTCCCATTTCAGCACTGAGATGGTCTCTCACCTCTCGATTGCTCCCCCAGGCTATCACATGCACTTGCCTCTTAACGCAGTATCAGGTTTGATGTTGGTCATTTTTTGAAGAGTATTTTCCTTGCACTACTGAAACATCCTTACTGAAGTTTACAGTAAAATTTACACTGTGATATCTCATGTTCTTCTCTCTCTCTTATTCCACATTTTAATGCATACATTGGTAGCCAATGATCTGTCTGGCTCCAGAAAAATGCAAACGTGACAACAAATGCCAGCTAAAACATCGGATTTGGACATATTAATTCCACGAGTCCCAAAACTTTATCAGAAGAGTCACTGTCTATATACTCTCTTCTCTCATTTCATTTTTAGCATTCCCATGGAACATTCTGCACATTCCTAAGTCTCGTCTGCTTCTCTATGCCTCCCTGCCAAACAACTTGTAAACCACACTATGTCCACATGAAGAAAATGCAAAGTGTTGGTGACTTATTTGTAACAGAACTGCCATCAGTCATACAAAATGGATACTTTGCATTTCAAAGGGACCTTACAGCAGTTGAGTTTATCTAGCCTCCAAATAAGTTTCATGGAGGCACCAGCAAACCTGTGTGCCAGCTACACACTGCTGTACCAGTCCCAGGGCTGATCTGCGTAGGGTGCCCCAGGCAAGGGGCTTCACAAAGGCTGGGTTTTGAAAGGACATGAATTAGAGAGAAATTCCACAACATAATTAAGAAATGTTCCCCTTCCCCAATTTTAAATTCTCCGTTGGCTTTAATTAACTTGCCCTAGAGCAATAAGCCCAGCAATGAGGTTGGCGAACTCTTAAAAGTATAAAGCAAGTTGTCTCTGCACAGCTCCTATCCTGTTCACATTTGAAGCTATGGGATATTCTCTTTTTCTCCCTCTTTTTTTTTATTAACATGGTTCTTAACATGTAAACTCAGCAATATTTTACAGTCCACCTCCATGGAGGAAAACCTGTATCTCTCTGCAAAATGCTAACGCCAGTGGATTTCTATTTCAGTAAGAAAGCAAACAAGAAAAGATCCAACCAAATTGTAATTTAACATAAGACTTACTTTACAGGAGGGAATAGCTATTATTTCCAGACATGACTTGGTAAGCTGAATGATTTCACTGTGTGTCTAAAAGGGGCCCAATCCTTAGTGAGAACACGGGTAGCTCTTCTGACCACCACAGCCCATTAGCACATTGCAGATCATGGTTGACATCTCTCCAGTCAGGAAACCTGTTCTCTTTTACACATTGCAGTGCAGATTACTGCCCAGCCCTCTCGAAAGCAGCAGTGCTCAACCCTTCTAGGCTCACAAATACTTGATTATTCGAACAGCAAGAAAAAACTGTGTGCAATAAACCAGTGCTACACATAGTCAACGCATGCACAGGCAGAGGGTTGGACATTTCCCAGAGACCACGGGTTATCTCCATCCATGGAAATCACTTGCAGCGTGCACGCAGCACAGGCACACCAGTAAATCCTTGACTTCCCCCAAGGGATGTCAGCCAAAGCAGCCACTGACCTATACCAACACTCTCCCACTGGTGATGGTGTCCACAGCAGCCAGGTGAAATCATGGCTGCATGCACGGATACCAACCAAAATTGCAGTTCTGCCTTCTTCTTGAAACTACAATAATATTTTAAATTCATTAAAACGTCTATTCCCCCTTGCCTGGAGGTCTGAACAAGCAACTAATTTCTGTAGCTGCTTTTTTTACCTCTTTTTTGCCTTAATGCAACAGGCCAATCCAAGCAACCTCAGGTATCTATTTATGACTGGTGTGAGCTGCAGGAGGTGCACAAGTGGCCAAAGCTGATCCGGTCTGGAAAGACTCAGACAGGAGCACATTCGTGTAATTAGCAAAGGATTAGAGCTGCAAATTTTTGCTTCTTGAGATGAGAAAACAAAAAAATCATCTTCTGGATATTATCTCAAGGCTGAAGATATCCTTCAGTTTTAGTATACAGTCACACAAACCTATTCTTTCCACCTGTGGAGCAGTCTTAGAAGTGTTAATTGAGGTTCTAATCTAATTGTGCATGCATCTCCGTTTTCCAAGTCTGGCTGGTGCTGTAGAGAAGTGAAAATACAACAAAACATCACTTAAATTCTGACCTGGATGAAACCAGGAAAATTTAAATCTTTTGGGGAAAAAGAAAAGTTAGCTGGGAGATTTCTAGGCCATGACATAATAATCTGTTCAGCACGAAGACTTTTTGAAGCATATCCCATCCATACCTTTTGAGGCTTACCAATTATTAAGAAATGGCTTCTTCTCACTACCGTACGTCTCTGCAGACTCACACAAAAAATGCTTCAGTGACAGGACTTTGCACTGTCTGCACAATCTAGTTAATAGGCACAGTAAGGCATTTCATTTCACTCTAATTCCTACCCTCTAAAGGCTCTGATTTGTCACCTGTGTTCACCTCAACACATTTTAACCTGCTATTTAATTACTTTAAAGCTGGAGTGACGATGGTCTTATTTCTTCCGGTCACTCTTCTCTTTCAGGGGTTCGCTGCTGGCTCCCCCACCAGCACCCGCACATCTAAAAATCCAGCAGTAAGCGCATTGCCTCTGACAAACGGATAATATTTGAGAGCCGTGGGGAAACTGCATTTGGGCTAATGTGTATATCAAGTTTCAGTCCAGTCAAAAGCCAGCACCATCTTTTCACTGCTGCCCTTTTCATTTAGTTATCTTACTGAAGTCTTATCTCCCCAGTCCCTTGCCATAGGCTACCAGCTTCCTGCAGAGCCAGAAACAAAGCTCAGTCTTAAACAAAGGAAAAAAAGGGAAAAAAATCACAAAAGAGAGAAAGTTGGTCACAGTTACTGTTATGGAGCCCTGCAGGTTCTGTAGCCACGACCAAAGTAAGGGCATGCTGCTGCTTCTGTGCCTAGTGTCACCGGCCAGCAAAGCCGCCAGTAGCACGGCAAGGCACTGCCTTTTTTTTAAAGTACCGTTAAGCATCATCACCACTGGTTTTAGGCGTGCTCTTTTCTCCGCTATACCACAAGCTCAAACAAAGAGATCTGCCCATCCAAACAACCTCCAAAGGCTGAAACGGTCAAAACAATGCCGGAGGATGAAGGAACATAACTACCACCATCACCAGTGACCACTACTGAAAGCTTGTTGCCCATACAATACAACCTTCCCATAATGTCCCATCTGAGTCACACCCAGAAAACGGTAATGTGAGGACCACCTTCCCACAGTCTCAGCCTAACCAGCAACAGCCTCTCCTCATATTCAACGACAACAGGTTTGTATCCCTTTAACAGCACAAAACATGTGGAGAAATGTTAAAAATAATTTATATAATAAAGCTTCAGCAGCACAAACCAGGAACAAACTGGCTTTAGAGTAACTGCTCTTATGCCACATACAGCAACCAATTTGAATTAGACATTTAGTTAAAACAACTTCATATTTGATGACACCTGACATACAGAGACACAGTCATGACCTCAGGGCAGGAGAAATGAAAAGAACAAGTTAAACACCAAATACACAGAAAAGCTTGAAATAAAAATAAGATGTCTTACATAAGATCTCTTTTAACAAAATATATGTTTTTTTAATGTGCTGGATATCTCCCTTGCTAGCCAAGCAGCTCTGCCGAGTTCCTCAGCAGCAGCAAGTGCTTGACTTACAGTACGTTCCGAAGCTGAATGCATCTCATAGATGAGTCTTTGGACCTGACCCGGGGGACCTCGTAATAGCTGACTGGTTTTTTTTGGCCTTTTATTATTACAACTTTCAGCCTCGCAAACGTCTGAATTTTGGTATCAACACAAGCGTTAAATGCTTTTCCTTTCGGAAATAACTGATAAAACAGCTACTATTAGATAAAAAGCGGGCAAAGATTGCTTTGGTAAGGCTGCCCAATGCTTTATACAGTAAATTTGATTGCTTTTAGCTTGCCATATTTAAGATGAAACTCTCCATATTTATTCCTCAGGTGTTGTGGAGTAGCAGATATGTGCATGCACACATACATTGAGCAGCGTGGAAATTAATTTCAGTCTAAATGATAAAAAAATGAGTTCAAATACTTATCTACATTGTTTTTGTACTCTTCTGCAAATATTCTGCTGCAAAGTTCAATAATTTCTGTGTTTTTGAACAAGAAGTTGCTCCTGAAGTGACAGACATATCTATTGTCCTCCCAGTAAAAAAACATCCGATTTGATAGATGCTAACTCCTGAAAATAAGGAGCACATGAGTTTAAATCAAGTTTCCGGTGGTGTTTTGGGGTTTTTTTTAATACTTATCTACATTGCGCTGGCCCTGTCTCAGAGTTCTGACTTTAAAGCTTCCCTATGCTGTACTCCTAATTCAGGGATTTTACCTTATACAGCTATAATAAGCATTGTAACAAACACCTCACAATGAGCGCTGTTTCAATAGGCAAGCCATGCAGCAAATTCCAAGCTTGGCAAGGTAGCAATTTTTTTTTTTTTTTTTTTTTTAAATATATCTGGAGAAAATGTAGTCTAGAGTCCACCTGTTACCTATTTAACAACTATTCACCACCAATCCATACTCTGACCCAAATGAGCAACAGCAGGGCACTGTTTCACCTTATGCCTAATCTGCTCTAGCTGCGGGCTGCTGCTGGAAGGGCTGCTCTGCCTCCATCTGCCCTCTCGCCCCTGGTCATGAACTCCCATTGCTTCCTTTACATTGATATAGTGCTCGTGCAGGCTGCGGGGTGGAAGGGACCTATTTGTCAAACGAGAAAAACCCTAATGCACCAAAACTATAGATTTTGATGGGATCCATGAGCTTACCAGACTCACACTTGCATGACTATGGGGGAAAAGACAGAAACACATGGTCCTCGGTGGAGGGAGGGAAAGATGGATGGCCTCTTTCAGCACATAAACCACACTACCCAAGCCTGACGCTGCTTTCTCAGTAAAAGGCTTCCAGATCTCTTGAAGACCCTAGAGAAAACTAACTTGGTTGTCTTCACACTTCTGCAGAAGAACTATTGTGCTGGTCTGGGTTCTGGACTGAAATACAGCAGTTGCTTATGGACCAGTCTCTTTGCAAGTTTGCAATGATTTTGGGCTGCAGTAAGATGGATGGGAGGCTATAGTCACCAAGGGATGGAAAATGTCACTGTCATACAGGTATTTTTGTCCATCTTTTGTTATAGCTGAATTTGCTGTGGCATGCGATTAAGCCTTATTTCTCCTTTCTTTCTAAATGCTTATAAAGGTATCAAGGAATTTTCTGGGGAAAGACTAGCCCACAGTGGCTGGCATCTGACTCATTTTAAGTGGTACTTGCCTTTGGCCATTAGCTTAGTGCAAGACATATTTTCCCTTCAATTTATAAATACAATATCCAATTTTTTCTCATTTAAAATTATCTCTCTGTTCGAATTAGCTCTTCCATCCTCTGTTGTAGTACCACAGTTAAACATTGGTCCAACTAGTTTCTAATAAATGCAGCTATGCTTCTCTCTCTATCGGTAAGTTCTGTCTTGACCTTTTCAAGTAGCTTATGGCCAAGCAGATGTGAAGTCACAGTGAAGACACTTTGGTTTACAAATCTGAGATGCTCTCTAGCTCTGCTAGGTGTTTGGGAGAGAACTAATACAACACAAGAAATAATCAGTCCATACCTAAACCAAAAGTTAAGTTTGAAGCCAAGATCCTACACTGTTTTGAGACCTTTAGAACAGGCACTCAACCAACAGACTGGTTCTTATTGTAGCAAACAAACAAACAAAATCACTTTTTCTGACAGCTGATTATTGACTTATGAATACTGTTTTCCCAACATCTCCCCACTGTCTCACTCATCACTGTTCATACAATAGAAAGAAATTCTCCTTGCTTGAGTCCTGAACTCAAAATCCTAGATTTCTAAAGTGTAACAGCTCACCAACTTCTTCTTTAGGTGTTTTACAGTGTGGTAGCCAAACACACACAAATATAGAACCAAAAATTGTCAAGAATCTCAGCAGAATACAGGTACCTTCAGTTGATTGTACCTCCAAGGTAAAACATTTTAGTCTCTGTCGCCTGTCCTACTACAGAAACCTCAAGAGGAAAGATGTCCTCAAGCAGCTTTTTAAATTTATTATTTTTTATTTTACTTGTAAGCTTAATACACTCCATGATGTCTTTCTTCAAGTCTCTGAGTGTATTCAGAGTGGGTTTCTAATTCTTTTTATCAACACTGAAAAACATTTCATAATGGGTGAGTGTTTTCCACAATTCCTGGGGATGACACATTACGGGAAAAAACCACCAAATGTCACAAGACCTGTAGGCTGCTAAAATATGGACTGCTGCCTTCCTCTTCCTTTACTTGTCTTCTATTTCAAGGCCCCTTGAAGGCCTTTCCCCTCTTTTTATCTTTAGTTCAGTATTCTGAGCTTGACCATCACCTCTGGCCCACTTCTCTGATCTTTGGTTTTGTATTGTCCCCATACCCATAAAACCTTGGTTTGTGGAAGGATCTTAGTGTCTTAGCTAGCAGGTACCGAAGCAAGGCCAAAACATATCGCTCTCCTCTCTCCTCTTCAAAAACATTTTTCAAAGGACAAACAATCAAAGGGTGTATATTTAACATGTGAGAGACCAGGAAAAATGAGAAAAAGCCAAAAGCAATGAGAATTTCTTTGGCTCTTCTATCCAAAAACTCTACAGACTACAACAGAAATACTTGGGCAAACTCTCCAGAAGGTAGTTGGTAAGCATGAGGAAAAGGACATACTATAAACTTAGTGTAATTGGAAATCTCTGCTGACCATGGACTATATGGGTCCATAACATACTACATCACAGTGCCCACATAGTGTGTGTGTGTTCCATGGGAGGTATGAATGCAGAGAGCAATGTGTCAGGTCCATATACATATTCAGAGAATTAAATAGAAGTGGTACCTATGATATTTAGATTTTTAAAAAAATATAAATAGTATTGTGGCTTTTACACCTCTGCTTTTTAACAAAATCTCTAATGCACTGCAGAAGGAGACAGAAACACTTCTTTGCTGTTTTCTCTTTCACAAGCAATGAGGAAAGTAACGATTATAATAATAATAATTGCAAACTAGGCTTCTGTTTACGAAGTGTTTCAGTTTTTATCAAAGACAGATTTGCACATAAGAAACGTGCAATTGAACCAGAGAGCATTTTATCTAAAGCGCTCATTAACTTGCACAACCCGGTCAAGGGGCTTTTTTTGTTACTGTTTTGTTTTTAATTGTAATCATCCAGGCATCTCCCACGCCTCTATATAGGCACCAGCATTTTACCGGATCAGCTCTTGGATGACAGCTCTGCCAAGAAACTACAAGGACAATAAAATATGTCGTACTACTACTAACCGTCATCTTTGAAGTATTTCATTTGAGCTTCTGAGGCCTCCAAACGGTGAAATCCAACCAGCCGCCACCCAAGCTAACATTTCATTTACCTCACTTAGTTATTCTTATTAGATGCATTGCCTGGAAGCTACTGGTAAGTGACAATTTCTTTTTTTTAATTTAATTTTAAAACAATTACAATTACTTGAATCTGAAACCATGCAATCTAGCATGTCAGAATCAGTTCACTTCTGCAGCCATGCGGGGAAAGGTTTTAGTTCACTGGCAACAATTAATCAGTCTTTTTATTTATGTGTGCGTTTCAAAATGCAATACTGTTGTAACTAATAATTTATACATTTCCCTCATTATCTTTATGAAATATCTGCTGTCCAAAACAGAGCTAATATAACTCCAGCTCACTGAGAGATGTGCTGTTCAGTGTAGATCAGCCACCAGAAAGATCAGGAGTTACGACTCTTGGGGTTTGTTGTTTGTTTTTTTGTTTGTTTGTTTGTTGGGGGTTTTTTTCCCCCTTTTAATGAATTCTTTCCCAAAGTCTCCCCTGTTCATAGGAGTTGCTGAAATATCTTAAGTCAAATCTTAAGTCCCCTAGCAGCTGTTGGTTTGGCAGAAGCCCAGCTGTCTAAAACTTTATTGGCAGTAAATGTCATTCTTGCACACAAACTGCATGCCTGGAAAACCCAAAGGCACATCTTGGGCTATCACATCCCATCATGTTCCCCGACGAGATGTGAAAACCGAAATGGAAAACGTCAACAAACTCCGGCCGCAGCGAGGAGTGGGGCATGCCCGCTGACAAGCGTGCCGCAATGACAGAAATGGACTTGGAGTTGCAATTAGTGGCACTGTCATTTTCGGGCGCTCCTGCCAATTAATTAAGCCTGTCAAATGGAAAAACAGCAGCATTCACATGATAATTTATATAGGGAGAGACTAGCCTAGCAAAGCTGCTGCTGCAGCTAACAAAATTCCCTCTGAGCATTTAAAAAAAAATAAAAATATAAAGAAGTTGGGGGGGGGGGGGAGAGAAAGTTAAACTGTCCTTGTTATAATTGTTAACTCTGATCGCTCAAGTAGAAGACGGGCTGATTAAAACTCCAAACGAGCCCCTAGCTCGCTTAAATCTCAGAGTCCGGAATGATAGAATCAGAGGAGTTTATTCATACCATTAAGCCCCAGAGAACTTAATTGAAAGAAGAGCATAGCCTGGACCTTGACAAGCGGGAGGTCACAGTAATTGCTGCCGGACATATTTAACATTAAGATAATCAGGCCATTAATTACCCTTTGGATCATTAAATCAGCCAGTTGCAAAATGAAATTTCTGCCTCTATTACTCACTTGAGAGACCACAGGGGTGGCTTTTAATTTATCAGTGAGCTTGAGATACAAAGGACCAGGCTCGGGGAGGAAGGAAAGGGGGAGAAAGGGAGGGGGGGTTGCTTCAGCAGAGGCAGGAATATCAATCCGCCATGCTTGGTGATCGTGGCAAATTAACTAGGTAAGATAACCTCAGCTTCTAAAGGCAGAAGCTGGGGGTATGTAAATAGATGAGGGCAGACAGGGAGATCAGAGCCTGCACACCACTTAGCAGGATAATAAAGGAAATCATCCTTGATTATCAGTGCTAATTTGGACACTGCCGGTAGCTTGTTATGCGTGTTCTGAGTAGCATTTAATTAATTCAATTGCTTGTTAATGAGGGAAGTGACATGTGGGGAGCAGATGCCACCCAACTGCAGATGGGTTCTGGTCAGCCCTTCACAATAATTTTTTTTTTTTTTTTATTATTTATTTTTAAAAACACCCTTCCCCCACCCCTGAAATAGGAAAGGTGTCAAGCATGGAGGAGCATTCAAAAGGCACAAAACACTGACCTCATCAGGCCAAGAACTGCTAAGAAACCAGACCTAACAATTGTGGATAGAGAGGTACTGATGTTCCCCCAGGCCCCATTTGTAATGCTGTGGCCTTATGCCAGGAATCGGAGACCAACAGGACTATAACAGCAATCTGATGGCCAAAAGGAAAAAGAAATGAGAGAGATATGAAATGGAGCATCCTTACAAGATTCAGGATATGACACTGGGATCTTAAGTACTCCGTTTCCCTGGGCTTGCCCTTTACCTGTACTGTCCATAATGAAGGAATAATTATTTAAAAAAAAAAAAAAAGGCATAGTTTAATATTTTTCATAAAAGTCACTCCCCAGTTATCCCTCAGAAACCAGTGCACGCTCAGCATAAGCAGACGCTAGCCTTGAAATGGCAAGCCAGGCTTCAGTTTAGGATTGTAAGTGTCTGCTAAATATAGTTGAGCTGCATAATGTTTTTTCCAACACCATTAAATTCAGTTCATTAGTGAGTGAGGGATCAAACTGGATCTTATGTCATAAGGTGAAAGTCAATTCCCAACACTGCTGGCTCCCAACTCTAGACTTCTCAGATAGTCTTAAGAACCTCTCTATTTTCTTATAACCTTTGGTAACCAGAATAAACAGGGTGACTGCTATGCAAACAGACTACCTGAGCAAAACTGCAGTGAATGCTCCAACCTCCAAGCTCCATTTAAAGAGCTGCTGCTTGGGGCTTCCTTGGCAGAGCTTAAAACTACGCCTGAGCTTCTACTAACCGCTCATCCCTCACTTTAAAAATACATTTTTAATGGAGTTAGAGGTTCTTCCTATTTATGAATATTCTCAAAAAGACGCCCTTTTTAAGCTTTGCACATAGCTAATGCAAATATTCAGTATCACTTGAGTAGGAGAACAAAAAGCATGGCTGGGATGGTGCCTGGCTATCACGCTGCCCTCCCTCCTCTTGGTGAGCAGCTTACAGCTGGTGGAGGTGGTCTTGTTGCTGGCACATCCATTCCAGCACTCCCAGCAAGACAGAGATGGAGACCTTGGGAGCTCAGAGAAAGACTGTGAGGGCCAAGGAGCAGATAATCACCTCCTGGAGTGGGCAGAGGGATGGTGGCAGTTTGTCTCATTTGGACAAGGCCAACAACATCTTAGGAAGCTGATGGTGGCAAGTCTGCGAACCAGAGGCCACATGGGAAAGAACAGTATGTGGAGAAAGCAAAACACGTGAGGTGTGTCCAGAGCAAAGCTAAGTATCTGGTAGATTTACGTACCAGTGCAAAAGGCCAAGGCAAAGCATGGCGCAGACTCCCCAAGATGGCTTCACCACATCTCCAACATTCCTCCATGGAGCGGTTCTGCTCCTGCCCCACTGGGCTACTCCTGTGTCGCACCACTCCAAATCAATGTTTTAAGAGTGTGCTTAAGTAGTATCAATAGTAATTAGAGGGGAAAATCCCGACCTCATCCCCAGACCCAGTTAATTGTCGCAACATTGATTTACTCTAATTTGACTTCTCGCTCCAAATTAAACCCACATTACTGAAGGAGGGACCTCAGGCAAACTCTTCCCACTCCCCCCCCTCCCCGCCAAGACAATAAATTTAATATTGAATACACTTGGGAAAAAAACAGCAGTTGTTGCAGGATCCATACTGAAAGATCTTTTTCCTTTTTTCCCCCTCTTTTTTTTTTTCCTTACTGAGAGTA
The DNA here is from genome assembly GCA_013397275.1 of Burhinus bistriatus. Taxonomy (NCBI): domain Eukaryota; kingdom Metazoa; phylum Chordata; class Aves; order Charadriiformes; family Burhinidae; genus Burhinus; species Burhinus bistriatus. The sequence goes on from VYXH01001160.1 coordinate 42,174, forward strand.
ATTAAAAGATGCTTTTCTTGACTAATGATCCCCCTGTTTAGAAATGGGAAGTCGATACTCCTTCACCAGCAGTCAGCTTCAATTTGTCACAGGGCTCCCGAAGTTTGAGCGGCGGTTCTCAGGGTTGCTGGTAATTGCTGGAACCAATTACCAGCCTTCCGAAGCTGACCTAATCAGGGACCCACAGACACCACCGTTCAGAGGCCAGCTGGTCCCCTTTCCCTTCCACATGCACATATTCACCCATGCTTGGGTTTTCTGCTGCTTTGCCAACTTTTCATGCTCACCACGAGCTCATGTTTATTCCTCCTTCCTCCCTGTAATCACACCAACACCCTCAGTCTGAACTTTGCCTCATGCTACTACTTTATGTTGCTTCCTTGGGGATCTTATTGCACCTGTGCTCCCATAACCTGCGCTGCCTTCCAGTTTCATGCTACAGGCCATCCAAGGTGTTGCCTTTGATCCAGAGGCACCGACTGACCTGGAGATCTGTTTATTTTACAAGCAGGCTCTCAGGCTTGATGAGACCTGACTTGTGTTAACATTAGAGGACATACCTGGGCAATATATCCTTGATGAAAGCAACAGGATTAACACCTTTTGCTACAAAACTCTCAGGCTTTGAGTTCACACCCTCGAATCTGAGAGCCTTTCTGACCTTCAAAATACATTTTCAGGTTTATCTTTCCCCATGACTTTCTCGGAGAAAGATTTTTTAAGAGAATCTGAGTGGACTAGGAAAGGACAGCAGTACGGTATGCTTGATGTGGTTTAAGTTCGGTATTGGTTCAACTTATTTTTGAATGTATAAAATTAAAAATGCAAGCTGTACTCACAGCCTCGATTAGCTCTATTCCTATAAATACTGGTGACATTTTCCTGAGTGAGACTCCTTAATTATGCCATGGCCTACAGCAGCCATTTGGCAATCCCTCCTGCAAAACATCAGTCTCCCTGGGTCTCTCCACCCTTCCCTCTACTCAACAGAAACACATGGGATGCCACTGCAGTAACTCAGTGATCAGTGCAGACTTCTCCCAGGCTGAAGGGACTGCTTTTGAAACGATGTCGAGACTTCCAGGTTCCTTTTAGTTCAGCATGTCAATGCACCTCAAACCTTCCAGTCCAAGAGATTCAGTCTTTGTGGAGCAGTTAATAATCCTTCTTTTGCCCCTAGAAAGCCTATGGGTTTCCACTGATGGCTTATCTCCAATAAAAAGACACAACATGAAATGGTGAAACCCATGTATGTCTGATCCCCTCTACAAATGTCTGTGAACAGAAGTTCCATCATTGTGCTGACAACTTTTGGTGGTTTTTTTTTTTTTTTTTTTTTGGGGGGGTGGCACAGTGGAGACAGAAGAGTTAAGAGACATGCCTATCAAACAAACGTGAGAAGACTGTATTTGTCTAAGGTCTTCTACTAATGCTTTGTACTAAGCTTTTGATGGGGGAATGGTTAAGAAATCTTCTGTCCTTGTGTTTCCAACACTTTGCTTGCAGGAACTGCTTGAAGGTCTGAGCAAACATGAAAAACCATGGAAGGTGTATTAATGAGTATATTTAACGGCACTGAAAATGGGAGCGCTACATAGGACAGATGGAGTAAGTGGAGCTGCAGAAGGGAATGGGGATATGAACAAATTCAGGAGAACCTTGAGGAAAACATGAGATTACTTCCCTCTCCCATCTGATGGGGTTTTGGTAAGAACTCATTAAAGCAGGAGCATGTTGAGTGCGTGAACCTCTGCATACAGCAGCTCTCAGACTCCAGCTGATCCCTGAGTCCACCAGCATGGGCAGGAACAGCCCCCCAACACAAGCTATCAGCTCTCTTCGCCTTCAGGAGAAGTTTTGCTGAATGATTCTTTCCTCCCTGGTCTCCAAATAACCTTGGACTCCCTCCATCCCTCCTCCACCAGAACTCCAAATCTCACCTCCCCATTCATCGTTCTATTTGCTTACTTTCTTGCTGCTTCCCTCAGTCCCTCAACTTCAGTTGCCTCTTCCCTCTTCAGTCCTTCAACAACAAAAGAAGGGAGATTTCTTTAACCCCACTTCAGGTCCATTGTTGTTGCTTCTGATAGGATTCCTCATGCAAAACTTCAAACAGCAGTGAGAAAATGTAATGCATAACTTCTACCTAAAGAACCTGAATTTATTTTCCTGCCACATCTTGGACAGAAGGATTATGATGCTAGTAGAGATCAAAGTAAAGCACAAAAGGAGGCACACACTTTCAAAAAGTAGACCTTTCAGATATTTATGTGAAAAATATCACTTCAGTCCTTGCTGCGAACAACAGAAAAAATGGGAGTACCAAAGCAAGGTTACAATTGCTTTGTCGGAAAATTTTCACATAATCTTAATTCTATTTTTTCTAACAGCTCTTCCATCACGTAAGTGTGCACTTGGACACGGAGATGGAAATGCATATGTATAATATGAACCTTTATACCTTTTGTTCAAAAATGTTGGAGTCCAGGAATAAAAGTGCAATTATGTCTCTGAGAAACATAAACAGCTGAATATAAACATGAAGATGTACAGAAACAAAGAAGAATTAAAATAAGCTCTGAGCATGAAATACAAAGGAACAAAGTTGATTTTCTATAAGCAAAACTCACATCCAAACATAAAACCCTGAATAATTTAATTCAAATGGATAGCTCTCTTTTCAGTCACATGTATTAGATTTGTCATGATAATATCTTTATTATATGCATACTAAAATAGTATTTTTAAAAAATAAAATAAAAATCCAATTGAATGTACGCCTTTTCTTTTTAGAAGTATTTAGAATTGAGGTATCTCTCCAGCTCACCTTGGTAGTAAGGAGCAACATACATTTGTTAGTTGCAGCAATGTAAGATCTCTGGATTAAAGTAACACTGATGACTGAAAGGCAGCAATAAGTTGATTTCAATCTACCTGATGAAATCATTATATTAGCTGTTTAATAATATACACATGTACAGCAGACATACAGTTTATGTATGAACAAAATCTCTGTATAGATTTTGAACTTCCCTGAACATTTTTATATGCAGTCATTCATCTAAGTAGCCTGATTAATGTACTGGCTTCATTCTCGAAGATGAACCAAAGGTGGCACCACAAATTCATTTTTCAGTGCTAACGAAATAATGCAATAAGAAACAGTCGACTTCATTACAAACAACAGTACAAACCTACTCCTACACTGTAGGAGGTGGCCCAGGTATATGGCTCCCAGGTTATAATTTCACTTGATCCGGTACTGGAAAAAGCAGGATCCAGTAATATACATAAACAAAATCAGAATATAATTCCCTCTGATTTCTGTCATATGCAGGAGGCAAACACTGAGCGTTAAACCTCCATTGTGCCATTTGCTACCTGGGAACCGACCAGTGCTCGGATGCAGGCTACCCCCCTGGAGTTTGCCCCAAGACAATTATCATGCGCTTCTGAAGACAACTTCAAAGATTGGCCCAGCTGTGCAAGGTAGTCCAGAAGGTATTTCTCCTGCCTGAACCCCCCTGCTGAAACACAGTCTGCCAGAGGTCACTCTGCTTCCGCCAAGCCAATACGTTGATTATAACTATTAGCACTTACATTTTGGATTTTCAGAACATCTTCCTCCTTTGACGCTAATCAGATAAATTAAGCATAAAAAACCTTAAGCTTTTGGTAGGACAACACATCGCAGAAAGAACATTTTCACTGTGCTACGACTGGTAGGTGAAATACTATTCTCTCAGGAAACACACACTCCCCTATCAACTTATGCCTTCACATATATCACATAAAAAAATTAACGAAGTCCACAGTGAGCAGGACTTTCAGCAACCGCGATGAGAACCCAAAGACCTGACGGCCAGGTACAAATTCCTGAGTGAGCTTGAACTACTGAAGGTAGATTATTAATCACAAACTGATAGTCCAAGAGACAGGAACTTTGTGGCTTACCGAAACAAAGAAATGCATTACAGTATAATTTAGATTGAGGAACAACCAGGCAGGAGGTTTCAATCTCCCGCTATTTTGTCGGTCAGTCAGTTGAATAAAAAAATTGTAGAGCTGCTGAGGAAACCTTCACAAGAGTGAAAAAGTAACCGGGTCACTCAACTTTTGACACCTGTCCCCTCCTTTGACGCATATTCTTCCTGGGCATGCAGTGTAGATACATATACGTAATAACTTTTACAAAGGCCTACTCCAAAGGAGAATTTTAAAAGTCCATATTGTAGAATGCTGTCACACCCTACCACCTCTGACTGCAATGCCAAAATGAGGATTTATGTGCTCATAGCTCACAGCCTTGGCCACGTGCAGTATCACATACTACCTGCCCGCTGTGTGCCACAGTGAGATGTAGTACGAAAGCCTACCTTGTGGAGTCTGACGAAGGTTTCATATGGCCTTGGCTGCTCTCCTCCCAGACGCTGTTTGCCAGCTCGTTCCCAATAGAAGACATCACCTTGATGAGCTCTATAGGCCAGTCATCCAGGTCGAGAGAGCGGACCCGAGAGAGGTGCGTGCCAAGGTTTCGGTGTATACCTGAGCATTCAATACATATGAGAGCTCCCAGATTCAAGCTGGCCCAGTCAGGGTCTATGGGAAAAGGGACACATGCAATTAGTACAACAAAACACCTAATAGAATTTTCTAGTTAATGTTTGTGGATAAAGATTTTTGCCTCTGGAGGAAAAAAATGCAGGTGTCCTGTCCAAAGAACAGCTGGAAGGTCTTACAGAAGGGTCAATTTTGCCCAAAGGAGATACTAACAGTCCTGAGAAACCCTCAAGGAGTAAAGAAAAAATATTGTGGTGGGGGATCTCAAAAGATGTATCATTCCACCTTCAGTCAAAAGAAAAATATGAATTAGAGAGAAAAGAAGAAACAAAGAAAATACAAACACAGTAGCAGGCAGCTGATGATGAAGTAGCAGAGAAAGCCCCTCCTTGGGAATCTAGAGCCACTCATAGCCAATTACAAGGGAAAAAGAAGAAAAAAAAAGAGCAACTAGATACAATGTCTCTGTTGCTAACTATATCAGCTCTCTTAATAACCATCTATATCATCACCTACATATGGCTTTTACATCTAACACACTACGGGGTATGTTTTCATCTCTAAGATCAGGGAGATAAGTACTAAGATGAAAATGCAATACTTTGAACAGTTCCAGTTTTAGTGTTCGAACCAGAAGGATTCCACTCACACACACACAAATAACCCTGCAAACAATAAGGCTGTGACAAACCTGACAAAAGCCGGGAAATTCAAAGTAATTTCCCAAGATGTTCACTTTTTTGTCACTGTCCTGTGTTATTTAAATCTAGATTTGTATGAACCTCCCTCCCTCCAATAAACATTCATTTTAACAAATGCAATGAAAGACATATGGGAGGAATTTTTGTCGGCTTTTTTTTTCCTCCCCCCTGCTGTCAGATCTTTTCTTCTTGCCTTACCCTGGGCCTCCCAAAGAACTAGTAGGCTATCACGAATGCCAAGCAGGAAAATGGTGATTAATTGAGAGGGTAGGCAATTTTTATTCAAATCTAAATAAAATTTAGATCTGGTAGAAAATGAATTTCTAGTGACCCCTTCCATTCAGGGGAATTTCATCCTAAGACTTGTACCTACTTTATGCAACCCAAAATCAAGAAGTTATTTTTGGCAGCTAAAGTGGAAATAAAATGTTTCCTAGTTTTTTGCCATGTCACATTTGAACAAAAAATATTAAAGGAAAGCAGATAATATTAATTGCAAAGTCCCACATTCCATTGAAGGCACTGATTGGCATTTTTCAGTCGGTCCTTAGAAATCTAAAAATATCCCCAACAAGAAAAATCCCCCATGTAATTTCACTTGAGCAGAAAAACAGATCTTTTGTTTAAAAACTTCCTGTCCATACCAAGTTTCATACTAGGAATATACAGCATTTCAGATCTCAAAAAAATAGAGACAAAATTCCTTCTATGCTTTCCAAGTCCTTGGTAAAACAACCATGACAAACTCCTTTCCTACATATTTCTTCAGGTCACCTCCACCAGTTACTTTTGGTGTCTTGCCAGTGGGGGAACCTGTAGTATATTTGAAACAGACTAAAAATCCCAAAATACTAATTTGTCAGTAAAAGCTTAAACAGAACAGACAATAGTTTAAAATTTGCAAATTGTGTCTCAGAATGAAATCTCTGTTCCTGACCTGCAAAGGCCAGGGTTATCTTCACAAAAATAAAAAGAGCAATGAGCTCAAAGAAGCATGAACTTAGAATGAAGGGAGCAAAAATACTGATTAATATTTTTCCAATTATTCCAACAGAACTGCTGTTAAGAACCTGACCTCCCTACCAAATACCTCTGTGTACTTGAAGCACATCTAGTGTATCTTTTACTGAAGAAATTCTGTAAATATTCACTGATTTCCAACTGACAGTGCTAGTACAATTGAAGCCGTCCACCAAAGAGATAACCAAGAAATTACATGAGATTTTGTCAAGGTAGCATTTTAAATTTCAATAATCTGACAACGCACAGCCGAGTTTAAAGTTGGCAAACTAGGAAAGGCAAGTGTTGAACTCATTATAGACATCCAGTGAAAAAACAGACTTGTTGATCTTGGTTACAACTGGACAATGCGGAGCAATACAGGGCTCTAATAAGGAGCTTGGACAAGTGCCATCATTCGATGGATTCTGGGAAAAAACTGACATGGTGTCACTTATGACATCTGTTTTAGTGTATGCACATGAAAAATTGTTCTCAAAAGGAGGTATGCTAGATGACAGAAGTCACTACCCACTAATAATAAAGGCAAGCTGTTGTAAACTACATGTTCACAGATGTCCCTGATTTCAACTCACTGCTCCTGTCTGCATCTTCCTCTTCTCATATGTAGTTGAGCACTTTTTAAATCTCATGTCTGAAATTTCTTACCACTGATTTATACTGAAAAGAAGCACACGTGGTTAGTAAGCCATAACTATTCAAGCTGGTATTTCCTTTTTTTCAGACGATCAAAAATCAGCTCACTTTTCCTGCTGATGCCTATAGTAATTCTGAATTGGAGGATGCTCAGAATACTTACAAGCATGTGACAGGCTTTTCTCCATAATGCATATATACAAATTTGATGGTAAAGAAGGAAAAAGCCCATTCAATGCAGCTATAGGTGCTATAAAGCTAGTTTCCTTTCTTTGTTTTACTTATAATTTGTCAAACAAAATATGACCTTTTAAACATCATTGAATATTCCCAGATTACAATTTACAGCTGCCCATATTCTTAAAGGTGTTTCATTCTCTCCTTCTCTAAAAATCTCCTCCCCACTTTGACTTGCACCTCAATCAGATTGATCATTTTAAGGTGAAAGCTCTTGGAACAGCTCTTTTAGGAGAATAAGACCTCCCCACCATCTCCTTCATCCCTGTGGACATGAGGTTGCTGATGAAAGGCTTTGCCATGCTAAATCCTGATGAGCTTAGCATGAGCAAGATAGGGCTAGGCTGAGCAGAAGAGGAGCGGAGAGGAGCAGAAGATCCAGGGAAAGAAGGAGAAGCAGGAGGTGAAGGCATCTTGCAAAGAGTTGCAGCAAAAGAGAGAAAAGTTTACACCTTTTCTATTCTTTAGAAGTTTTATTTTTTCCTATTCTGAACATAAAATGGAATCTTGTGATGGGTCTGATAGGCTTCCCAGGGCCACCCAAACTACTACTTCAGTGTTTGGATCTCAAATACAAAATACACCATAGTAAGCTATTAGACACCTGGACTGGAAAATTCATTACAAGACTCCCTCTTTAAGCCCCCTCTGTTTTCTTCTACAACAGAAAAGAACTGATATTCCATGGTATCCAAATATCTTGAAAGAGTGACTCCTATTTCTCCTCTCATCTGCTCTTTAATCAGTGAGACTGGAAGAGCTAAAATTCTTCGGGGGCAGGAATTTAGCTGGGTTTGCCTGAGCAATTTAATCATCTTCAGTGCCTTCTCCAGACAGAAGTCAGCACTGGGACTCCAATACTCTGGGAAAAGGCAACATCAGTTTCCTTCTGAAATACGAAATAAGACCTTCTTGGGCAAAAACTCCAGCACCTAAAGAGCACTTTGCCTCATCTATTGCTCTGGGATGGGAACATTAAAAAAAGGACTTAAAAACTTTAGTCCCAGACTGCCAATGGGCCAGAAGGTTGGTGTCACACACATGCTGCTGGTACTACTGCTGCTGATTAACATACAACAAGGCAGAAATTCCCTGCGGAAACAAAGTGCTGTGATGAAGTGCTAAAAAGGCAAAGAGCTCTAGAATGAGGAAGAATGAGACTTCTGAAGTGGAAGATTGATGGCTTTTGAATAGAGCAGCATCTCATATTCCTTTGCTCCCAAACATCTGGCATTGTGAAGATGCAAACTATGTAAGCTTTCCACAAGAGTGCTGGTGTTTGTGATGCTAAATGCTCCGGGGTTAAGGACTTGCCCAGGCAAGGCAGAAAGGGAGAGAAGGAAATAAAGCAAAGCATGGCAGAAAAAGCAGCACGCTGAGGTTCACCTGATATACGTTTAGAATCATAGAATAGAATCA
>VYXH01001162.1:0-62127 GCA_013397275.1 Burhinus bistriatus
GAGGGACCTGCACAGGCTTGAGATCTGGCCCCTGCCAACCTCATGAAGTTNACTGTGAGGGTGGTGAGACACTGGCCCAGGTTGCCCAGAGAAGCTGTGGCTGCCCCATGCCTGGAGGTGTTCAAGGCCAGGTTGGATGGGGCTTGGAGCAACCTGGTCTAGTGGGAGGTGTCCCTGCCTATGGCAGGGGGGTTGGAACTAGATGATCTTTAAGGTCCCTTCCAACCTAAACCATTCTATGATTCTATGATTCTATGCCTGTCAGTGCCTGTGGCCTTAGCACATGGTATCAATGAACCACTCAGCAAACAGAGCTCCAGTTGAGACACAGAGGAACTGCGAAGAGACCCGGTGTAGTACAGATGTGTCATTTCTGTAGCATGGGCAACTACCTCTTTTTTCCTTTCTATATTTATATAGGACCTCACACACTGGGGTTTTGTTCATGCCGCCTGCTCTTAGGCAGTATAGAAAAAACTGCTAGAAACCAACTGCTAGTCTTTAGTCCCAAAGACTTCCTTCAAAGAAAATCTAAAGAATCTACAGGCTATTTCTGCTTCAGAACCAAGAGAAGCTTAAAAAGTTCAGGACAACTCTTCTTGAATTGTCTTTCTCAGTCTTCTTTAAAAAAAATAAGATTTTGCTCACTTGTAACCCTCTTCCATGCAGGATCCTTCTAGCTCCAGCTCTTCAGTGATATATCTATACCACAGAAATAAGGTCAAATGTTATATGGCCAAACTGAAAAGAGGTTTAATTTATGCCTATAAGACATGTAATAATTGTTAAGGGATAGTAAAAATATATGCACAGACTCTGCTATGGTCTTCTGAAAAAAGCCCTATGTCAGCTGATAGAAATCTTCAGGGCCAGTGGAAGCTACAGAAGCTGTAAAGATATCACCAGAATGAAAAAAAACAAAAAACCAAACCAAAACCAAGCCAAACCCAAAAGTGAGGGTGGGAAGATCAAGTCCAAACACAACCATTTCCCCAACATCCCAGGTTTTCCACATGAACATCTTCACATATGCTGCCCACACCCTCCCCCCTGCCATCTCCCTCCCTAGTCATTCCTCTCTCGGCGTTTGCCAGCTCAGATGGGAGAAAACTAGATTATGCTGCAATACAAAAATAAATACATAAATAAAAAGCTGACTTTGGGGCCTATGGAACAAAGGACCATTTTTCCATACTGCACTGTCAGCATGATCACCGCTAAAAACCAGTGCCACTTCCTAGGTCCTTCCCAGACAGCAACTCGCCGACCTTGCTTGCTCCGGGCAGTAAATGCAACACGGCTCTTGCAATTACACTGGTGCGGCATCCATGGGAAAGATGACATTGATGTGAACCAACATGCATGTTTCCTGCCCTCCTACAACAGAAATTTGGAATTTGCCTAATACTGTCGCACCGCTGGGATTTTTAGTCGTCAGTCTCTTCGTATTATCTGTGCTGCCACTTCTCACCTTGGTATAAATTCCTGATTTGCTGTCAGAAAATTGATGTGCTGGAGTCCCAGTCGCAACCTGCCACTCCAGATGAACCTATTGTCAAGCTAAAATGCAGCTTTGGATCCACAGGAGCCCTTACATCATCACTCATGGCTTTATGAATTTGGCTATGACTAAATCCTCTCCCAGCTTCAGCTATGATGAAATTGCCTTGCTGACAACAGAAGCAACCTCCGCAAGCCCCAGACCCCTCCTCTTCTGCAAGGGGGGAAGTAACAGCACCCCAACACCCTCCTCACCAGGAGCACCAACACCTTCTCACAATGAGCAGCCCCCAAAAAGTGTGCATCTCCCTGGCCTGGCTTTCAGATGCTCGGCATCGCTGCAGGACCAGAACTCCCAGGCAGCTGATGCCCAGAGAGCAGCCTGAGAGCTGTGGGACATCTCACCCTCCAGCCTGGGCACAGCGGAACTGCACACTTAGCTTCTCCCACCCCCCTTCCCCCCAAAAAATCCACAAAACAACCCCTGCCCAACACCCCACCCACCCCAGCCCCCCAACATTTTTTTTTAAAGTATGCAATTAACCTCACTGGTGAAGCAGTTTGGGGCTTGTGCAGTAGACTGTAAAACAGGATGGAAATTTCTTTCAGCAAGCAAAATGCTGACTTAAGCCCTCATATTTTGAGTGCTGCTTGTCATTAAGCATAAATGACTTTTACAGTTGCCTTTGCACTGCAAATAATTTCATTTAGGCAATGAAACGGCCCCATTCAGTGTTTCTGCCTGCATTTTGTCAACTGCGTATGTTCCATTTAATATTTACAGACTGGGGCACTAGTCTGGCTTACTTAGTAATTCATTTCTTTAAATATTTATAGCACTTCGACTCTCAGCAAGGGTTCTGTTTGGTAAGAACAATATTGTTCTGTAGTTGATCGTGTCATGGAAATTTCAGAGGCAAATTTCAATTTGGTAAGATAAAAATATATAGATTTCTGCAACAGACTGTAATGATTTCAAAGGAAACTTTTTATTGCTGAACGACCTATGTACTGGGGAAAAAAAAAATCCCATTATGCCCTTGCACATAATTCCAGACTGAAAACACAGTGCTGAGAGATCTATTTCATGACACTGGTACTCACGCAGCCAAAGGAATTGCCAAAGAAATTTTCAATCACCTTTTTTCAATCACCACTGGCACTAAAACCAGAAACCCAGCTGCAAGAAGTCCCTATGAAAGAGCGAGCAAAACCTGTAAAATGCAAAAGGGGTTTTTGATAAGGTCTCTTCCCACTAGAAAATCCTTTTTTTCTTTTGCATACCTTGATTTTAAGACTTTTAGGCTGTCTGTGTGAAATGCTGTGTGCTTATAAAAAGGGCTTAAGAGGCTTAAGTTTAAAGGCAGCCTTGGGAGCTGAAAATACCTGGCAGATACTCTGTCAGTGTAAATTTGTCTAGTTCCATCGACTTTAGAGACTCCATTCAAATGATACCAGCTGAGATCCACCCCAGGAGAGCACATCCCTGGCCTGTCATTTTCAGCTTTGCTGTAGAAGCGTGAGTTTTCAGGCACTCCCTCCTGGGTAAGATGATAACTACCTATATTTGTGATGCAGGGACAATTTTCCAGAGGCAAATGATAGTTATAATTCCTCTGCAAAATGCCATATGGACAAAGTAGGGCCTATCATAGAGGTTTCCTTGCTCACACACAACCCCCTGTTCACTGGACACCACCATTCTTCTCCTCCTGATTTTTTTCCAGTCTCATCTCCCCCATTATGACTCCCGGGACCTCAGATAACTCAACCCGACAGTGAGGCAGAGGAAGCAGAGGAACCGCATTTCAGCGCTGCCCTGATGTTTTGGCGAAACACCCTCTCTGCCACTGCAGCACGCCAGCCGGGAGAGCAATCCGCACTGGTTCTGGAGAAGCACCCAGCATCATACATAAAGGCAGTAGGAATGAGCAGCTGGGAGTGAGAACGATCATTGGGAAAAAGCCCAACGGAGAACGGTTCTGCAAGCCAAGCGGCAGTAACCACTTCTCCTTGCAGGAGGAGTGCCCAGAGTCTGGCTCCCCAAAAGTGAAGGCTTTCAAACGCAACCGAAACCTTCCCTCCATCCCTGCAATACCCAAGAAACCACCTTCAGAGTAGAAGAGCTATTCTGCACGAGGCAGAATTAATGACAGATAAATCCAATGATTTTGAATGTCTCCCCAGCTTGCTCCTGCATCCCAGCCTGGCCACCCACCTGCTCCAGCGCCCTGTTCCCACCTCCCTCCCTCTTGTCCCAACTGCTTTGGTGGGGCATGGTGCAGTCTGGAGCTGTGCAAGTGCTGACCAGCTGACAGGACAAGTGCTGAGTGACAGGCTGGCGGGCTGACCAGGAGCTGACTTACTTGTCTTTCCCACAGGGAGGCATTAAGTTGGGTCTCTTTTCTTTATCCATCTGCCAGCAACATTAATTTAGGTCCTTCAAACACGGATGGCCACAAACCTTCTGGCTTTGTCTTCACTGTACAAACAAGCTGGGTGGCACTGGCATACAAAGGCTCCAAGCACGGATGCTGCACGTGGATCCCATAGCCCCATGCCAGGGCCACCACTCTGTCCCTTCTCCAAAGCTCTCTCCCTAGTCAGGGAGAGGAGCACGGTCCGGCAGAAGCTCACCTCCACACTGCCTGGCACTTGCTCGCCATCCCATCCATCTAGCTGGTCTCAATGAGAGGTTTATGACTTTGTGGCTGTCAGCGAGCGGATATTGGGTTCCCGTTGCGCTCCCTGGAGAAGCATTAATTTTCAAGGAGCGGCACTTACTGCAAACGGCGGAGGTTCACTGCAACTGGCACCCGGCAGCCTACGGGCAGGACCAGGCAGAGAGCAATGGGCATCTTTGCTGACGTTCAAAACCCCATCACACACACCTGCCTCTGCAGCTTTCCAGCCAAAAACCCTTGCAATGTGCCGCAGGCCCCTGGCCAAGGAGGTAGAGCCAGCACAGAGCCTGCCAAGCGATACAGAAAAAAGCTCTTTCAAGATTAAATGTCCTCACAAGGTGGAGGGCAGCAGATCCAGGGGTACTAATGTGGGAACCTGCCATCGCCTCCCTCACCAGACCTTCCAAAGGTGGCCTTGACCAGCTGGGAGCCAGGCTCCCATGGGAAGGGGGTGGTGCCAGCTCTCCCCGAGGTCCTTAGCACCTTCACTGCCATTTGCGATGGGCACTACCTGGTCTTCAGGCCCGTCTCTTGAAAAACCATGTGTAGGACATTCTCCTTGTCACAGCCTCTCTGGATTTCCAAGCAGTGGCCATGACCCGTATCTCAGCCTTAAGCGACACCCCAGCCTTTCTGCTGGCAGCCGGTGCTGGCCACGCTCAGACAGTAGGCACTCGGTTGTGACTCAGTCCAGCCACTCCATGTGACGTTTGAAAGGCTGAGTAGAAAGCATTTTAAACACTCTGGGAGGAAAAAAAGATACGTGCTGGTGCAAGCCCTGATGAAAGGCCCAGCATCCAATTGTAACCCCGGGGGTGGAAAGGTGATGCAAGTGGAAAAAGCAGAAAAAGTGACCCTGAAAGAGACCTCTGCTACCCTGGACATGGGGCAGAGCAAGCCATAGCAGGTGGCTTTGCCAGCTCTCATGTGAGGCGTACTGATCCTGCAAAGTGTCAGGTCCTGGCTTTGGGAAGAGACAGTTCCCACACACCTCCTTCTCCACGCAGACTCGTGTTGGGTGGCTGCCTCAGGGGTGATATTTCAGCTCAAACGGGTCAAGCGTGGCAAACTTACACTGGGAACAAAGTTAAGAGGACACTTCCGTTCAAGGTTGGGAGCACTCAAAGCTGCCCAGCCAGAGCGTATGGGTGACTGTCCCACCCAGGCTGAGCACCTTTGAGGACAGCCTAGGACCACCCAGGCACACAGGACCTCTGCTCTTAGTTGCAGCCTGATGGATATTGCTGGCCCAAAATAGCCAGTTCCTCCTCGCTAAGGGCACCAGCGCCTCCTTCACCCCCAGCCCCAACAGGACAGCCAGGCAGCAGATCCCTATCACGACCCACCACCCTCTCCAGGGCCTCGCAAGCGGGGCTGGTTCAGCCTAATGACATTAGCAGCCTCGTTCCTTGCTTGGAGAACATGGCTGTTGAGGGTGTCTGCTGCACTCAAACGCCAAACAAGAAGCATCTGCGCTCAACTGGCTTCATTTCTTTCACCTGGTGGCAGGCTGGGCACTGACGCCATCTCCTTCTATCAAGCGCCAGTGCTGCACAGGCACCCCATGGTAGCGGGATGGGAGAAAGGGGCCCAGAAATCAGTCTGACCCTTCTTCAGCACACCACCGCATTTTGAGCCTGATCCACTGCTGCCTCTGGAAAGACTCCCTCAGCCTTCAAAACAGCTTTTAGCCACAGCCTGTTTCTCCTTACCCCAGGAGATTTTTTTTTTTTTTCCTCAGTAATTCACGTGCAATAAGTTTATTCTTGAACACCAGACAACCAGCATTAATGCTCGGGGAGACAAAATCCCAGACATGGCACTTGGCTACACAAACACATTTCTCATCATTCCACGTTGTACTCGCCTTGTGGACACCTCTTTCTGCTTCCAGCACCAACACGTCCCAAAACTAAGACCGTTCCTTACTGAAGTATCAGATCACAAAAAAAGCCACCCCAAAATACAAAACCAAAGCAACTGCTCTATATAGCCAGCCATCCCACGGAAGGAAGAAGTGCCTTGAGAACATGTAGACAGTTATCCCGCAGCCACCTTTGGCTGTGTCCCGACTCTCTTGGCCGCAGCCCATGCCCAGAGCAGTGATGCTTGCTCACAGACCCCCCAGACCCAGGGAGGATGAGAGGACAGGGACGTGAAAACATGCCACCCTCACAGAGCACACGCTGAGTCGCTTCTTAAAGAAGGGGGCCTGGATCACAGACACAAAACCGTATTATTTCAAGCTCTAACTGCAGCCTTCTTAGGGGAGTTGCTGTTAGGCAAAGATGCGGGTGTAAATGCCCCATCCTCTCACTTTGGTTGACAGTTGGCTGAATATGAGCCGGCAGTGTGCCCAGGTGGCGAAGAAGGCGAACAGCATCCTGGCCTGTATCAGGAATAGTGTGGCCAGCAGGACTAGGGCAGGGACTGTCCCCCTGTACTCAGCACTACTGAGGCCCCACCTCGAATACTGTGTTCAGTTTTGGGCCCCTCACGACAAGAAAGACATTGAGGGGCTGGAGCGTGTCCAGAGAAGGGCAACGAAGCTGGTGAGGGGTCTGGAGCACAAGTCTTGTGAGGAGCGGCTGAGGGAACTGGGGTTGTTCAGCCTAGAGAAGAGGAGGCTGAGGGGAGACCTTATTGCTCTCTACAACTACCTAAGAGGAGGTTGTACTGAGGTGGGGGGCAGTCTCTTCTGCCAAACAAGCGATAGGACAAGAGGAAATGGCCACAAGTTGTGCCAGGGGAGGTTCAGATTGGATATTAGGAAAAATTTCTTCACCAAAAGGGTTATCAAACATCAGAACAGGCTGCCCAGGGAAGTGGTGGAATCACCATCCCTGGAGGTATTTAAAAGACAGGTAGACGTGGTGCTGAGGTACATGCTTTAGTGGTGGGTTTGGCAGTGTGAGGTTGATGGTTGGACTCGATGATCTTAAAGGTCCCTTCCAACCTAGGTGATTCTATGATTCTTTCAAAGCTCTCAGCTACCCAGAACAAGCTGCTGGCAACTCAGAACAAACCAATTGCTGAAGGTCACACTGAGAATGTGTTGCAGGGCACAGCACTGATCTCCCCTATGCCCACCTCAGTATCTTTAATCACAGAATCATCCTGTTTCCCTGGCGGGAGGTGCTGATTTTAGCACCCATTTAGCAGCATTCCTGGCCCACGTACTGCATCTTACCCAGAAATGCCGGGTAGTGTTACTGCCCTGAGGTTGACTGACATTTCTCATTACAAGAACCTACCTTCTAATGCGAGCGAAAGTCTGTTCAGCTTGAACTGAGGTGAGATTTTCCATGCCAGATGTTCTTTCATTACAAGACTTTCCCTCTTAATTCACAGCACCTGCAAATAAATAGACCATTGCAGAGGCAATTTAAATAAAGGTTTGACCTTTCAGCCATGAGTTTTCTGGCTTTGGTTAGCTCCAGCTACTGTTTTAATCACATCTTATTATTTCATGCTCTGTGTGCTACGTGCCAGTTTTCACTTTTAAGGAAGAAATGCTGGCATATGTTGTTGGCTAATAGATGTGTGGGGAAAAATAGTCATTAGGGAAAGCCTACAGAACAGGGTATTTTTAAAATGAACTTTTGTGTTGTGGGAAAACATATGCCCCACACAAATCACCTACACTCAATAATGAAATGGACACATTTATATAGGATGTATACTGCCTGTTGTACACCAATTTTAGCAACCATATGTCCCGATATACCCATGCATACCAAAAAAACGCCTCAAATTCCTGGGGAAAGATCCTCTGCTGGTGTAAATGGCCCCGGCTCCATTCACAGACTGGGAGCTACTTCATTGACACCTGCTGAGGATCTGCTCTGGCACCTGCCTGTCGCAGGAGCTCAGCTCTCTCGCTGGCTGCATTTCGGCTCCAGGATCGGGCAGGTCGTTGGCATGAATCAGTGCCTCCCACCAGCAGCTGCGTGGGAGGGAAAATAAAAATTCTCTCGGAGTAGGCATCAGCGAGGCCATCGATACCAAACATCCTGGAGGAGCTCCAAGCAGAGGAAAAGTGGGGATGACTTAACAGCAGGAGGATTCGTCAGAGATGACAAAATAGTTTGGATCAGGCATTTATGTAAGGTTCATTCTGGGAATAGAGAGGCAGCGCTTGCTGCCTGCCAGACTTAGTCCAAAGATGAGCCCCAAGGCAACCCAGGTGGCTGGTGCGCATGGGCAGGGGGATTTGTGCCTGCAGCGGCGTGATTCACCCCTCTCACACTAAGGGACGCTGGTCCAGCTCAGCCGGAAAATACCCAAGCCAAAGGGCACACATCTCTAACGGACCTCGGGTGGGCTTTGGATCTGGGCCACACAGCGGGGAAACCCCTCAGGCACGGGCTGTTAAGGCCTCAACTTGTCCTGTGTTCCTCCGACTTGGTAATGATGGATCAATTTTGGCCTTGCTTGTCAGACCCTGTGGGGCCGATGTTATTCCCCATCTTTTACTTCATTTATGCATTTCACTTAAAGATCTCACGAGATCTTGTATACACACAGCCCCAAAGGGTGTTGTTGGTTTTAAGTGTTGTCCTTACCCAGGCTCGGAGCGCTGCTCCTCTGCTGTGAGCCATGACACTTTCTTGAACAAGCAGAAGGAAAAAACTCCTTGGATTTGTTTTGCAGTGGAAGGCACCAAATGCCTTTGCAAAAGCAGCCTCTGTATACTACCAAGCACAGAGAGGGATGAAGAGAGGTGTCAGCGGGCTTGTGAGCAGTCCAAAGCTCAGGCTCAGCTTCCTGGGAATAGCCCTGGGATGGCACAGGGCGCAAAGCTGCAGGGACTCACACCGAGAGGCGGAGGGGAGGAGGGTGGAGGGAATATGGGCTGCGGAGGGGACACCTCCGCTGCTTCAGGCAGGGTCATTGCAATAAGGGAGGAAACAAAAGCGACTTGCATTTGTGCAACCCTCCTAATGGGAATCAAGAGTCCTGGCTTTCCCTTCTGTGCAAATCGCCAGAGCCGCAGTAGCATGATTTAGGGAAAGTTGGGAAAATTCACTCCTACAGCTCTTGAAGTGGGCAGGAAGTGGAAGGCAGGAGGGCACCGAGAGCCGCTGGGATCACCCTGCCGGGCAGCTTTCCCCTGAGATCATATGGCCAGCCCCAGTGAGCGGCAAGTCGCGCTTGGCCTAGAGCAAGGGAAAAACAACAATTCAGAGGGATGTTTCCTACTGCAGAAAGCTGCCACTTGGAAGCCATCCTGCCCAGAGCGTGCACTCAGCATGGGCAACAACTGGCAGGAGAGTTTCAAGGAGACTATAATTTCGGATGCATTTCTTTTCCAGTGGCTAAATGTTCAATGGTAACAGCTAAGTCTGCTTTTGAAACCTGAACCAAAGCAGCTCAGCTGTCTACTAAGCTCACGGGGGTGGAGCATGTTCGGGTACAAAGTGGTCCGGCATTGCCTGGTTCCTCGCCTCTAGGGAAACAGGTTATTTCCTGCCTTAAATAATGTAGTGGAGAAAAAAATACAATGATGGGGTGGGTCACAGAAGCAAACAAAGCGAATGGAGAGAAACCAACAGCAAAGTGCCTCTGAGAAGATGATTTGCACTTCACCGAGTGCTGAAACCACGGAAGCGTCAAAGCTAAGTCAAGTGCAAGGGAGGCAGAGAGGAAAGTACCTCACCCCCTCAAAAGGAAACATAATTTCTCAGAGGTTATTGCACAGGCTGGGGAGAAATGTACAGAACGTGGGACACTTTCATGAGGTCCTTGTACCACCCTTGGTACTTAAACATCCAGAAATAATGGTTCTTTACCGGGAAGGAGCCATCGTCTATCCACTCATGGATGGCCATACTTCCAGGCCACTATTCCAGTCCTTCCAAGGGCAGCTAAGCAGAGTTAGATCAAAACTAATGAGCCTCTGACCATGCTTCTGTGGCTTCTTCCACTCACAGAAGGCAAAAAAAAACACCCAAAAGGCAACAGGGCTGAAAACTCTTGAAATATTTGAAATTCAGGGAACAGCAACATGACAGGAGAAGGCATATATTTCACATAGTAACAGATACCCAGACAATGTAAACTCAGCAGTGTATCAGGGGTCACAGCAGCAGCCAAACTGGGACATGAACATCGGGACCAGAGAGGTCTTCGGGCAGGAACATTTACATGGGAGTGTTCATCCTTTTCTATATGTAGGAATAGGGGAGAGGGAGAATTAGGTCACTTCAAAAGCATTGGGCCTTTGGAGTAAGAGCATGGATTGATTCATGTCTTTGATTTCAGAAGGGGTGAAAAATAACCACAGTGCAAAGCCTCTCTATATGGAACTCCTACAACTATCTGAACTTAGATATCTTAGATAAAGATTCCCTTTCATCCCAGGAGGAAATTTCAAGCTTCATGAACTTCCGTTTGTTTTCTAGGAAGGCGTCCCAAGCACATAATTTTCTGGTTTTATTCACTAATGCCACAAGTTTCCTCTCCCTGGTTTTGCAGTTAGTGTGGGGGCTCTTTCTGTGAAGGCAGTGACTCTGCAAGTGCTTTGCAGCAGCATTTCCAACCACGCAAAGAGAATCAGTTTGACCAACTATTTCCACACCACATCCCAGGATGCCAGATTATCACCCACCTAAACAGGTGCTGAACTAAGAGTTATCCCCTATCCATTTTCCTTGTAGGTAATTTACCCTTCCTCAAAACTTAGCCTCTCAGTCACCTACCGTACAAATCAGCGCGGACACAGGAATCAGACTCATACGCCAAAGAAACCAAATACAGCTAAGAAAAAAATCACTCTTCTCTAGACAAAACCTGCATCAAATTTACCACCTGCTCCAGAGATGTTTATTCCAAGGGGCTCTGTCTTTGCCCTTCCTTCTGTCTCAGTGCAAGACACACATCTATTTTTGGCAGGTTTATTGGCGTGAGCTGAGTATTGTACCTGGAAGTGAGCAGTGCACAGAAGAACTGCAGGCACTCCTGACTGTGAGAGGCGCAAACTTTTCAAAAGACTGCCTGCTTCAGTAGCACAGAGCTTACCACGTCCTCTGTGAGATGCCAGCCAAGGTTTGTAGATGTGAGTCATAATCCCAATATTTCAGCTGCATCCAGTTTGTTCTGCCTACGTTGCTCGTTAAAAATCGAACAGTTTCATGCTCTCCTCTGCCGGTACGTATCTTCACACTCTTTCAGCAGCTGCCTATTCTCTATTTTGTCATTATTTGCATCTCATTTCCTAAAGGGTTAAAGAGTAATGAGTCCTCTTATGCCTTTTCTTGCTGCATCACAAATTTCTAATAAGAAAGCTTGGATACTACAGGCAGTGGCTATGCAGCCCCAAGAGCCTGAAGGAGCTGAAGCAGATGCATGACCTCTCCAGAGGCACCTCGCCTCCTCTCTGGTCCCCAGTGTGTAGAGAAGCAGCACGATCTCCCTACAGCAGGACCTCAGATTAACTTCCTTTGTGGACACGCACCTTCCAAACTAAGATTGCCTCATTTTACCACCACTTAAAACCCTTAACAACAAATGAAGAGCTACTCCCTTGAGCATTTTCTAAATTTCATTCAAAAAGCAGTTAAAAAGATGGCAGCTCAGGTTTTTGAAGGCCCCAGGAGGAGCACCCTGCATGTGCCCTTTCTCCTCACAGCCCTGAAGAGGGGCTCCAGCCAGATACCTCACCTTTGTTATGAGTGCAGAAGGCCATGGCTGGCTCTGGGGCTGATCTAGGGTCAGACTAGAGTCCATTAGGGCTTCTTCTCCATCAAAGCCCAACAGGTATCTCTCAAACATCAGTAGCAGCAGGGCTCTCCGAAAGGACAGGCACCTCATATTTTGCTCCAAGCTTTCTTTGTGGACATTGTATGGGTTTGGCTTTCTCTTCCCTTTTTTTTTTAAATCTGAATAGGAGACCAGGTGGTTTTAGAGCTAACCCAAAGAGGAGATCAATTCATCACCAAACCCAATACAGCAACTGAAGGGATTCAGAGGCAGTTCTCAGACTTCTCCGCCTCTCTCTTTCTGGGAGGTTATTTCCCTTAAAATGGCAGTTAAAAGGTTTTGCACAGCAACTCATATTTAACTGTGTAGAACAGCATAAATGCTGGTGAAAAATTACAAGCAACAACGTCCAATTCACACTGAAGACCTTCCTTCCTCACTGTACATCCTTAGCAATAGCTCCCTATATCCCGCCCTTGTAACTGTGACAGATCTGTGGTGGTTAAGCAATGCGGGCTGGCAGGGAGAGGCTGGTACTGTTACTGTAATTATTGATAGCACACTCAAGAGCACGTTTGGTTTTTTCCAGCTGTATCTATTGCTGAAGCAGTTGGTATTGCTTTTCTCCATAATTTTTGCCTGCAGGATGCTTTTCTCTGGATTCTGACAGACCAGCACCTGTGGATATATTTACTGCTACAGAAATATGATGCTGGATCCTCATCTCAACTCCTTTTATTGCCACAGCACCATTAACTTGAGTAGCCGGGGGGACAGCTGAGGGTCTGCTCCAATATTTTGTGTGCCCTCCAGCATGTGTACAACACCCCTGCCATAAAAGCAAGCAAACAACACATCAAGGAGAACTGCCAAGAAGCCAGATGTATCAGTTTCACAATGACTCAAAGGACAGCAACCGAAACCCAGACAGTCCCAGTATAAATCCATTTGCAAAGAGAGATTATGCCAAGTCCAAAGATCTTGGCCATAATTTGCAGCCATCTGGGCCAGCAAGGCCTCTTCCTGCTTGAGTTAAAGTCAGCAGCCAAATTTCCATTGCCTTTGCTGGAAACACCTGCAGAGCACAGCAGCTGTGCCAATCTGCCGGGGGGCAGCAAGGCAGGAATAGCAGCCCCATGTGCAAGTGCAGCAGGGAATCTGATGTACCTGAAACACAAACACCCGTGCTGGGATCTGGCCAGTGTGGAAAGGGAACAGATGAGAGGTCTCAGCAGCTGGGCTGGCAGGGTAAGAGCTATCTCCAACCTGAAATGCTGAAGATCAAATGCTAAAACTGGTGCGAGTGGTGTGGCTGTACTGGAGTAACCGCATTAGCTGGGAACCTCAATGTTGACCTTCGAGATCCCAACTGTCCTTTATTCTTTCTTCATCGCCCATATGTTGTCACCTTCCGTACATCCCTTCCTCTTGCTCTCTGTGCTTCCCTGAACATGTCCACACTGGAAAATGAATGGCTTCTCCAGTCAGTGAGCAACATCACTACAGCAAACCACCCCTTCTGTGGGCAAACCAGGGGGTGGAAAACATGCACAAAGGCACGTCTTCCTGACAGAGGCAAGCCACTGAGCCAGAAGATTAGGAGGCCTCCAAGAGAGAGACTTTAAGTGGCTGTGTGTGGGTTCATTGCTCTATTGCTGGCTGACATCAGGCTCTTTGGGCTCAAAGAGATCTGTTTCAATTTAAAGGGAAAACTCCAGGGATCTCGTTAGCACCATCATGAAAGACAGAAAGGAACTGGAGGTTGGTGGAGGGGTGATGGCGGGGAGGAAAACAGGACAGAAGTGCTGTCAAGCTGTGTTTAAACTGGCGGGGGAAGGACTCTGGGAGCACTTGGCCCTGTTGGGACAGCCTCGCTGTCCCTGTCTGCAGGGTGAGTGGCTGGGGTCAGGGGGCAACGTCCAGGAAAGCAGCTGCCCAAAAGCTCAACCCGGGGCACCTACTCCCCCACTTGCACTCCTGGGGCAGTTTTCCCACTGCCAAATCCCTCCTTCTCCTCTCTGTACTCTCATTCTTCCTGGGGTCTGTCCTCCTCTCTCCCATCACTGGCTGGACACTGTTGTTTGTGGGCAGCAGCAGCTCTGGCCAAGTTCGTGCCTCTACAACTGGCAGCAGAAGAGAAGGCACCTGTGGCTGTGTTTGCAGTGGTGGGAGGTGTGTTGGCGTTGTCACACAGCCGCCCCACTGCAATGCTGAGGACTGGTTTGACACAGGATCCTGGCAGCCCCACACATTTTAAGCTGATTGCTCCTTGAAAGCTGCTTCCGCCTTTCTGAAGACTCCATTGCAAGAAGGGGGTGAAGTAGTCTGTGAAAGAGCAGTTAATTGGATCCAGAACATGGGTAGATTCCCCGCTATTAGGCTGAGAAAAGTCACAAAAGCACCACACAAAAAAAGCAAAGAACCCACAAAAACAGGAGGAAAAAAATTCCAACTTAGTTAATTCGAAGCAACACATCTTAGTTATAACCACAAATCAACTTAAGAAATTCAAACAGACGTAAGTTAGGCCCCCTGTGCTATTGCTCACCAGAGGTAATATTCATTATTACAATTTCTTCTATACAGCATCATAAAATGCCAAATAGGACTGTGCTTCTTTCAAGTACAGCCTGTTCAAAGCAATTGGTGAGTCTTGGTTGGAACACCTGGCAAAGGAGAGAGATGCATTCATCCCCCTGTGTCTTGAAGAAATCGAGAGATGTTTATCAAGGAAATGAGTAATACAAATCGTTTGGCTTTCAGCAGACTTGGAAATACACAGAGCAGGTTCTAGCCCAGGTTTGTAAAAAATTAATTAGCAATGAGTGGGAAAAGGAGTGATGAGTGTTATTCTCTGTGCTGCAGTCTTGTTTAACTTAATAGAAGTGATTGAACTATAAGATCCCAGGGAAGCACCTCCTAAAATTAAGTGTTTCTCCAGAAATGGAGCTGTTTGTTTCACAGTAGGAAAGATCAGGTATTCTAAACTCTATCATGTTTCGGCTCCTAACACCTGTTATCTGACAAGACCGTCAGACTCCCCTAAACATTTAGCTTGTTTTGTTATCATTAAAAAATAACAGGATTTTGAAGACTAATTTATCCAGCGGAGCTCTGCTCTGCTTCTGTAAGCACCTAAAATATGAAAATCTGCCATAAAATAATTAGGTTTATTCTAAACTTCCATGAAAATCTAACAATAGAAGTTTGGAGAAGACAAAGCTCAGAATTTTTCCAGAAGGTTTCTTTGACTTGCAAGCCCCCCAAACAAGCCGTGAAACAAAGCAAAAACTACATCAAAGCAGTGGGCCTGGCAACCCTGGTAAGGAGTACCACGTAACGATCTTCTCCCACCCAGGTGTCTCTTTTAGAGCCTGATACGTCATCCAAGAACAGAACATTATAAGAATTACGGCAGTCAGTAAAGCAGAGCATAGCTTTAATGACTGACAACCTGTCCCGAGAGGGATCGGAAGCTCGGCTTGCTCCTGGTGACCACTTCAAAGGCCTCCCACATGCTGAGCAGAGGGGCCTGAACTGCAGCCTTGCGTGACAGCAGCACCATTCCCAACGAGGCTTTGACAGAGGGAGCCCAGTCCCGCATCCCTCATGCAGCTGTTTTCCTTGGGATTCACTCCCAGTTGCCACAAGGACAAAGCAAAGGAGAATTAGGCCTGCCATATTCATAGCGATGCATCAGACCCAGAGCACTTCAAATTCCCCATATGGCAGTGGCCAAAACCAGCTGCTGGGCATTAGTCCTTCAGGTCACTTCTTAATGTCATAGGGCAAGCGATAGCCACCACAACTCAAGCTGGGCAACCAGTGCATTGGGTCAGTTCCCACTGCAGCCAGTGGTGATCTTGCCAACTAAAACCAGAGCAAGAAAGTTCTGGGTAGAGCTTGTTAGAAGCAGCAGAGCTTGTTAGAAGCAGCAAACCTTTGCTGTAACCAACCAATGCCAGATGATTGCTACTGGAGAGCAACCACCTCCATGGTTCAAACGTCTGACAGAACATTTTCCCTCATCCATCAACACACCACAAAAGTAATCACAAGGTCTTGTGCGGTGCCAACAAAGATAATAGAGTGTACTCAAGCAATGAGCATTGGCTTCCTCTCTGTGAAAGCTCTGGGGTCAGATCCCATGGTAGCAGAAATCAGCAGGGGCTAATGGGTGGGAAGAGGGCTGGAGAAAGCAGCATTGCCCCTACAAAATCCACCAAGAGACCCACAGTCTTGGGCATGCTGAGATGTGAGCTCTGCTTTTCCTAGATACTCTGCATCCTACAGCAGGCAGCTACCAGGGCAGCTGGCACCAACTTTGCAGCTTCCCTATGAACACCTCTGCAGAGCCCTTACTCATTAATCTATTTCAGGTTGCTCTTAAACCAGATCATATAGAGAGGAAAAAAATCCCCAGTCTGCTCAGCTGGTGCATCTGAAGTGTTAGAAACATCACTAAGGCGAGGAAGCTTTTCTTTCTCTTTTTTTATCCCTCCTGTTAAAAAAAAACCCAACTTGCTCAGAAGCTCTATTTCCTCTCTCTTTCATGCACACAAGCGCTTTTTCTGTCAAAAAAGCTCACCCGCATTGCAATCATGATCTGTGGGATCACACGTCTGTAGGTAAACACACACAGCTACCAGGCACCCCCGTGGAGGCACAGGCGCTACAGTATCAGTCAAGTAGAGAACAAAATCTTAAGTTGCCTCCTTAGGTCTGGGGCGTACTGTGCCAAGCTTGTTCAACCAGTCCGTTACAGTCAACAGCACTTGGACATCCACACCTACACATGGGCTGAATTTGGGCTGGGTCAATTTAAAAGCCTGGAAGGTATAAATCATCATGTTCAATGTCCCAGCAACAGACACTGTATCACCCATCACCCATCCTGATTAGTCAACAACACATCCCAAGCAGTTACATGGGGACCACAGACGCTCCTTATGTGGTGCTGCCCTGCAGAGACCAAGGTGGCAAGGTCTGCTCCAGATGAACCCCTCCATGGAACATGTGGTGTTGAAAACGCTGCTAAGAGGAACAGCGTCTCTCCAAGAAAGTCACCTCTTTTCAGTGTGAAAGCAAAGCTCCAATGACAGAAACAAACCACGCCTTGCTCACTTCTCATGTGACACGTCAGGGCTATGTTCTGTCCGTGTTTGTTTCAAGAGGAGTTGCAGGACGTCATCTGAGAGTCCGGGTGTTTTCTTTCTGTCTTCCAAGACAACTTTTCCCTCATCTGGCTTTGAAAAACAAGCAGTAGTGGGGTGGTTTGGAAAGATCTTACAGCCATCTCTGTTCAAGATCACCTGGGCCATTTGCAGGCAACGTAATGCGTATTTTGTTCCATCCTGGTTTGCCAGCTCTGAAATCTTCTGCGACAGACATTGTGATGCAGCCTCGTAGGTGGGATCCATTCTGTCTGGCCGTTTTTTGCAATACATTTTGTAGAAGCCATCAAGAGATTTCCTGACACTGGTATCTTCCGCACTGTCATGTTCATACATCCATGAGAGAGCAGCATCGTTAGGTTCAGTGGGCTCACGTAGCCCTGCTTGTGGATGACAGCTCACGTTTGCTTTCTCAGAGCCTCCAGCAGAAAAGCTCGCAGGAACTGCAGAGGGTAGATTGCTCTCTCCTGCAAGCACAAGATCAATGAAACTCATTAGTCACCAGGTCATCCCTGTGGCAAAATCTTTTTTTGTCCCCCCCCCTCACTGCAGCCTGGCAAACAGGCTCTGTGCAGGAGTGAGCTAAGTACCACTTTAAACTCGGCTGGACTGCCAGATGGGCTTGCTGCATAGATTCATACAAGGTGGGCTGTATTTGGGGATCTCATAGTTGTGCCAGCCTCACCTTACTGCAGTGGTACCTACTTGGTAGTACACGCCTCCTAGCTCCTCTCAGTCCTACTTCCAAAGAGGTGGAAATTGGGATCCTCTGCTGCTGGAGACAACTGCTGACCCACAGGAAAGTCTAGTTCGCAGCTGGAGCAGTTCTGCTTCTGTTTCCTTTTTCTCCCTTCATCCCTGGGTCTAATTCTTCCCTTTTCATCGTTCTTAATTTTACTGCTACGGCACAGCGTGCAGTCCTGCTTTCAGCCAGATCTAGAGCCTCCAAACCAACACTGTTACGGTGACTGCATAGAGTCTGGGAACGGGACTGCAAAAGGGGACCTTGTGCTTCCCCATGAAGTCCCATTTTTGCAGCCCAGCCTTTCCTCCACATCCTGCAGGAACTTTTATAGATAACATTTATGTAAAGGCTGAGGACTCATTCTTGTCTAGCTCTTCTCCTCCTTCCTTGCTGACCCACATCTCTGGATAACAGTTGGGGCTATGGTTCTCTTCTGCTTCAGTGCAATCAAGGGGGATGCTTTGTACTTGCACACAATTAATACAGCATCAGCACAGAGACTCTTGGCAATGATGCGACCAGGACAATCAGCAAGCCACAGGCAGCGTCAGGTAGGAAGAGCCTCCATAAAGAGACCTTGAATTGGGCTCTGGTACCCAGGGAGTGCCTTTAACTGCAATTTCATCTCTGAGCCTGCCGCGCCAGCCCGTTTGCCAAGCACCTGAGTCACCGACAAGAAAATTTTCCAGGGCTCAGCCAGAGGTTGCACAGCCGTCGTCTGCAAATTACATAAGCAGGACGCAGGGAGACAGAAAATAGCCTGGTCTTTTCTAATTCTGTGGAATATGAAGCAGAGCGCAGTCCTTCATTTCAGTAAGAGACCGTGTTCAAAGGAAATCTCAGAGCGGTGGCAGAAGGCTGCTCTTCCCCTCCCAGTACACAAAGAGCTACCCTGCCCTTCCTGAGTGGTCAGAGATTCATTAAAATGAAATTAAGATGTCTGTGCGGCCATACTGTTGATTGCCTCTTTCTTCCTCCCCCTACTTTCTATCTTTGATCTTTCTTTCCAATTTCCCTTCATCTCCAACTCTGCAATTTTACACAGAACTTTTCCTCCTCTTGCAATGTGTCATTTCCAATGCGGTACAAAGAAAAGCTTAGTGGCCTTCTTTTAACATCGATATATGTCATCAGAGTAGCAAATCAGAGCTAATCAAAGAGAACAGGTCCATTTTGCCTCGGTAATCTCTCAGCCTTGGTCCCTATGTTAGGTTAGAACTGAAGCCTCATGCATCTCTGATAATTCAATCAAGTGGCACTTGCGCTCAGACTCCTGTGGCAACTGCAAACCCCTGTGCCGTGCTGTCGTCCTGCTACTTCTTATGCACAGCTCACAGTCATATTTTGTAAAAGAGCAGCAGCTGCCTCCAGCTACAAATCTCAACCCTACATGATCTGGGAAGAGAAAAGTCCTGTTGGGTTTCGTGGTGTCAGGGGAGACTTTTGTAATGCTCTTCTGCCCTTCTCCCGCAACCTTAGATTGGATGTTAGGAAAAATTTCTTCACTGAAAGGGCTATCAAGCATTGCAACAGGCTGCCCAGGGAAGTGGTTGGTTGACTCACCACCCCTGGAGGTATTTAAAAGATGTGTAGATGTGGCACTTACAATGTGGTTTCGTGGTGGACTTGGCAGTCTTAGGTTTACAGTTGGACTCGATGTTCTTAAAGGTCTTTTCCAACTTAAATGGTTCTTTTCCATTCCATTCCATTCCATTCTATTGTCAGTATGACCTATAAAGTAGCCACCCTCTGTTGAAGCACAATCCACCGAAGAAGTGACAGGTAAGTATTTCAGGGGTGTATTTGGGGGTTTGGTTAGTCAAAGTGCTCATATTATTGGGAGAACAGTTTTCTTTCAGTTACTGATTCAAATTTATGTATCTCTACTTTTCAATAGTAGTCCCTATCCTCTTAGTGGACTACTTTTCCAGCAAAGCCTTCTTAAGGCAAGATATGAAAAGTTAGACGCAGAATTCCCAGAACCAATCTATATCCCACGAAGTTGCACCTTTCCTCAGCTTTCCTGACAATTTCCCAGTACCTTCTCAAACCATGTGCCGAGACTGATTTTTGCAAATGCGCTCAACCCTTTTCCTCCCTAAAAGATATCAGTCGAGGCAGAGATCCTTCCTCGACACCCTCTAAAGAGCTGATACTGCTGTTGTAATGCACAGATCTCCTGAATGATTTATAAACCACAGGGCACAAGCCCAGTAGCTGGATGCCTGCAGGGTCCAGAAAGAGCTTCTCAGCTAGGTCACACGTACAGCACACAAGCACACCACGTAGGCCAGCAAACATGCTGCTAAAGGCAAAGGCAGCATTAAACTAATCAATCCCTTTCGTTCTCCGTGCACCTGCACCCCTCAAGAAAGCTGGGATTCCCTGAGAGCACACAGCAGCGTTACTTCAAAGCTTAGACCTCTCTGGCCAGCTCTCAGCAGCAGGAATAAATGTAGTTTTGTAAAAACTCTTTATTCTTCCACGGCAAACTTAACAACACAGCTGTCACACACCCTTGTGTTGGCTTGACCCAACATCTACAGAAGTCGATGGAAAGATGAGCAGGGCTGAAAACTCGCACTCTGTTTGCCTGTAATGGAATTTCATCACCAAAGAATCTGGTCCAAATTATTTTTAGCTATTTTCACTCATTTATACTACCAAGCATGTGTTAAAGGGGAGAAAAAAAAACACAAAAAACAAAAAACAAAAAAAAAGAAAACCCCAAACAAAAAAAAAGCCCCAACAACTGAGACAGGTCATTACTCATGTCTTGATTTCATTCTCACATGATGGATAAGCATCAGTAAGAATGTATACTATTTCACCTGCGCCTCCACTCCATGCTAATTGAAGTTCAGCATTTTCAGCTTATTAGTAAAAGACCTGGGGGCTGATAGAAGGATATTCTTTGTGTTTATAAACCTGCTGATGAAAATTTAAAGCCTCCATCTGGTACAAGCACATAACCCTACTGCTCGAAGCACACCACCGAATCCTGCTTTGGACTTGGGCCACTTTCACTCATGCAACAACTCTGCAATATCGTTATTTGCACTTCTACAAAAGCAGCTCACGTGGCGATTTGAGTCTCCGTATAACTGTGCTCAAGCACATAGAGCCAGAGTGTAAAACAGGACACCCCTCAAACAGTGGAGCTCCTACACTGCTGGCTTTCTGGGGGAAGAAATGCCCCCCAGTTCAGGTGGGCAGTGATCCCTGCAGCTGCTGGTGCTTCACTAGAGCTGGTGTTGCTGTGATCTCTGTCTCTGTCCCTTGCAGAGGCTTAGCTGGATGCCAGCAGCTGCTAACTGTCTAGTTACATCTGTAGCTGGATTTGTCCAAGCCTCCTGCCCTCTCCCACATCACCTGACTGCCTCCTGGGAACCCCACGTGTAGGATGTGCGGTTCCCCTCCCGCCCAGTAGACAAAGGTCCATCCTATCATGAAGGTCTGCGAGATTTATACTGTAGAGCTGAGTATGGGAGAGGTAAACCACGGTGTTTTGTCACCAGCACTTCTGTGAAAAGGGCAATTACATCGCTTGTTTTAGGGCAGGAATGATTTGCCCTAGGGCTTAGGAATGACTCATCCCTGGCATAGATGGAGCTGGGGTCCAAGCCCACCAAAATGCATGCCAATCCCATACCCACCCCAGAGCTGCTCTGGTGCTCTCAGGTGTTAGACACTATTGGAGCTGCCACATTAACAAGGGCAGCAAGCCCCGTCTCTAAAGGGTTCAAGTCCTTGACCCCTTTCAGCCATTTGGCTGACCACATACTGTGGATAACTTGGAGAAAGGGCTGAATTTCTCTGGGTGCCTCTATTGTGCCACCCTAAACAAGGACCAAGAAAATGATGATACTGCGAAAAGTGAATTAATTTTTTCAACAGAACTAGATTAATCTGGAGACATACAAACGGCCCTTATTCAATCACAGCAGTGACTGAACTTCAACCAGATCTTGGTTAGATGACGCTAGAGCACATCCCTATGTTGTAAAGTCAATGATAGGACTGTTATCCAGAGTATCTCAGAGTGGCAGAGATTATTTAGGTACTCGACTCTGAGATGGTGTACTGAGAAAACACGTGTCTGCTTCCTGCTACAGCCACCCGGCCGGCTGTGAAGGCCCAAAGAGACCATTAGGATCAGCTTGTGTGAACAAAAGTCCCTGAACAAAGATTACCAGAAAACTGAGCAACACAACAGGGGAAAGGAAAAACAAAGGAAAGGAGAGAGCTAGATGAGAGAGAAACTCTTTCCTTCAGTGAGACTATCCCAAAAGTCACCAACACTTTACCTACCCTCCCTGGGAGTAGATGGTGTTGAGCGTTAACTGAACACAGCTTTTTTTTCAGAGTAGCTGAAGAGCAGAAGCAGAAGACATGTTCTAGCTGGGGACACAAACTCCAGCTATGGACTCCCACGTCAGAGCTTAAAATACTGTCTTCCCCGAGGCACCACCATGATTTTATGCCAAGTTCAAGATCTGCGAGAGACCACAGATCCTGCCTCTTGGCACATCGCAGTTACTTGGTGCTCCCAAACTGTTCCTCAGAGCGGAAGACAGAAGACTCTCCTCTGTCGGTCACAAAATCAGCCACTTCTTGCCCTGGACATCCCACCTGCCCTGGACACTGCCACCTCTACCTCAGTGTGCTCTTTCTACCCACATGAGTCTTCCCCTGACTGTGACTTGTTACAGCTAAAGTCAACGCATTCTCAGCAGCAACGGGCAATGATGAGTCATACAAGAAGGACACAAGTTACCAGTTGTTTCGGTTGATGGCACCCATTAAAAAAGGGCCTTTCAGAAGTCCTCACAGATTGTATTATTTCTCTTTTCCCATCAACCTGCCAGGATGTACCTGGGGTGAAAGCAATCATCCACAAATAAGAACGGGTCCCTAATTCTGTGGTTGCTATTAAGTGATAAGACAAGTGCACACAGATGCCATCCCTGAGGGCTGCCACAGCCCTCTCAGCACTCCTAGAAAATCCCCTCTTGCCGCTCCATCAGACGTGTCAATATGGCATGGGAAAGTTCAAGTAGAGACAATACTGCTTGGGCTTGAGCAGAGCTCCCAACTGACAGCAAATTTGTGCCAAATCACATCAGTTGGGGGATGCATCTCTCTGCACAGGAGGTAAGAACAAGTCCCATGTCGCAGCAGGAGTCCCTACATGCCCACGCACCTTATAATTACACGTGTCGAGCACTTGCGACAGCTAATGCAGAGAAAACCATCTTTTTAATTTCCACCTGGTTGATTTCCAATGGGAGTGCATGTATCATCATGGTAATACAATTCCACTCTGCTCTGGGAAGAAATAAGAAAGTTAGGGAGAATATAGCAGGAGCTCATTATGCCCCAATCTCACACAGACTCTCAGCCTGCCAGCAGTCACATACCTGAGTGCTAAGGTACTGCAAAGCTAGACATTTTGGGACCAAATCCTATTGCACTTACTTGCATTAATAAAATTTTCATGGATTACCACAGTTAAAAACCCATATGTGAACTGCTGATTATATCCCTTTACGTGAATGGGAATATATTTGCATTGTATGATTTCCATTACTAATATTTAAATTGGAATGGCACCAAAAAAACAAGTATCAAAAACCCAAGTATCATTCTGCTAGGTGCTGTACAAACACCTATTACTCTGAGTAAATGACAGATCCTAAAGCCTTTCTTGCACAGTATTGAAGAATTATGGTAGAGTTTACAATTTCTAAGCACACATCTCTCTGCCTTGCAGAAAACAGCTGTTTTCTTCTTGCATCGTTGTTTGGGAAACCTTCCAGCATTCAAAGCAAAGGCAAAATGGAATTTTCAATGACATTATCATTCAAAAAGACTGTTGTAAGCAGAGAAAATTTGTTCCTTGTGGGTATTTAAATTGTGAACTGAAAGTGAAAATAAGAATATAATAAGCCTTGCTACTTTGCTGTCTCCCTGATGACACACAAACCAGCCTTCTCATGCCATAATACGCAGTAGGCTATAGCTCACAAGACAGTATCTGCGAGACTCTGCTTTACACATGACAAAACCAGCTATATCCTTCATCCACCAGCCCACGGGAGAGGCACATGTCACTGTGTCTGACTGCCGAGGAGCTGGCCGGGAGCTGTGCAAACGCTGGCTGCTATGTCAGGAGACCTGGAGGAGGTGAGCGTGGGAGGGCGGGCGACAGGCAGCAAGAAAGGAAGGAAGAGGCTGGAGGAATGTGGGGTATGGACTAGAAAAGGGAGGCAGTGATGGAGGAATAGCACTGGGTATAGCCCAGTATTGAGTCAGGCTCCCTGCCTTTTTTTTTTTTTTCCTACCTGCTGCACATTTGTGGCGTGAAAAGTTGGGGGGGGGGCTTTAATTTGCGTGGGATAAGACGTAAGCAGTTATTCTGGGAAAGCTTAAACCCTTCCCTTTCTGTCTAACTCCCTTAGGAGTTTGAAATTCAAGAAAAATAAAAAGCCTTGCAAATGGTAAAGCGCTTTTGAAATGCAATAAGCAGGCATAGCTCATCCCCCCAGACACTCTTCCAAATGCCACACTTGATATTAAGCTCTGCCCTGCTCTGAGAGCTCACAGCTGATGCCTGCTGCACCGTACTTTTAAGACAGCTGGAAAACTCAGCTAAATGAAATCTCCCAGAGAACGCACTAGTTAAACGCGCTGGATTTAATAAACCACAAAGCAAGTCAGCTACAATATGAACTCCTACGAACTAACACTCCTTATTTGCTGAAAGGCAAGAGATAGGCACGGCTGTCATCTCACAAACCTGTTCCTAAGCAACCAAGCCCCATGGTCCAGGGCAACAGGTATGGGCAGAAGCAGCGGCAGCATCATAAATACCATCACTTATGGCTGTGCCCCAAGAGCCTGCTGACGATACAGCCTCAGCCAGGCCCCAGAGCAATGGGCATTGGATGTCACTGTCTGTGAACAGCTGCTCTAAGTGCAAAGGCACACGGGAACATCTCTCATTGCAAAGACCCCAGGTATCTCTGAAGAGATGGGCAGCAACGTAACCGGGGTGCCCGAGATTGTATTTTTACAAGGCAAGTTCCTCCCTTGGAGTTCACCATTCTAAAAATAGGAATAGCAAAGTTAAGAACTCTTCAAATAGGTATATTTAGAGTGGTTTAATTTACATGATTCTGTAGCCAGCAAAAACCCCTAAAGCATCCTATATGGCTCAAATTGTGATTTTAAAAACAGCTTCTTAAGATATAAGGTTAAAGATTCTACTGTCAAGAGTAACCTTTCTCAGGAATATAAATAATAAAAAAAACCTGTTTATGTAGCTGAAAACATTAACTGCCAATTAAACTTATTATCCAGCAGATGAGGGCATCAAGGGGCTTTATTAAACTGCAACTACCTGCTGCTTTCCTGTTACATACACAGTCTTGGGAACTGACAGCCAGACTCACCTTGTCTATGTAACACTAAAGGCGCTGATTTCCAAACAGAAACTCTGACAGGGCTTCTTAAGCTAATTGCTCAGCTTCCAATTAGGCATTAGGAGAGCACGGGGAAGCGACTGCGAGAATAACACCACGCGTATTCATGTGCACAGGCACAGCAGTGCTGTGCTAGACCCAGCCTCTCCTTAGCCCCAGCAAAACATCCCAACGGGCTTTCCATCTGTGACAGAGAGGATCCAACACGAGCTTCCCCAAGCCAAGCCTCTGCCTTCTCTGTAGCTGAAAGCAAGAACCATCCAAGTTGGTTGGTTCTTACCAACCAACCAACCATGTCAAGTCCCTTACTCATCAGGACCACAGCATCGCTCTGCCCACAGAGAAGGATTCACACCATTTGAGTCAAGTTTGACCCCTTTCCTCCTGTGAGCAGGCAGAAGCCTTTTCTGAAAAAAGATTCATTTTTCCTTCTTTTAATCAGTAACTTGCAGTGTTGCTTTTTTACACGTGGAAGGCTCTAATTTAGCCCCAGATCATCTTTGTCTTTAGACGTACTTCAGAATAAAAGCAAAAGTCTGGTGCTTGAAACTGGTGAGAAACAATTCTGCCTGCCTGATTTTCACTGCTTAAGATTTGTAAAGAATTTTATGAAGGAAAACTGAGGTTTGTGTTTTATGGTGCCTGAAGGAGCTTTCTCACTTTATTCACATCGCACAGCTAAAGAAAATGGTAGTTGTTTCTCTTCGTATTTTTTTCCTGCCTAAAAATTGTAAATTCCAGTCTTGTCTATTGTCTTTCTTCCAGCAGACTCTAGAGTCAGGTCTTCATGAACTGTTAGTCTTCCAATATCAGAAGAATTTCCCAAAGAACCCTAATTAACTGAGAAGGAAGGAATTTTTATTCAGCCCCTGGGTTCGGTTATTAGATAGTTAACTCCAGAATTCGGAAAAGGATTTGCTATGCCCACCTCTTCATTTAAGAGCTGAGAAAGTCCCTTAGGAACCTGAGTCATCCAAGGAGACCTCTCAAAGAGAGGAAGAGGCACTGATGAGAGACAACATTCTTCATAGTCCTAAGGTAAAAGACGAGCAGGGAAAAATCCTTCCTGTTTCTGGCAAGACACACAAAAGAAAGATACTGTACTTTTAGACATTCTGCAGATGTTGTCATGCAGAACTGATGAAGCTGTGAGCTGAAATTAAAAGAGGACTTACACATCTATCTGGATGACAATTACTGATCACAGACAAGTCTAGCAAAAAAAAAGAAATCTGGTAGAGTTATTAAATCCCATTCTTCAGGGTTTTAATAAATCCTCTGCTAGAGGCAAGAATGGGGCCCAACAGGCAGCACACTGTATGCTGCAGACACCCATTTTGGAGGATAGGGATGAAATAAAGAGAGGGAAACTGCCTCTTATTCTGAAGTATTCAGTAATGGCCACTGCCAATGACAGGAAACAACTCCACATTACAAGTATTACTGAGTAAGACAATATCACTGTATTTGCAAGTATTAAAAAGAAAACAAAACCCAAAGCAATATCCTTTCTTGATATATTAAATACTTTGTCTTTCATTCAGAGTCACACATTTTCAATACTCAAGGGGACCGCCAGTCCTCAGCTGATGCCTTTGGCAAGAATGGGAATAAGCAGACAGCTCTCACTGGAGATCAATAGCTCAAGTTTCAACATCAGTTCACAAAAATTCTACCCTCTGCACCTCCTTGCAGAGTGACATGCATGACAGTTTGCCAGGAAAAACAAGAATATGATGCTATTCATACAGCTAAAATAGAAAAGGAAGAGCTTGTCATGACAGTATTTCTTTAATAAGAAGAACAGACTGGAAGACTAAAATATATAAAATTTAGCAAAAGATTTGCTTTATTTAGATTGCGCGGATTCAGAAGAGGGGCGTGGGGGGGGATTGTTCAATGTACACTGCCTTCCCTTGCCTTTACAGCACTTGAAAGTCCAATTCACTACAACGTTAGCACCCACAAACACACGTACAATTTACATTGCAGAGATCCGCATGCATTTCAGCTCTGCTTCCAACCACCTATGCACAGCTGTGGACACAAGTGACATGAGAATCACAGGCAGAAAGGCAGCTTCTAGATGAACAAAATACTTCAAAGCAAGATATTTTTTAAGCATCCTTCTTGAATGGTAGGTAAAATTATACTACTTGTTAATATTTTTGAGAGCAAGAGAGTTATAACCTATAACACTACCATTAGCCATCTTCAAGGGAGGCCCTGCAGTTGGAGGCCTGAATCCTGATGTGGAATTGATGCCAGGGTACCACAGGGCATCTGCTGTAAAACAGCTGCTGTGGGGAAGAGAAAATGTTCTAAAAACCGTGGAAGTTGAAGACTGAGTCAAATAAGGCAGATGAAGGTGAAGGCTGACTTAAATATAACTTCCTCCCAATCCCTCACCCGCTCCAACCTGCACACCTGTATGTCTCTTAGTCAAACGCATCTATGTCAGTTTGCTTAACTTTCTACCAACTTATTATTTAGGTTTGGATCCCAGATCAGTGGATTGATTTTCAGAAGTGCTGAATACACAGACGCTCTCACCAAATTTAAAAGAAGCCACAGAGATTTTAGCTCTTTCAAAGACAATGCCATCTAAGCTTTAACTTTACTAATTCTTCAGCAGCAGATCACTACAAGTTGTACAACAGAAAAAGAAGAGAGATACCTTTTGGTTCTCAGATTTTACGGTCCTGATCTTTCGTTTTTGTATAAGGCGAAAAGAGTGTGGGAATACCATGAGAAATGCTTACAGATGGACCGATTCTCTCTAGATGTGATAGGAACAGTTGAGTGTGTGCAGTCTGTCCCTCTTCAGATCAAAGCTCTTTACCTCCAGTCAGGATTGATCTTTCACTAAGAACAATGGAGGAATGCTTGCAGAAGTGGTTTCCTGAATTTACTTGCAACAAGATGCTTTTAAAACCACGCTCCTTGGCTGTGTCATGCTCCTGAAAATATGCTGCATGTCAGACAAGCCCAGAAAGGCTTGCACTTCTTTCAGAAGCAGGAATAGGGGAAAAAAAACCCAAACACAAAGAAATAACCTTAAAAAGCACCGAAAAATAGCAGGTACAAAGGTAAAGAAATCTACTGATATTCTGGTGAAGATTTGAAGGTAGAGTGAGGCATTTTCCCAGTCTCCTTGCAGGCCTGACACGGCTGCACACATTAAACAGGCTGTGCAGAGCTGTAGCCAGCCCAGAGTGCCTTGGCACAGAAAGAGCAGACCTCCAGCTCTGTCCTCTCCCCGGGCCCACCGCGTGGGCTGTGGAATCACACAGCTTGGGGCTTGTGTTCTCTGCATTGCCAGAGGAAGCTTGTGCATCAGATATTGATCAAAAATGAAAAACCAAACTCAAAAATAAGAATGGAAGCAAGATACCAATCTCCACCTATCAGCTTTCCACCGGCTAATAAATGAAACACCCTCATATTGAAGAAATCAGAGAGTCAGATATATCAAACAGTCATCAAGGAAATTTTCAAGAGACAGAAAATGCAATTTTAACAGACTACAATGAAAAGCAAGCAAGATATACAAGTTTAATAACCTGGAG
This sequence comes from Burhinus bistriatus, assembly GCA_013397275.1. NCBI lineage: Eukaryota > Metazoa > Chordata > Aves > Charadriiformes > Burhinidae > Burhinus > Burhinus bistriatus. The sequence goes on from VYXH01001162.1 coordinate 28,858, forward strand.
GTATTTGTTCATCACTAGTCTGTGGCATTTTGGCTTGCCACTTTAAAAGTACACTGAATAAACATTTGAGCCATCTAGTTTTGCTGCAGTATTACTTGAAATCAAGTAATGAGTAGAAAGATTATTGGACTAGAGCGACAGGCACATTTATAGATCATTCACAAATGCTGGAGGCTTGAGAACCACAAGGGCTTTTTCTTAATTATCTACATGCTGTTTTGGAAATCATTGAAAATCTCTTCCATCAGAATCAGCTGGATAGAAAATTAGGTTTTGAACAGAAGGGTTTTGCCATTAAGTCAGTCAGCTTTCTGCAGGAATTGCCGTGTTGCTAATAAACCAAGCACCTGAAAACTGAAATCAGAAATGGTTATCGCATAAGAATTGCATTGGGAGTGAATCCTCAGGCCCTTAATGGGCTGCACTAACTGCCAAACTTTTCTCAGGTGGTATCATGGGTATGAGGCTCTATATGCCTCTGAGTGGACTAAAAAAGCCTGAAGGGCGGAGCAGAAGGGAGAAAGGAGAGGAGAGAATCATATTCCTTAAAAAGGAATATGATTTTAAAAGCTAAAAAGGAGAAAAATCACTGAGCAAGCAAGTTAAGCAGTCTCAGCCAGTCACAAGAAAGGCTTGGCAATACAGGCATTTCCCTGCTGTAATTCAGCTTTGCCCTCAAAAGCCAAACAGTAAAAGGTTTCGGTCACTCCAGATTTGTTTGCATCCCTTTAGCTGGCTGCAAAGCCTATTAATCCTGCTTTTTAAGAAAATTCCTTAGCCATGAGCAGTACCCTCAAACCTCTCAGTTCTGTCCCACACCAAACAGTTCACCTGAATTACTAGTGGACACAACTCCGGGTAAACTATGAAGGTCAGCCAGAGGCCAAATCCTGTTTAAAAAGCAAACAAAATAAAACTCCGTGTTGCCCATCCCGTATTATTACCTCACCGGGATGGCTCTCCTGAAAGGCTGCCTGGACTTTATCAGGCAAGAGCCTGGTGGTGCGTGTGAACCACTTGCTTGGACAGTTTTTCAGTAATACCTTCAACTACTGACGAACTGTGGTTAGTGATAGTTACTGCAACCACGTAACGTTTGTTCACCACGCTTTTATGACACAGATGTTCTTAAGCCACACAAAAGATATGAAGAACTTGCATTACCAGATGTAGACTGAAAACACCTTGTGATGTTCACAAATACTTGTGAACAGAAAAACTAATTCATTCCCACAAAGCAAGGCAAATAAAAGGACAGATAAGCCAGAGCAAGTTAGGGCAATTCAAATGCTCCTTTATTACAGGAAACATTTTTCACCCACCTTAGGCCATGAGATTGCCTAACTGAAAATGCTCGCTTCATTCCAAAGTAATCACACAAGTAGCAAGGTAGGGAGAAAGATAAAACTCCTTTTAAAAATGCAGGAGAGTTAGGACTTACTGCAGGGACCTATGAACACTATAATGCGTGTTTTTTGTAATCCGCCTGATATTTGCATGTGTAAATACTGGCACCATTTACAAATAGTAAAGAACAACACCTCAACGATTTTTCAAGGTGATGTGAGAGTGTTTGTATGACTTTCAACAGAGTAGTGAGATGAATTATGACGATGTTTGTTTTGAATCTGTTCTCTGAACACGGGCTAGAGAGACTATAGAAACAGACACCCAGATCACCGGCAACACCAGGAAGTTCGGAATTTGTAGCTTATTGATCAGACTCTCAAAACTGCCTGGCTCTTTTTTTCAAATGTGATGCAACTAACGTTATTGGGGCATTTAGCAATTCCCATTGCTCTCCTGTCATCTGAATGAGAACACAGATCTCCACATGCAACTGCTCCTCTCTCCAAAACAGTATCAGAGGGCAAAAAAAGACCAGAAATACAAATGATGAAAATACACATCAGCAAAGCTGAACAAACTGGCAATCAACAGATAGAGAGTGTTTTTGAGTCCAGACAACCAGGGGCTACAGCACAGATGCTAAATGCATGAAAATTATGTTCCTAAAAACAACACATACACTAAAACAAACCCAGCTCTCCGGGCATGCAACCAGCTTTCTGCACCAGGAATCCCCAGTCAGATGGGTTTAGAGGTATCCTTGGATTAGTGATGGGGATTCTTTAAGAAACAACAAATTCCTTCAGTATGGTGGAATTCCTTCAGAATTCCTTCGTTGCTCAAAGTTGGGTTTTTTTTGACTCTGATCTCAAGCAGTGAAGATACCTCAGCATCTTGCTCTTGGATGTACATTTTGAAGAGCAGGGGGAAGGACAGCACGCTTGTGAATATTGCTCTGCTTGTTGAGAAAGGTTGGCTGGTCCATGTGAAAAAATAATCTGAAAAGATTTGTTTTGGAATGAGTCTCCACTGAAATGGAAGGCAGAGGCGTATATACATTAAACCCCATCAGGGTAGTATTTTGTTACTTTTAGTCCTGTGGGAGCCAGTTAACTAGACAAGGTGAAAAAGCCATTACAAAGTGGAGTGGCTCACTGAAACATGGGGCAAGAAGGTTACAGAAGCCTGAAAACTCGGTTCAATTAAGAGAATAGCTTCATATCCATGGAGCTCATAATTCCTAGGTAAACAGCACCAATCCAGGCCCTGAAATTGTTTAGGGAGTGTCTGGGAGCAGGTCAGTTTTCCAGACCCACATTCACAACCTGAACCGCTCGACCACTTGTCAGTGATGGAGAAGGGAGGGCTAGCACCACCTAAAAGTTTGGCATGACAGGGCTGTGCAAATTTCGCCGGACCATTTCAGATTTTGCTACCTGTAGGCAATTATAATGTGGCTAAAATTAATACAGAAGATTGAAGATAATTTTGATCAAACCGTGAAAGTCATTAATTCCAGCAGTGGAAATAGCTGCCAACTTCAGCTACCAAATCTCATTTTCAGACAGGTGTTCAAACAATGGAAGTTCACACATATTTTGGAGTAACATTTCCTCTTCTTTTAAAAATGTCAATGAATTAATGACAGGTCACCACTGATTAGCACTCCTGGCAAACATTAATACAAACATAATTAATAATATTAATCATATTAATATAGCCATTCACCTGTTCAAAGGAAAAGGCAAATATTTAACATACTGAATGCCTAAATATTGGACATTTTTATCAAATTATAAAACGTATGATATGTGTATGATACAAAACAGATCCTTAACAGTGAAGGTAGATTCCATTTTTCAAATAAAATGGTAAGTTTGCCACTATTCGATTTCCTGTATCTAGGCTGGAGATATTCCTGAAAGCTGTGTTCTAGTACAAGCTAAAGTATCCTGGTTCTTATTTGAGATTGGTTGATGGGGTGGGATTTGACAGTCCAGATAATTGAGCTGATCGTACATTCGGGTAATTTTTTTAAGCACAAAAATTTATGATCAGCTTAAGAATTTTGTTTTAAAGGGCCTAAAGAAAACATAATTCAAACAGCTTGGAGTCTGTGATTGTAGTAAATACATCTGGTTTATTTATACATAAAGCAGGGAATTCTGAAACAAAGACTTCAGTGAACACTTTCAGCTCAAGTTTTGGGATTGGTCTTCAAAGGCTACTTAACAGGGGTTTTTTTAGATGAAATGTGGACAACATGAGGACATAAGTAATTAATTCGTATTCCGCTATCTTGACAACCCGCTTCCTTAATCTCTTTCACTTTCTCATAAGCCGTCCCCAAAGCCTCAGTACCCTCCTAAGAGAGGACGCTTCTGCAGAGTGTATAGACACTTGTGCCTCTTAAAGAAGGTCTTCTATCTGCAGATGTAAGAGCACACCAGAAAATGCTCATATCCAAGAATGACTTGGACTTGACCATTAACTTACAAATAAGGTGGGAAGATGCATTTCTTATTGATTAAATTAAGTCAGGAACAGCTGTCAGAAAACAGAATTGACATTCAAGGGATCCTCAGCTCTGAAGTTTTAAAACCTCTACGATCATAGTGCAAGAGTCCTTGATTTCCTCCAGTCTACAAGCAAATCCACTTTCCACTTTCACATTCTTCCACTTCCACTTGGTCACATTCACTGCTGAAGGTTAATCGTGACTATTAAGACAACAGGAAATATATCTGACGCTTCTTTTAGCTGGAAAAATGTTTACTGCATTAAGGGCACAAAAAAGGCTGGCACTCTTGAGTGAGCAATTGAATCAGGATAAAATAAAGGTCGCTAAGAATTAAAATAAAACAAATATCTGTCTGCACAGAGGCTCAGTTGTGCCCTTAGTGCCGCACGCCTTAAGCAACTGTCGCTCGTTCTTTGTAATAAAAACATGAGGCCAGACTACTGCAGCACAAGGTTGAAAGAACTCAGAGATTAAGGTATTCAAACAGAGGTGGAGACAAAAGGTGCATTTTAGCTAGAGCAGAACTTGTGATCTAATGCCAACATATAAGAACAAGCAGAGAACAAAGAGCTAACAAAGAGAAGACATCCTGAAGAAGGCACACAAGGTTAATCATGGGGTGTGATCCTGTTCTTTTTAAACGCAACTGCATCACCACTGCCATGTACTATAGAGTTTAAGAGATTTTGGGGTTTTTTTCCTTTTTTTATTTTTTCTTTTTCTTTTTTTTTTCCTTTTTTTTAACCTCCAGAGCAACAATGAAGGCTTTATTCCTCCTTCTGCCAAGCTGTGAGGAAAAGGAGGCACAGGAAAAGTTAGTTAGATCTGCTCCTGATCAACAAAACATTGACACTACAGGGAGCACAGAGTCAATCCAAAGACAGCAAAGGCGTGATCTGCCTGGGAAGAGCAAGGATTGTGCAAAGCAGGAAGAAAGACAAAAGTTGTTCGCCACCTTGCAGAGAGGTTTGGCAGAAATGATGGCATCAGCCCATGCTGCCTCCTTTCAAAGCCTCAGTCTTTGTGGCAGTGTTCACGCTGCGTGGTCAGCTGTGTGATGAGTATTCCCATGGTTAAAACGGCGCATGTGTTTGAGGTGCGATGCTCGCCTGCTCCAGGCTCCAGGGAAGCCTTTGGAGCAGAAAATAGGTTCACCACAGCACCGTCCATGCCCACCCTGGCAGCTGCGATCCTGCAGAGGAAGAAGGCTCTGCTGCTCTGGACCATGAAGGAAGCAACGCTCTCTTTCCAGGTCTGCCACTGTCTGCCCTGCACAAGTCATTTCAGCATGGAGGTGGGGAGGATTTATCCCCCCAGGAAACGACAGCGTGATACTGAGCCATGCTGATGGACTTGGCAAATCACACTGAGAAAAATCTCTATTGGAAATCCCACAGTGGAAATCCACTGGGAAGTTCAGATGTGCTTCTGGGAATTAGGTACCACCGTCAGTAGCTGCTTTCTAACGTTCACTGCCCGTCTCAGTGGGGTTCCCTCTACCTGCACAAGTGTCTCACCATGTTTGAGAGAAGAGACTCCCAACACAGATTTTCATAGATTACAACCAAGGTAGTAGCAGTGTTTATTTTCTCAACTACATTACAGAATTTTCCCTCATGTTGCAGGACATGAATTTAAGAAAAATTTGAAATAAATGCAAATTATGGCAGTTCTTATGTTTGTACAAAAAGCCATAAGCTTTTTAAATGCAATTTACGTGAAAGGAGACAAAAGGACTTTGTACTCTTTAGCAAAAAACAGCCCAAGGGAAAAAAGGTGATTGAAAAGAAATTACATCCTGGCTACAGGTAAATTATATTACAGACAGCTAGTTGTCCAACAGGAACACTTTGGACTGTGATACACATCAAAATAATCTAATTACCCTTAAAAATCAGAGAATCGGTAAATTTACCTGAAAAATAGGAGATGAGCTTTTAATTGTTTTCATTGCAGACACAAACAGGAGACACTGATTAACTTACTGTGCTCAAGAGAGGTAATTATTTTGGAGCAGATGCATCTGTAAGAGCAATTCTGTGACAGCTCCAGATTTAATCTGCCTTTGTTTTATGAAGACTATCTGCACAAATTATTTTTTCCCTTAGATTTTAAGTTTTGAGATGAACTCTGCTCAGACAGAATGCAAAACTTAATTACAGCCCAGTATCAGGATCTCCTGATGCTAGACACACATGCTACAGACTAAGTCTAATGAAAGCTCCCTAGCTGAAAACAGAGTTTAATTTCCTTTAAAAAAAAAACAACAACAAAACAACAAAAAAACAACACTCCTCAGTTTTGTAAAAATATTAAAAAGATGATGGAAAACAGATGAACAGATTACTGAGCACATATGAAAGGGAGAATATTTTTGAAGTTTTTTGCCTGGAAACAAGCTGAGACACATTTTAATAAAATACTCTCTTACAGCTAATGTGCTGTTTCATTCTGCAATATGATCCAAAGAGCAGAGCATCTAGGTAACAATATTCTGTTATACCGTTAATCCAGACTTGAAAAAGTGTTTAGCAAAAGACACCAACGTCTTCCTATCAACTTTCCCAGTGCTGTTTCTCCGATCACTGCAGACTGTAGCACTGATACCCTACTCTCGGCATGCTCAGGAGTAGCAGGGAGGGAGAAAAGTGCAATATCATCACACAGTAAGTGTGGATCAGCGCAGACATTCATGGCACTACCCTAGCCCACCCTAACCTGGCTCTTGAGTCTTTCCCCAGCAGCCACTAGACTTCGCAGTGCTCCCACACTGGCCACCTTGGCAGTGGGACTGGGCTGGAGGCTTCTTCTCATAAGAGCAAAGCAGATTGCGCTGAAGAGCTGGAAGTCAACAAGATGGGGAGACACAGAGGCCAGCATAAAGTAAGGGCACAGCTTAAGTCATCAGACAGTGCTGCAGACTCGAGCCTCCAAAACACTGCCTCAAGTTCCCTCGCCCGGATCACCTGCCTCACAAGCCATTTAACCAAAATGGCAACCCAACACGCCGGCTCGCTGTCACACTCACACATCATCTGGCGGAGCCCTCAGTCCCCTCAGATTTGCTGCCTCTCTGACCTGGACTGTGCTAAGATTTTCCTGTTCTCATTGTACTGAGAACAGGCTGCCCAGAGAGGTGGTGGAGTCTCCGACTCTGGAGACATTCCAAACCCACCTGGACACCATCCTGTGCAACCTGTTCTAGGTGACCCTGCTGTGGCAGGGGGGTTGGACTAGATGATCTCCAGAGCTCCCTTCCAACCCCAGTGATTGTGTGATTCTGCACGTGGTGCTGCATGCCACCTGGGGCAACACCGTGGCCCAGCTCACCAGCATCTGTTTTACAATAGACTATTAGACCAGCTCAGGGTTATTTGGCTGGCTTTGACACTGAGCACACCCACAAGCAACTCAAAGCCCACAAGGTGCGGGGAACACTCCAGCTCCCAGCCAGGGAACTAGTCATAGGCTCAGCACAGGAGTTGACTATGAAGAAAAACGCCTTAGAGGGCAGAATTACAACTGGAGTCCCCAGAAAAGCAGAGGAACCCTTCTTTGGACAGCTTTCCCAAAGATACTTTTAGCCAAAAACATCCACGTTCATTCTTGATACAGCCGTGAGGCGTTCAACTAAATTTAAGGCAAAGGGCTATTTAATCAGTAGACGGGAAAAAACCTGCATCCCCCTTTCTCAATATTACCAATATAGCAGCTGTCAAACAACCCATGCAAAAATCTGAAGTATTTTTCAAACCTGTTTGCCCTCACCATCATTTTAAAGGTCCAAAGCTCAAGGCAGGGCAGGGCACACTGGTTTCCATTGTTCTGACAAACAAAAGCATTAGCTGTGTCTGACCATCAAATGAGTTAACAGCTGCTTCTGAGAAAGCTAATCATCTCGCAGGCAAGGCTTGAACTCTTCTCCAAGCACCCATACCAGTGCCCTTCCACCAGTGCTCGTCTGCCCTGTATTTAGTGCCTCAAGCTCCACAGAGATAGGAAAAGTGCAGTAGGTTTTATTCATTCAAATTAATCCACTGAATGACCTATACCATCCATGTCAAGTCTGCTCTAATGGGCGCTGAGCAGTATGATTTCAGGAGGCATCCACAGACTAAGACACCGTACAAAATGAAGCGATCAGTACTCGCTTCCATGCTCTCCTCTGGATGCACACGCTCTGCAGGGTGTCACATGCTGTATGTCATTCAGCCCCAAGAGTGTTCTTTGTATCAAGGTATAGGTAAGGCACAACAGATGGTTTATTGCATCTCCTTTGTCTTAGGTTTTTTGCCTTTAAGCAGGACTTAACGTGCATCAATGCACATTTGGGACAGTGATATTTTTCAAAGACCGCATTGAGCTTTAGGGAATATTCGCATGAACGTTAATGAAACCAGAGATGTTCCCACAAACACTCCCAGAGGAAAATAAAGATGGTGCTGGGCAAAGTGTTATAGAAAAGGACAAAGCAAGGGTTAAATCAACATAGTCACATAGATGATGTTCTAACAGATGCAGAACTAAGAACATTAACCTCTTCTCCAGCTTACTAACAGCAGCAAGAAGAGGCAGGGACAATTATATTAAAATTTTAGTGAGTTATCACCAACCTGCTGTAGTTCTAGATACCATTTAAGTTCCGTTAAGTAGTTCAGCTCTAATTAGTTTTTTTATATATAATATACATACATATATATATATAAAATTAGTTATGTTCTGCAACAACATGCAGTGATGTTAACAACTTATCTGGCTAGACTGAGCACCACCCAGACCCATGGTCATGGTCCAACCATGAGAAGAAGTAGCAGAGACCAAAGGGTGCTACTTGGCACAGCATCTCCTTTCCCATTACAGTTCCTCTCACAGTCACAGCCTTACTAGCAAAGCAAAGGCTTGCTGAGGCCTGCCACAGCTAAGGGCAATATGCCCTTCCAGGTGCATTATTCCACAATAACTGGACTCCAAGTAAAGCGTTCTAGGCAGGTGAGCATCTGAAGTATTGCGTTGATAGTTGATATATATTCCTATTCCCAATGACATGCACCTTATAGTCCCTGCACTGTTTATTCTCACAGTATTAGTCCTCCTTGTGCAGGCAGGAAAGGCACAGAGAGGGAAAGCCTGGCAGGGACTGTATGCGGCAGCAACCTGTCCAAGCAGAGCAGCAGGATGCCTACAGTGTTCACCCAAAGCCCAAGCGCTTGTCTGGTCCCTGCAGGCCTGAAGAAGACAGGCCCTGCTTCTGCTTCATTGCTCGCTCCCTTCTTTCATCACAGGTAGAAACGCAACATTGGAGCCAAGGCACAGGGATATTCAGATACATCCCAAACTCTTCACTTAAGTTTCATGCTACAGGCCATCTCTGATGCTCATTCATTAGTCACTGAAGCAAGAGCAATTGGGTATGCTATGGTGTCCAGAAGAGAAGTAAAATCCATAGGAACACATTGGTTCCTCAGAGACGAGCAGACGAGCTGTTTTGAAATCAGCAGTAAACAGTGTTTTGCAAAAGGAAAACCCCAGACACATTATCAGCTGTAACAGCTTCCAAAACAGCAGTGAAGCCTGATTACTTTCTCATGCAATAATCAAGTGAGGGAACCAGATTCCTGCAACGAGCCAATAACTTGCTGGCTGAGAAAAGCTATGGAGCTCTATTTGAGAGGTGAGGAGAAAGGGAGGGCCCGGCTATTGTCTGGCAGGGCTTCAAAAAACTTGGAAGTTTCAGAGTAAATCCCTTCACTGCGGCCGCTAAACCAAACAAAGCTTCTTGTCTTCTCTCAAATTTGGCCACCTGACTGTTTTGGGATCACTCTGGTCTTACCAATATCTACTCCAAGATGAGTAGGATCTTGAGGCACATAGAATTGTAATATTTCTAAGGAGGCCAAATTTGCTCCTACTTGCAGCAGTACAGCTTTGTAATACTGCATTCCTTCCCATGGCTTAGCTGCACGGAGAATTTGGCCAAGTTTGACCACTACACATTCATTTAGTACCAGTTTGGAAAGGCAAATTCTGTTTTTAGTGCAGAGCTGAGAAAAGGTGAACTGGCGGCAGAGACTCCTGCCAGACCCTTTTAAAAGGACTTCCTTCTGAAATCATTTTACTCTGAAGAAGTGGCTAGACTGGTTGCTTGATTGTTTTCTTAACAGGATGATCAAGAGTGGGGAGTCCACTGCTATGAACCCAGAAAGCACAGGCTGCCACAGTTCAGCACAAACAGTTAGACATTGGCACCTGGAAACAGCACAGTGGGTTTGTTCTGTGCTACAGAGAGGAAGATTTTTGCAAAGTAAGGATGTAATAAAGCAGGTTACTAGTCTAAAGTATTAAAACCAGCCACGTGCACTTTTTGAAGGTGGATCATTGCCTGAAAGACATAATTAGGTTTTATATCACCTCATTTTATGACCAGCTCTTTAGCATGCAGTTGACTGATAGCAGTTGACTAATCCATAATTGCATAAGAAGGTTCATCCACAAATATTTCATTGCCAGGTATTGTTAATATGAGAGGAGTCATGAAGAATTTAAGTGACTGAATATTTTGTGCATGTGTGTGGGAAGAGCAGAGGCAAAAGCAGCATTTTGTTTCCTGTGTGAAGAAGCACATTTGCCAACAACGCATGCTCACCCTCTTTCCCCACATGGTTTAACTCATCCTGCTGGGTATGCAATTCACAGTTGCTAAATATAGAGCAGGATGCTTACATTCTGAATATCAGATCCAATTTTCAACCTCAGTTTTGCTTTCATCCTCTGCAAAAGAATGATTCCTCTTCTTTCTCTTAAGAGGAAAAAATTCAGAGCTAGATCTTCATCAGGAGTAAATTACTAGCAGACTGTTGAGAGCTAACAGCGATACGTGATTTCTTAACAATGCAAAAATATTTCCCTTTATATTCCAAGATTGCTGGCCTGAAGAATACTAATATTTCTTCACATTCAGTCTAACACAGGAATGAAACCCACTGGCGCAGACTCAGTGACTCAGCCACTGGAGCTAACTTCACTTCTGGAATGCTGCCACAGGCTCTGCAGATGATTCACACGCGCACCCATGCTATTAGACAAGCGCCTCGTATAAAATAATAATTAGCAGCAATAACAAACATCCTACCACAAAGCACTGGTGCAGCATGAAATGGATTTTCTCCAGTTATTTTATTTTGCATCTTCTGTTGCCTTCATTATATTTTAATTAAAACCGCATCAGGAGAAAAATTAACTGAGGAATAACCTCATTAGACATCCAGAGAAGAAGCAATGTAGAGCAATGTTAAATTCAGCAGGGATTGCAGGTGGTAGCTCTGTAAATCAGGTTCTGCTTCAATTCAGCCCTTCAACAGAAAGTTCACCCCTTCAAGAAATTGCTACTGAATTGTAAGATATCATGAAACAGATCCCACTTGTGCCGCACCATGACCGGGAATAAAGATGATATATTTCTCTGCAATCTTTATAGACCGTAACTGCTTAAATCATTACATTCAGAATACATTTGTATTACAAACTGTACAGAAGGACTTGGGCTAGGCATTGGGTCAGCATAGTAAGGGTAAGTATTCCTTAGATCTGTACAAGTTACCATATTTTTGATGTATGCGATCTGTGGGTTATCCGTTAACGAAGTAAAATACCATTGGAAAATTTACTCATGCACAAACACAGCCTAAGCTGTGGACCAAAAAAAAGTTTGTCCCCTCCTCCAACTCTGCATTGCCTGCTTCTCTATTCCAACATCTCCCTCCTGCTTCTGCTTTTGTCTGGGTTATCCAAGGATTTATTTTCACGTAACAGTGCTTAAGAGGTACAGACTATAAAGGCAAGAGTTGTATGCATTAAAGCATTGGTATCAGCTTTGCTATCTGCAGAATGGGAATATCTCTTTCTCTTTTCTAAAGGGGAAAGGAAGGAGGTGCCAGGCAGGACCAGATCAGAAGTATAATCTAGTCTAGTATGTCCCCTCCACTTGTGGCATGTCCTAGGTGGCAACAGGGAAATGTGGTACTGGGGATATGTAGGTGTGATCTGACACTTGAAATTAGGCAGCAATTAGTACAAGCCTTGAAATGCCATCCTATGTATCCAATATCCCAGCAACATTTGTGTCACCAAGAACTATTGATTTAGCTTGTTCTTACTATCCAAGTCAGTGTATAATCCCCTTTCTTAATATGGCTAAGCTCTCAGCCTCAATAATTTCCTGTAGCAGTGAGTTTTATAATCTAATTACCTGCTGTGTAAGGAAGTGCTTTATTTTGATTCTACTACCTTTCCTCTTCCTCATCTTCTAATATATGCAGAACCAACATTCAGATTCCTCTCTAGAACATTATTATCTTCTGGATTTAACTTTTCTTTAAAAAAAAAATACAAGTTTTGCATAATTCTTTGAGATAGAAGTATGCATGTAAAATGGACCACTATGGAAGTACCAAAGCCCCCATATACATTATAGTATACTTGTCTGCTTTCCCATAATTACTCTTTTCTGGTTCTTTTTGTCTCATCTTTTCAGATTTAAAAAAAAAACAACACCTTTTCCTGTCAGGCATCACAGCCTGTACAAAGCTGGGACCTCCTTTACTACTAACATGCATCATATTATTACTTAGAGATGTATAAAATGGTCTGTAGGCATTTATAGAGGGTTAGAATGCAAAGGGCTTGCTTTCTTGACAAACCCAAATAACTTTTGGAATAAGAACATCTCTACAACATAGGCAGCGCTATCTTTATAAAATACAGTCACCTTGCAAAACTCAAGCTGCTACTTGCTTCCACCTCTACCCAGGAATGAACACAAACAGAGCACAGCCAGAAATCCCCCAACATGCTGAAAAGAACAGCATGCAGCACATAGCACAAAATATTGTCATTTGCTTGCCAGTGCTTATTACGGCAATAAATAACCAGCTGCCTGCTACCCTTCACATATAACCTTAATGTGGAGGCTCGCTGTAAACACAGAAGCACTGCTCAGCCTGACAGCGTTCCATCTGTCTGTGGAGGAGATTTTATAGGAATATATACAGGCATGCGTAAGCCACCCAAGAGGCTCAGCTGCTACAAAATCCACAGCATGCAACACCAAGGAGGAAGGGGGGTGGGGGGTTGTTAAACTTGTGAAATGAAGGAAGAAATCAGACGCAGGAGGGCTCCAGGATAAAACTTCACGTACTATAACCCACACTGATGCTGAATCACTGGCCTGTGTTGTTTTGTTTAAAACAATATTGTGGATGATGAAAGCATGCTATATTTTATACTCACAGTCTGCTACTAAAGGGTTATGAGTCACTATTTTTTGTGCTTTTATGCTGCAGCCTCATCAGTTGCTCACCAAAGAGCTCAGTAAAGTAAACCAGAGAAACAGGCAAAAAAATTGAGGCCTGAATTAAGACACACAGAGAACTAGTTCAAATCCAGTGCCAGATCCCCCACTTAGGTCCCATATTTTTGTGATAGGTGCCTGAGTTGGAAGGCTTTAGGAATATTTCATCCAGACCCAATCCACGTGGTGTGGTGCAAGCCAAACGTTACAGAGGGGAAGCAAGGAGACATTGAAAGCAGCATGTGCATGCGAAAGTGGGGACTAAATAACTACACAGAAAACCAGGAAAAAGCTCCACAATGACCCCCACAATCCTGGGATTAATCCAGGCCACATCACTGCAGAGAGCAGGGACCTCCAGTCAGAAGGTGGTAATGGCTGTCCAGGCAGTAGCACTATGTCCTACCTTGTCACACAGCTATGGAGCATCCCCTGCAACGCTCCAGGCACTGGATCCACCATAAGCTCTACTCACACACAGGAAACTGCTCATCCCTACCCACAGCCTCCTGCTCAGCTCTTACTCCAAATCTGCCATGGCAGAATTGGGTAGGAACAAGTTGCATCCTCCCACCGCACTAAGCAGAGTCCTGGGAGCACAGCAAGGAATACAGCTTCTCATTTCAACAGCACCGGCATCCCTTTTTTCCTCCTCCTCCCTGCCACCAGCCAGAGAGGATTCCCTGAGATGTGTTTCTCAGCTGCCAATTCACAGCAGCTTCAAAGAAGCTTCAAAGCCAGGGAATAAATTCAGAAGCAATAAGAGACCATGGTAATCAGGGCAGATGTATGTTATTTTCTCTTGCTGCACTTCAATGATAAGTGTCAGTGCAGAGCCTTTTGGGTCCAATAAACTTTAGATCATTTTTCTAGCACATAGTCACGCTGTATGTCTGAGAAAAGGTTGGAATGATGGAGAGATATGTGTAAGGAAAGCCTCCCAGTGAAAAGGAGAAAGTCAGGCTCTGCATAAACGATCATTGGTGTAGCAGATGCCCAGAAGAGGCTGAACTTCATACTGAGAATTAGGCCTCTGAGGGTCCTCCAAGGTGGTTTGTGTAAGAGGACAGGTGAATCTGACAAATTACAAGGAAAACCCCCTACTTTTAGAATCACATCGGGGAGGGGAGGGGGGGGGAGAGTAAAAATGTTGCTAATAGAGTAACAAAGAAACATCCTTCATTACTGTACAAGGTCACTGCTTAGGCCATGCAGGTACTTCACACAGGCTCATACACCTTATCTCAGTGACATTCAGACACGCTCAAGGGACAGCGGTATTTCAGCACACAGTGCTCTGGCACATGTTGCTTACGTCAGCTATCCCTGTAAACTGGTAATAAAAGAACATTCTCTAATTATTTATTTATGCAGCTCCAGGGGGGCTGTTTGCTATCTGAGCGGTAACTATGATGAATGACATAAAAGCACCGTCAGAGTGGGAGGAAAACTCATGTACAAACATGCTCCAACATGGGGCATGATGCAAACCGCTGTCTTTCCGTGGACTGCACCAGAAGGCAAAGCTGCTCAGTGCGAGCAGGGAGACTGGGTGCAGGGCAGGTGAAACATGCATCCACCAGAGGCATACACTGGAGAAAATCAAGCAGAAATGAAAGCTACTGCCAGCAAATCAGCATACTTAACAAACATGGAAACAAGAGTTTTTTTAAGAGACTTGAGGAGTGACACTTCTTATTTATGCATCGTATCACCAGAGTATCAAATCGCCCTCTAAATTACAAACACTGCTCACAACTGGACTGGAGGCGATATGCTCCAGAGCATCTGAACAAATGTGTGAAGTCAGGGTTTACTGGAATCTCTGCAGCATTGTTACCTGGGTTCTCTGCCTTAGGTATAGTTGCATTTCAGACCGATGCAGCTATACTACTTCCCCAAATGCCCAAGCTAACCTGGGTGACCCGCACAGCACCATGCTATGAAAGAAATATCCTGGCAGGATGGCACAGGATGGCCCCAGCATGGCTTTCCAAGCAATTTGCCCTTTTTCATTGCGCTGTCTGAGCCGGACATCCTTCATGATTTAAATTGGGATTTTAAGCCATTTTCACAGATCTTTACCACCCACACATAAGTGATGCGGCTGACAAGCTGAGACACCAGGGCACACTCTGCGGACAGCAGGGAAGGGTAATGCTGGTTTTACATAACAAAGTTATCACAATCATGTCATGTTTTGCCACTTGCTGGCTGCTTAACAGATAGATACATCTTGGATCATTTTTGTGGTATCTGCACTACAACAAGACCACAATGCCAAGCTGCAAAGAGCAGCTTTATTACACAAGAAATAAACCAACATCTTGGGAGCCTCGCACAAAAGCATCTAACATTGATGAAAAGATGCTATAAACAAGTGTCCAGGTACACACTCTTACACAGCTTTCCCCAGTTATTTCAATTACTTCAGGATCCATGGCATGCATTTTCATTTTTCTTCACGAAAAAATAAAGTATTTTGTGGCTATGCTTCAGCTGTACAGCAGTTCTTGCACTCCAAAGCAACTGGAAAGACCAGCGTGTTTCACAGCTGCTCTTACTGTATTATTGTGGCATTTTATTATAAAGCGCATACCCTGGCTTTACAGGCCTCTTGAATGTTTTGTAGCTACTCCTCTCCAGCTGTTAAGGAAAACTGGAGTTTCACTGAAATTGTTTCCTACAAAAGATGCTTCCCTTCCTTAAAAGCAGAACTGAAAATAGGACAAGTCTAACCTGGACACCCCACAGCAGGGTCTGCAGGAGCTGTAGTCCAATCCCTTTGTGTTCCCATTCTCCTCTGTGGTCTTTGCCCTTCACGTAACTCTCACGTGTGTGAATCCTTCAATGAAAACGTCTTGCATGATTTTAAAGCTAAAAATACATCCTAGAGGTTTTGGGTTTGTTTTCGTATTTTTAAAGAAAAAAAAAAGAAAGAAACCAGCCCTTTTTCTCCACACTAGTAGAGAAAGTGAACTTCTTTCTTTGCCTCTCTGTGTTTCAAACACAGAGCACTCACTGCTCAGACATACATTGAAATCTGGCTCACGTTATCCTTGTTTAGACACATAACAGCACAAAAAACTCGATTCAACTTTTATAGGCACACAGCATTGCAAGAGGGGTGGGAGCACTTGCTCAATTTCACATCAGAAAGAAGAGATGAAGGGAACCAGACATTCAGTCTGCTGTGGGGAGGGGGCAGCTCCCAATCCAGCACAAGAGGAGCTTTGGAAGGATGCGTTCATCTCCGGGACCTGCTCTCAGGTGTCACAGCCTCTGTGCATCAGATCATGGGGAAATCCTGTCAAAGCTTTGGTGTTGTAAAGAAGGATCACTTTATGAAATCCTCTCCTATGGGTCTCTGAATACAGATTCTCAAAGTCAGGAAACAACACAGCAGAGAAGGAAAATCTGTCTTTCTGCAGCATCACCTTCCTCCAGACTCTGCAAAGCAGCCTGGGATTAAAAATGATGATTGTGTCCTGCCGCTGCACACAAGTGGCACCCAAATTCACTGCTACATCAGGAGAGCAGACGACATTCTCCCAGCCCTCTGCACTTTGCTTGGTGAAATGTTTTTTGGATACCTGTATCCAAACAACATGAACCCGCTAATCAATAGTCACTTCTCAATGGTAAGAAGTACAGCTATGGAAGGTTATCTAGGAATTCAGCATGAGGTAATTTGTCTGAAAAAGAGGAAATGTACTGAAGTTAAAATGGTAACCCAAGGTGTAAGGTAAAGATGGAATGCTGCCCAGCTCCCACACACGTGTAAAACATTCTCTCCATCACTGCCGTTTCTATCCACCTTCCCATACCCTTCCAGCTCCACAATTACATCAGTCATTGCTCCTAGAGCTCCTCGGTTTCAAAATAATGACAAAATTAATCAAAACATATTAGCTAGAGATTAAACAACAAACCCCATTTTGCACAGGATTCCTGCCTCGACCTCACAGACACTTTAATTTCCTGTTTCCCTTTCCTGAATCCTGCACTTTCATTCAACCCATATCCTTTCTATTGGCACTTCAGCAACCTTGCACACAGCCGCAATATTGCTGAAGGGAACAGAGTCGGGCAGTGAAGCAGATGAGGATCTCTGCAAGAGCAGCCTGTGCTTTTGATTCCAATCATGTGAAGGAAATGACACCCGCTGCTTGCTCAAAGCCAGCACCTGAGTGAGAAGTAAATGGTAAAAACAGTCCCTGGGCAAAATCGAGCCAATGAGGCAAAACAAGGCATTTATATCTTTTATACAAATCTAATAGAACTTGAAAAATTTATACTACAGCTTTGTACTAAAATAACTGCCACAGGAAATAAGAATCTCTAACCCCCATCTCCCTGCCTCTGACAAGCTCATGTCATGGCACACCAGACTCCACTGCTCTGGAGCATTCAGTAAATCCCTCACAGCCATATACAGAAGTGTGGAAGAACACCCAAACCANGTGGCACACCAGACTCCGCTGCTCTGGAGCACTCAGTAAGTGTGGAAGAACACCCAAACCAGTGCATGAAACTGGAACCATGGGCATTAATACATTTTGGAACCATGCTCTTGAAGGACTAGACAAGGAATGGTATTTAACTGCTGAAATATTGTTCTAGGCCATCGCTTCCATGCTGGCTACCCAGAGACATACCAGATGCCACACAGACCTGTTAACAGAGCCTTTCCCTGAAGATTCTGGAGCCCAACTAAAGACAATTTATAGGCAAATTTGTTTCAGATGGGAGCTCAGTGTAGTGAAGGCAGCCATCTCGAGTGGACCTTTGTTTTACAGGGAACTATTAACTTCAGTAAACACTCTACTCCCTCCAGCAGCATCAGTTTACTGCCAACATCTGGTATCCAGTTGCTCCAGGACAGAACCACTTCCCCTGATGACTCCTGAGGTCTGAAGAACAGAGCTATGTTTTTGAAAAAGCCGAGTAGGGCTACAAAAGAAAGCTTCAAGCACAGAAGAAACTTGGAGCTACATACATGATAAAAGCCTATTTACAGAACGGGGAAGCCCAAGGAAGCACCCATTAAGGAGGATCCCAAAGCAAGGATCAGCTTTTCAGCCATGTCTGCACTGTATTTTGCAGCTTTACAGAGCCAGTAGCATCTGGCTACACAAAGATACCCCCAGCCCGACCTGATATCAGTCTGCATCTTGATCAGTTAAGACTTCTTGAGGTCGTCTTGTACTACCTTAAGAAATTCTTATTTGTTCCCATAATATTTAATGGCATCATGGTGGTTACAAACGATGGCTGAAAGGCATAGGCTTTATAGTCTAAACTTGTCTATCATTCCCCTGTAAAACACATATTTGAATGGTTTCTGTTCCCAGTCTACAATTTTCCATCTCAAAGGAGTCCACATCTGCACTTCAGAGTATGGAAAATGATTCATAAGGAATTGAACAAAGTCTTGTTCTCTGTCATTTATTTACAGGATTTAATTCCTTCTTATTTAAGCAGCTAACGCTCACTAACTGGCTTGGTAAGATAAAAAGGCATTGGCATAAGTATGTACAAAATTGCCTCGCAGCCACCTTAGGAACAATTGCCCTAATGACATTACTGCAGTCTGAATTAGATTAGGTCACAGCAATGGACAAACACTGATAGCTACGATGAAAGAAATAAAAGCCCGGGTTGGAATGACAGTTTAGATAAAGATAAGGAAGAAATGGCCCACAGGGACTCTTACACCAGAGCCGCAGGGCAAGATGAGATTAAAAGACCCCAGTCCCACTGGTAGGCACACACAGCTCTACCTACCTATTACAGGTCCCACTGTCGGGCACTGATGTGCGCTCATAGCGTGGCTGCTACTGCCAGCAAGTGAACTAGACCTCTCTCAACCAGACAACTGGTAAAAAGCTAATGAGATCTACAATAGATATATATTGTTTGTACATGCCATGTGTGCACTTTTTAGAGCTTCATGGTGTTATTCTACAGCTAACAGCCAGACTGCTGTCGTCAGTGTAGGGTAAAGCATTCATAGTCAGTCATCTCCAGTAGATGGAGCTTTAAGAAAAGCTACAAATGCGTTTGTTACAATAACGAAATTACCATCTTGAAAGAAGGCACGAGCTTTTGTGCAGCCTCCTTTTTGAAATGAATGCCAAAACCAGTTTGTTACCATGACATTTTATATATAGATACGCAGATTCCCCGCCTCACTCGACATTCAGTAAATCCCTGCACTGGCTACTGAAGTAGGATCACATTTATTTTCCTGAACCTGACTCATAGGTCTATCTGACCTTTTTAAATCACTAAAACACTGTCTTCACATTTTAGTTTTGCCATTTCAAGCCTAAGTCAAACCCTTGAGCCTTATAACCAGGAAGGACCACAAAACCACCTTGGAAAATACAAGAACTACAAGCACAGCAAACATCAAAGGCAGATGCAGAGCAAACATTTTATTGAAAACTGTGCCAGCAGGGTTTTGGAAGTAAAGCCAATAAAATATATCAAGTTTCCTGAAATAAAAGTCCAGCAACAACAGTTGATTTAGGGATCATGTTGAAGACTCAGCACACAGCACAAGCATGGGAGGACAGCATTTAGGACTTTTAGTCTTTAATTACAGGCTGACAGAGTAAATATTTCCCCGCTGTTTCAAGGACCATCTACTGAAAGGTCTGTATACTTTTTGGGATAAAAAGGACCACGTTACCCAGAATCCACAGCAGGTAGGTGGCTGTATGTGGACAATGGAGACAGGTGGGGAAAAAACACCACCACAAATTAGCATAGAATAGGGGACAAGGCAGTGAAAGTGCAAAAGAGAGGAATATTACAAGGGAAGGAAAGAAGCATGTGGACAGACTGCAATGAACAAAAAGAGCAGGTAAAGAGCAAAAGACAACTTTGACCTATCTGCAGAGATCCTAGACTTATGTTACTAGGTAGTAAGAGACCTTTCAAAAGAGCACCTTTTCGAGACCACTGTACTAGCCCAGGTGTAGTTCAGTGCCCCGCAAGGGAAGACTTCCCTTCCTCCAATACAGGTACGAAATTGGGGAGAAAAAGAGAGAAAAAGAAAAAATCTAGCAAAACAATGCACAAAGAACTAAAAGCAAGGACAAACTGCTCTGAGCCATGCCACAGACATTGCACAGTACACGGTTTTTGTCCCCACATCTCTAAAAAATCATTGACAAGCTAGAAGTCACACACAGAAGGATACTCTAAAGCTGCCTAAAGACTTGGAATGGCTTTTCTTTGATAAAAAAATAAAATATACGAGGTTTCTTCAGCCTGGAAAAATACAACAGGGGGAATGTGTAAGATGTCTGTAAGACCACGAACGGCTTGGAGAAAGAAACAGCAGTGATCATACACTATTTCTTTGCCTGCAGGAACTCAGGAGATTCAGGGGATCAAAGGAAGCAAAAGATGCAAAACAAAGCCAGTGATCCCCCACAGTACCATTCCCACGTCGAGAGAGATAGAGAGGTCCAAAACCACTTAGACAAATTCCTGGAAGGAGCTAGTGACACAGTGATATGCCATCTGTGGGTCCTAAACCAGAAGTCCTGGAAGCTAAAGGCTTGCAGGGATGGGATTGCTTCTGTTTGTACTGCTCTTAAATACCACTGTTACCTGCTCCTGAAGACAAGATACCGCTCAAGCAATCTTCACTCTGACCCACTTTGGGCATTCTCATACTACCCTGTCCTGCACTTTCTTCTTCGGAGATGCTTCCTGTTGTAGAACTGACAAAAGCGCTTAAATCCAAAGTTCATTTGTGTGAGGCCTTGTCAATCAGACTCTGACACCTCATTTCTCCTAGCAAGGTGGCTCAGTATGTGCAAATGAGGAGTCTGAAGCATTTAAGAGAAATCTCCACAAAGTGAATGGTATCTGAAGAAAAATAAAATAACCCCACATATTTTTGCACACAGGAACACAAAAACCTCACTAAAAATCTTTTATCAATGTAAGGGATGCAACAGCATACATTCAGTTAGTAAGCCTTGCTACGTGCAAGCACATTTGGCAACTCGGTATCCAGGCTCTAGATCACATAGTGCACCACAGCAACTCTGCATCATCTTCGCAACATACAGACTTTACATTTAAAATGGAAAATAACCTCAAGAGTTATGAGCTACCTCAGAAACACATCTTTCTCTCAATGGTGAATGGGATGAACGTCTTCTCTGATTCATGACTTAATGGTTCTACTGGGAGTATTTACTGTTCCTTACTCTGAACCTTGTTTCACCTCCTCTGACCAAACAAGGACTAAATAAACTTCCCTCAAAAGTTTGAAACAACAGGTTCTTTGTACCTGGGTCAGACAGGTACAAGGTGCTGCTGAGCTCTGTTATCCCAGAAAGCAGCTAGAGACTTCACTGTCCTCTGTATAGCAGACAGCTATGGAGCACAGCACGGTCGCTGCCCCATGGAGCTCATCGGCCATGCGAGTGAGACGCACAGAGCCCACGGGTACAAGGAACAGAGACCACAGCAGTGAAGAGCTATGCCCAAGGTCACAGAGCAGACCAGCAGCAGTCAGTGTGGCCAATTTGACAGGAAAAGGACTGTAAGAGGGTGGGATAAGAGCAGAATTTGGCTTTGAACAAACACATTCAGTCTTGAATGCGTGGCATATTTATTTGCCTCAACTCATTACCTAATATAGAAGTCCTAGGTATATCGTCACCCTTTAAATAGGTGACAACGTCTTTGCAGAATGGTGATTTCGGGAAAAGGAAAAGACCATCTCTGGCAGTCTGGCTCAGATCACAGAACTAATCAGTTCTTTGCTATTAGATTTCACCTGAACTACTTCCTGAGTAAGAAACTGGCAAATCATAAAGTGCATGCATCTTCAGCCACAAGGCCTCTCCCCCTTCCCCATCAGAACTTATAAATACTAGAAAGCAGGTATGTTTTGCTAGCTTGAAGAAACGTATCAATGCAATGCAAAGAAAGTTTTCAGTCCTGCAGGGAGCTGAGCATCCAACTCCCTGGACAGTCAGGGGAAGCGCAGTCACTCAGCTCTTTGCAGGCCTGTGCTCTACAGACCCAAACCAGTATTAACTGGCATCGGCAGGGAGCTCTGCATCAGCCCCTACCTGTGAAAGTTACTGTCCCGTACCAGCAACAAAACCTTCATCTCTGTCATGCTTATTAGAGCTGCAGAACCTCTAAATCCAGCACCACAAACACGTGCATACATGTATCATTAAAAAGAACCCCCAAACCAGTACCCGCCTTACCTTCCACAGATACTTAGTCTGTTGCATTTATTAACAAAAGGCGACTCATTAAGAAATGGCAATTTGTTACAGGTCAGGCCCACTCCTAAAGCTACCATGTGGATGAGCCACCAGCTCCTGCCTCTACAGTAATCATGCGGTAGTTCTCAGTACAAGGCTACAGCATCCAGTTACAAATTTGACAGGCAACTGCTGGCTTTAGGGAGGAAACAAAACTCCTGCCAACATTTAGAACCACTTAGAAACATTTAGAAACTCAGAACATTTAGAACCACTTCACTGTTTAAAGTTTGATGGGAGCATCCCAAATTGGAAATCAACCCATTCTGTTTCTGCCTACACATAGAGAGGCTGGCAAGGGCTTAATTAGCCTATACGCTCAATTAAGAACAATGAATGAAAGGAAACAACAGTGATGGTCCCTCACAGTCACCTTCAAATATACAAATTCCAAGTTCTGTATTGTGCCAGCACTTTTTAAAGATTCAGGGATAACATGCAGAACACGTATTATGCTGCTTTCCATGTTAAAAGGCTTGGTAATTTGATTAGTGGATACAGCTGAAACTGTGTGCCTAATGAGAGCAAACCTACCAAATTCTCTTTTTCTGGGAAAAAAGTGTGAAATGGGTAGCAGAAGAAAACTCATTCTGAGCAGAAGATGGAACTTCAAACAAGTCAATATGAAACCTTAGACTACAGCAAACAGTTGCACTGCACAGTAGTTCCCCAGCATCTCCGAGAGCCAAACTCCCAAGCTCTCCTTTACGCACAGAACCACAGAACTCGATCAGACAACTTCAGAGCATAAGCGCAACTCCTTGTCTTTGTTACTGAAAAGCATTTCTCTGGACTTGATTTCTAATTATTACTGGTTTAATACAAACTGTTTATTTTCACAGAACACAGAGGTCCTCTGAAGCATTAAATTCTAAAAGGCAAGTCACATGTCTCAGTTTTTTCCCTTACTGATATAAGCATAGTGCTCTAATTCTCCTTAAAACAGGATTAGTTTTCTTCCTCAGACTGTGAAGCATAAAGCACTGCCTTTTTCTCTTCCAGGATTTATTTTTGGTTGGATGCTTTATGTAACACATTGCTGAAAAATTAATTTATAAAAGACGTAAGACCTTCAGCGACTCAGTGGTGCTGAGCGCTTTATTTTTTGTGTCATGCAGTTTCCCTGTATTCCTTTTATGTAAGGTAGCATGAATTCCACTTCACAGCTTCGTTAAATATTGAACACAACTGGGCCAAAAAGAGATGCCTGGAAAGTTAATGGCCCCAAAGTCACCAGAGCCACATAGTTACTCGACCCAGGGGCTGGCTCATGACTTCAGTGGAGCTGCCTAACTTCAAGTCCACTGAGCATCTGCCCCACTGGATCACAATATCGGTACAAAATTATTAGAATTTGAAATATTTCACCTTTTTTTTTTTCCTTTTGAGAAAACTAGAGTATTAAGGAAAATCTAGTATTTTGATCATATTTGAGAGTGTACTTGGTTAGAAATCATCAATAAAAAAACTCCAAAATCCAAAACACATTCACTTGAAAATAGGTGCTTCTTTGCTTTTGGTGAGCTAAACAAATCACCCACCTTGACAAATAATGGCATGTTTATATCAGTATCGGGGATAAAAGAGAAAGCTGCTAAAAACAGAACTTTTGGAAAGGCTAAAAAAAATGACAGTTGCACCCTAAAAAAGCATAATATAACCAAGCTTTAAAGAGTCTTCATTTACATAACAAAATCAGATCCCAGCACGGTTATAACTGTGAGAGACAACAGTGGGAAGGTTATTCCCAGACAAAAACAAATACTTCACCAACAGGCAACAGCAGCCACCTTATGCCAAGATCCATGCAGCAAACAACGTGCAGCCACCACTCCTGAGAAGTATTCCCACATCAGCCATGGAGATTTTTTAGCATCATTTCTCAACAGCAGTAAAGTGACACAGGACTGAGCTCGATACAGTGATTCACAAGCCCACCACCAGCTGAAGTGAAAAATAAATCGCTAGCCCTCTAAGTGCCAAGCATGCAAGGCTGGTAGCATCAGAAACAGGTAACATTGCTCACTAGAGGGCAGCAGGAAACAAACCAAAACCAATTGAAAATCCAATACTCAAAACAGGGGCCATGATCTTCAGCAAGGCCAAGGTAGTTATGCACAGGTCACTTGCTTAAAAAAAAAACCACATTAATTCCGATGGTGTTTGGGATCACAGTTCAAAGTGAAGAAGGTTTGGAAGTGGGAGAGCATGTTAACTTCCTGCAGTCAAAGGAGACTCTTCATAACAGCACAAAGCATCTTTGCACAGCACCGTCCCCTTCATCTCCACATCAAGCCAAACAGTAAGATATTCTTTGGTCAACCTGTATCTTTTCGACAAAGGGAGACTATCAGAAGTTCTGTATCTAACCACAGCAGTCAGGAGTGCAAGTACAAGTCCTTCTTAGCTCAGCTTTGGCTCAGTCTGAAAGCGATTTACAATACCATGTGTGTTTTGGATTTACAAACTTAACGTAGACCTGTTAAATGAGAATATATATAAAAGTCTTTAGCCTTCAGGTTGTCTTCAGCATGGCCAGACAAAAAGCCAAATTCTGCAATTTTTGGTAGCAGTGGTAGCTCAGACGGCCAAGCTATAATTTCTCTACCAAGTAATGAATGAATACACTGAGTTCTGGGTTGAACTGAATCTCCAAGCACCCATCAAGTGCCAGCCCTGAAAGGTTACTGCTGACATGACAAGTACAGCCTGCTCCTTTCATTTTCAGCTTCTACGTCAGCACTTGTACGCAACTCCCATACAGAAAAAGCGCAAACCATGCCAGACTTCTTCAGTAAACACAACCCACTTCTGCAAAAGAGATTAAGCAACTCTTGACAGGCAAGTGGACACGGTAAACAGGAGAGAGCGTTTAAGGACAAGTCAGAACACGTGCACCAACATTAACGTGACTCCTCAGTTGCTAATAAAAGACATAACAACCCACTGCAAAACTAAGCATGTAAATTCACTGGCTATGTGTAGCATTTTTTTCAGAGGAATCCCAATCGCCTACAGAACAGACAGCTGTGTTAACAGGTTGGAAATCTCTGCTTTGTTTAACACACAGGCTTGGTTGATTGAAAACCCAGGAAGCAACCGGAACAGTCCAAACATCATGATGGCTTTTATTTTTAAACTGAGATAATCTTGCAATCAGGTGTTATCTTGATTTGAGCGGCAATTTCAGCAGCACTGCCATGGCCCAGACTCACTGATTTGCCTGGAGCCAGTGAGGCTCCAGTGAAATGGTTCTTCTCCATTTCCCTCAAACCTTTACTACTTCTTCCAAACAGACTATTCTTGAAGGAAGACCTGAAAAAACCCCACAATTGATCAAAAGGAACCTACAGCCTGGCTCCCTGCATAGGAAAAGCAATAAATGTTCCAACATTGCTTTTTCCAGAAGCCACCACTCTGGAAAGACTGTAACCCTGTATGAAAGACAGGCCACGTTGCAGACCGCTGTGTCTTGCCGTACGCCTGTGCTGCTGCCAGAAAGAACAGCTGTCCCCCTCTCATCCACACAAATACTCACGTGGCTGCCCAGCCACCTGAGTATCAGCACTAAGGATGGAGCAGGAATAAGAAGCATGCTCAGGGACAGCCTGGGACTCCGGCTGCATTAGAGAGGTCAGGGCAGTCCATGGAAAATAACCAAAGGTAAGCCTGGGCTCAAACCTGAAGCAAATTGCAGGAACAGAAGTAGTGCTTTTGGCAAGGCAACTAAAGGTTGAACACCTCTACCCCCTCCCAACTGGCTTTTATTATTTAATTTTTTTTAAAAAGCTAGCCAGCTGTTAGATACACCCAGGCTCTCCAACCACACTGTCGTCCTGCTCCACCCAGTCTCTCCAGCATCACCCTTCCTCTCCTACTGTCATCCTTCCTCTATTTTCTCTGTTCCTGTGAGGCTACATTTTCCATTTGTCTTCCCCTTCCACTGGGTGACCTTGTCTACCCATCCATTCTCCTAAGGCCACAGTTTTTTAACAACTTTTCATTACAAAGAAAGAGCCATTAAGGGAGAAGCTACAGGACAAAGGAGGAGACCCATTCCCCCAAGATCGCGAACCCCAGGGAACAGCCACGCAGGCAGATGGGGCTGAGCTCTGCCCATGCTTCAGACAGGCAGTCTCCAAAGCACGGTACCACGGCTGAGCTCTCAAACGCCACCTCCAAGCTTGGCAGCATCACTGCAGGGCTGTGCTGGCAAACCCAGCTCCATCAGATCAGACAGCATGGGCAGAGCCCAGGACCCTGCCTGCACCGTATCTGTAGTCTATTCTCTAACTCTTTTTTAGGCTGCAATTTTTTCCAGGCAAAGACTATGCTCCCACTGGCTCTGGTATGCTCTGGTTCAGTGCCCCACAAGAAACAGGAACATTGCCAGTGACTTATTTCATTGTAAACAACCTTTATTAGCTGCCTTTCAAATATTAATCCAAATAATTTAAGGCTTCCACATATGCATACCTGAGCACTGCCAAGTAAGAACTTTTGCTGGCAACTTTTTTTGATCTAGACGAACGAGTAAAGTGTTGCTGCAGCATTGTGCTGTCAAGTGATACAGATTAGAAACACTATAAACAATGATTTTTTTTTATTATTCTTTTCTAGTATGGGGTAAAAAAAAATGAAGCATACTGAAAAGTTCACTCATCCAAATTAATTTCCTCAGTCTATTACTGCTTAAAATCTCTATGACAATAAGTTAAAAGTATGCATGTCTGTTGCAGGAGCAGAACCCTCACTCCTGCACAAATCATAAAACCAGTCATTTACACATAACTTAGACATTTAGTAGCATTCCCACAGGACTACTGGTTTCTTGCCTAGGGATGCCTGCTTTCATAAGGCCCTGTTTTCATGGCTAATGGGTACTACCTTCTGGTAGGGATGGAGCCTCTCTAGACTAACAAGACCTATTACAAGTGACTCAGGCACTTAGGAATACCTCCATATCCATTTCCGACTCCTGAGGCTGGGATGGCATGGTATTTTAGTCAGTCTCAGTCCAGTTCATGTGACAGACATCAGAAAATACAGCCTGTCCTGTCAGTCTGCTTCTTTCCTGAGGAAGCTGTCACATTCCCAGGGACCTAACGGCCTTTTGCAAATGGTTTTGAATCACTAAGGATGATCCTCACCCCTAATAAAAATTTTTCAAGTTTGATGAGAAGACTCATCATCCATCCTGCCCCAGGATGCAATCTTCTGGTCATACTGTGGGCTGCAAGCCATAGCCACCCCCGCTCTCCTAATTTATCTTGTGTCACAGTAGCAGTTTACAATGTTTCATGAGGAAACAAACAAGCAAAGGAGCTTCCTTTCCCAAGACACTTTTGACAGAACTTGCTCATCCAAGAATGTTTCACACAGGCAGACTGTTTTTAAAACCACAGAATCATAGAATCATCTCGGTCGGAACAGACCTTTAAGATCGAGTCCAACCTACCTTAGCCTAACATTGCCAAGTCCACCACTAAACCACATCCCTCAGCACCATGTCTGCAGGTATCTTAAATACCTCCAGGGATGGCGATTCCACCACTTCCCTGGGAAGCCTGTTCCAATGCTTCACAACACCTTCAGTGAAGGAATTTTTCCTAGTATCCAATGTAAACCTCCCCTGGTGCAACTTGAGACCATTTCCTCTTGTCTTATCACTTGTTCCTCGGGAGAAAAGACCAACCCCCGCCTCGCTACAACCTCCTTTCAGGTAGTTGTAGAGACCGATAAGGTCTCCTCTCAGCCTCCTCTTCTCCAGGCTGAACAACCCCAGTCCATCCTCCTGCCTCTTCTGCCACACTGACTAAACTCAGTGGATTAGAAAGCTGAAGTTGCTTCAAAAAAGAAAAAGAGTTTAAGTGAATTGTTTTACAGCATGCAACCCACAGTTACTGCAAAGTGGGTTTAGTTGCGAGGGGTCTCTAAAACAAGCGATGAAGGAGAGGGTTCACAGGCCCAATCTGGCCTCCTCAGCACACCTGGAATGCCCGCTGATACCAAGGGGTGTTGGAAACAGCGAGGAGGCAGGACCTGGCCTCTTGGCATACCTCGGTACTGAGCTTTAGCTACGTATTCCACATATGCACCTAAAATGACTTGCCCAATGCCGTGATTTAGGTTTAGATCTGCCTGTCTTCACTTCCACATATGTGACCACGGCTACGCCTCAGACCAGTCTTGGGACTGTGGAGTGGTCATGCAATTCTTCTGTGCATCCCATTCATGACAGCAATCATGTCCAGTTGCCCTGAGCCACGCTAAATGGTGTTTGAGCAACTAAGCCACCCTACCAACATTGCAGGAACTGCCTTGCAGCTCCCACAATTTCTTCATACCTGCGACACAGGGCTTGTGAAATCTGAATAGACAAATGCCTTCCATTCTGTCTCACTGTTAGAGGAACTTCCCCATCCTCCTCTCCCACAACAGCGGAAAAGGCTTGCTCAGGACATTCCTCGTAGCGGTGGTCACCACTCTTATGCACAAAAAATAAAGCAAAACCTCAAACCAGATACACTATTCCTCTAATGCAATATGGATCATGGAGTGTGATAGGGATCACAGTTTAAAGTAGAGGTTACAGTAGAAGATTTCCATTATTAGTAACGTAAGACAC
Source organism: Burhinus bistriatus (assembly GCA_013397275.1). Lineage (NCBI taxonomy): Eukaryota > Metazoa > Chordata > Aves > Charadriiformes > Burhinidae > Burhinus > Burhinus bistriatus. The sequence continues at coordinate 58,014 of VYXH01001162.1, forward strand.
GTGACTTCCTGGTCTGCATAGGAAAACCAAGACAAGGATTGGTATCTACTCTTTGCAGATTTCATTACATCTCTGGATGTCCCACAATTAGAGGTGAAGACAACTGCGCAGTCAAGTAGTCAACATCAACAGAGTTCGATTAGTTTTGTAGGTCCTGCTGCTTACCTGTTTAGCATACAAAATAGTGGAATTCCCATTGAAAAAACTCACACACCTAATTCCAAGCTGACTTCTTGGAACTAGGCCAAAGTAAACCACACAGTGCCAGAGGAAGAAGAGGAGCCAAACTCTAATTTTACACTACTTAAGACTCTAAAGCAATGAGAAATGTCATCAGTGATGTTTTACCTGCTCAAGTGCCTTGACAAAGCATCTCCACACATCATTTGCTGATCAGATTTTATTTTCCCCCCACAATATTAATTATAATTACTACAACCTTCAGCCCAGCCAGTATGAATATATGGCATGAAGTGTCACCGGACCAGTGCATTTCGATTTCACACTTCTTGCCATATATTCACACCGACTGGGCTGAGGGGTGTAGTAATCAGAATGTGCCAGCTATCCCTTGATCTTCCCAGACACACCATTACTCCTCAGAATCCAAAGTAGTGGCTGACCTAAAATGCAGGAATCAGTCCTCCTTCAAGTGAGGAAACTGCTGTCTCCCAAGAGCTGAACTGAAGCAGTTCTTATCACACTCGTGTCATTAGCACAAGCAAACATTCACTGTTACAATTTCAAGCTAACAGGCTACAGAGGCCACATCCTGAGCTCATGAGTGGAAGACACATGATAAGCACGTGAAGGACACAAGGAAAAGTTTAAAAACCTTTCTTACTGACTATGGTAATTTGAGACAGTATTTCCTACTGATGCCTGGAGGATTGCTCTGTGAGTTAGTTCAAGTAACTCTCCTCCTCTGACAACACACTAAACACAAAGAAACAGTGTTGTAAAAACGTTAGCAGTTGATAGTATCCTCTGAACTCCTCTCCTGTGTCTGATCTATCCACAGTTCACACTGTATCTGTCAAGCTGGAACAGACCTCTGGTAAACTGTTTTAAGACAAGGCAGATGCACCAGTATCAGACTGCTGTTACTCAGTCAAATGACACACTGCCTAAAAACATAATGCACTGGCTAAAGAAAAAGCATGTGGAGAGGCCGAAGCTCTTACCTGTGGGCGGAGAGGGAAAAGTATCCAGAGAACGAAAAAGCTCCTCGCTGTTTTCAGAGCTGTGTGGAGGCAGAAAGCACTCTGCTAGGTCACAAACAGAAGGCAGGTCCAATATGCTGCTCTCCTCCGAGTGATGACTTGGTGATGTCTCTTTTGCTTCCATGGTCCCACTGCAGAGACACAAATACGACTGAGCTGGGGTTTTAGAGCATGAAAATCCAAGTGGAAGACAACACAACCAATCTGGCATTTTTACACTACTTAATGAGCTGAGAGAAGCTGTTCTAGCATATCGGTACTTCATTTAAGAAAATAAGGGCAAATTTAAAGATATAAAGGAAGAACAACAGCAAAACCCGTAGACAAACAGCCCTCAGCCCTAAGTAAGATAACTAGGAGAGACTCCAGGAGATTTTGTGCAAGTTTCTTCCTTCATCTGTTTTGTTTAGTTATATGCAATAAAAAAAGCAGATTGTGGCTATTTGCTCTGCCCCATCCACCAGCTGTATCCTTCTGCTATTTTGGTAAAGAGTGACAGAGGAACCAGATCCAGTGGTCAGGCAATGGCTTGGGACCCTGCAGGCTCACTTGCATTTCCTCTTCCATAAAATGAAGAAGGCAACATACTCTTATCTCAGGAGTGTTGTCAGTGAGGAACGTTACAGCCACAGGGGCCAAAGGAATTCCTAGAAGGGATTAGTACTGAAAAATGAAGTAAATAACCCCATGCAGATTTTTTTTTAAAAAAAAACACCATTCCTTGGGTGCATCTGTGTTGAGTAAGCTTGTAGCTAAGATGCACCTCTGACCTTTGCAGAATGCTGACTTGCTAATGAACAGAGTGAAGATGTTGGCTGTGATACCAGAGGAGACCAGCTGCCTTGCCTTGAGGGGACAAGCAAGGTCAGTGCATTCACAGAAAGTTTCCAGGAAAAGCAGAGTGGAAGGTTAAAAACAAAACCAGACACACAACCCTCTGATCCCCAACAGTCACTTCAGAGGGAAGCTTCTCCTCCATTGCTCTTCATGTCCCAAAACACAGATGATCTGTGCATAAGGAACACAGAGAAGGAGAAACTTTCCTTAGATAGCGTTTTCATTATTTGTGCAACTTTTTAAGTACACGAATATTTTAGAGAACAAAACTGTCTATTTCAGTCCTTGGTCTGGAAAAAAAAACACACCAAAAACCCAACCAATCCTATCCCTCCAAGGGCAATCGGGAGGTTACAGCAAGAGGAGCTGCTGGTGTGGTACCACAGCAGGTTAAGGCTGTCATTGATATGGGCTGCTGCGATCCTGGCTGTCTCTGCCAGCTGCCTGTGCTGGCCTCCTTCCTCATGTTGCCAGGACAGGGCTAACGTGCAGCCATGTGATGATCAGGTTCAGATCTTTTTTTTTTTTTTTTTAAAAGAAAAGTTTTCCCTTGGATCAGCTCCCTGTAGTCCGCCAACAACTTCAGAGTGCTGTTCAACCATGAAAGGCAGCATCAAGGCTACAGCAGTTCTATGCCCAAAACGGATGGAGAGACTTGTTTGTGAGGGTAAGTAAGACCTCAGCTCAGCCCTGGACCTTCAGGCATGTGGAAGAGACACAGTGTCACCTCAGTGCCATACCTGGGAACAGCACTGACGCGGAAGCAGTCCCCTTGGACAGAGTCCAGGAGCAAACAAACAGTCTATGTCACTACTTCAGGATCCCCTCCTTCCTCCTTCACGGTTTGTCAATCCCACCTCACTGGAATGAAACAAACAGGTTGGTTACATGCTTTGCATCAGCTGATCGGGCTGACGGACAGTGTGACCTTTCAAAGCACATATGTCTGACGATGTCAACAGTCATCACATATACCACTGTTTGTCAGGCCTGGCACAGAGAAAAGTTTTTTCTAGGAATCAGAAATATCATCTCTAGTAATGCCCTTGAATCTTTTGACAGTGACGGAGACATCCTGGAAAGGGGTCAGTACACTCTAGACATAAAGCCAAGATTTTCTTTACAAGAAGCTGCCAGATGGGCTGTTTATTCAAAACCCGTAAAGCAAAGAAGCGAATTACAGCTGGCATCCTTCCCTTCCTCTTGCGGAGAAGCAGGTATTTCCCCAACAGGTTTATCTAGCGGTGCTTTGACGCCAACACTGCTAGCCTGTGCTGCGTCAAACCTCCACGAGGAAAGGCGTTTTAAGAGAGCCACGTAACCCAGTGTGTGGAGCAAGCCACAGGCCCACAAAAACCAAATCCTGTTTCCCACCCTCGGCCATTACTTCATTATTTCCAGTGAGCAAGCAGGACAAACATACTCTTGCGAGAAACCTGGATTTTCCTTCGGGCCACCCTACTACCTGGAATTTCCCGGGAGGTGCGATGGGCACATGGGTGGGTGCCAGGCGCTGGCCTTACCGGCTGCCCCGCTCGGCTGGTTTTGGGGACTGCAGCAGAGGGGGGTCCTCTTCCTCCCGGTCTCGTTTCTTTCCCCCTTTCCTGCAGGCAGAGACACGCGTTATTTCAACAACCGCTCCCTTGGCAGCGAAGGGAAAGGAAAACAACACAGGCCAGCCCCTACACGCCTGGTGCGAGCCAGAACTCCCCAAAGCCAGAACCCCCTCGAGGCCTCACCATGGCTGCCCCCCCCCCTTTCTTTTTCTGTGGAGAAAAGCAGGCTGCAGCGCCCCGTGGACTGCAAAACATGGTGGAGGGGAATAAAGGGAAAGCCAAAAGGACACCAGCGCTTCCCCGGGCCGGGCCGTACACCCACAGCCCCCCTCAGCCCCTTCTCCCCGCTGGCGGGCGGCAAACGACGGCCGCCCCCCCGCCTCAGCCGCCGGCCGCCATGTCGGCGAAGGGCGAGGTGAAGCGGGCAGAGCCATCTTGGCTGAGGGCAGAGGCGGCCGGAGGGGTCCCGGGCGGGACGGGACGGGACGGGACGGGGCT
>VYXH01001162.1:62219-82695 GCA_013397275.1 Burhinus bistriatus
AGACTCGGCGCCTCCGGGCCGGGGAGAGCGTCTGCGCAGGCGGCGGGTCCGCCCCTGCGGGCGGCTGGGCCGGGGCGCCGGGCGGGTTTTGTGTGGGGAGAAAGAGAAAAGGGGAGAACAGTATGTACAAAGAAATAAGGGGCGCGGAGGAATCAAAGCTGTTTCCAGTCAGGTTTTCCTCTAAACAGGTTTAACTCTGGCTGGGTGGAGAACGGCTGGAGAGCAGCCCTGAGGAGAGGGACTTGGGGGTGTTGGTGGATGAGAAGCTCAACATGAGCTGGCAACCTGCGCTGGCAGCCCAGAAAGCCACCCGCATCCTGGGCTGCATCCCCAGCAGCATGGCCAGCAGGGTGAGGGAGGGGNGAGGTGTCCCTGCCCATGGCAGGGGGGTTGGACTAGATGATCTTTAAGGTCCCTTCCAACCCAAACCATTTGATGATTCTATGAAGTTGGTTTTAATTCTCTGGATTCTGAGGGGAGCAGTGTTGGTACCACCGTGCCCCACCTGGCCGAGGCGAGGCAGCAGTAGTGCCATCGCACGCCTCCCAGTTGGGCTTTTGTCCCAGCCAGCACAGGACTCGGTCATTTTACACCACCGCTGTACAAGCCTCAACACAAGGCGCAGCCTGGAAAAGCCCTGAGGGGTGATGAGCGCAGGGCTGTGCTGGGTCTGCAGAGTGGAAACATCATAGCAGGGCCCGGAGAAAAAACAAACGCAATTCTCACCCTGGACGTAAGCAGGTGGGTAGGCTGTGGGTCTTCCTTCTAGGGCTTACAGAGCTTGTCTACAGTAATGTGTGGGGAGATCAAGGAAACAGGAGGCCACTCGTCGGCTGCTGCAAACCGAGGGTATCCGTGCTCTCCCTCATGGCACCGAGGAGTTTAACAGGTAGCACGGTGGAAGCGTTGCAAACCCTGCTGGGAAATAGGATACAAACGTCACTGAATTTGGGACACGCACGTCACTTCGGCACATGGCACGATTGCCATGTGCTGCGACGGCCACGACAGGCGTGGTGACAAGGACCCCAGCGGCAGTCACGGGGAAGCGGCACAGACATCCTGACCCTCTAATGGGGGTGCAGCGAGTGCCCCCAGCCACGTGCCAGACACTTTCCCAGCAAAGAGAATATATTGCAGTGCCACCTGACAGAGCGTGTGTGGCACAGCCAGGCATCCCGGGACACTGCCGCCGGCGGAGGTCAGGGAGCAGCCCCTTTTATTGTCCCGGCAGGCAGTCGGGGAGGAAAGCTGCCGGCCGGCCTGCTGGGGAGAGGTGCTGCCAGGGGATTGCTGGCTGTGCTTCTTGGCATGCATGCCACCAGTGAGACTGGGAAGGAGCTGGTGGTTTTTTCCAAGAGCCTTTGGACTGCAAAGCAGTGGTGGCAAACCGATGTGTTTAGAAGGAAATTCTTAAAAGGCAAAAAAAAGATTTTGAAGTTCCATGGTTGCCAAGAGGGTTTCGTTTTACTCCCAGGTGAGCTGGCCCGAGCCAGGGAAGGTTCCCACACGGAGAGCCTTTAAGTCTGCTTTTCAGGCACAGCAGCCACGACTCTGCTTTATACTGACAGCCTCCCTCGAACCAGGCCTGCACTTTTGGGGTGACCGGCTACCTCCTAGGCTGTACCTAAACCCAGACACTGCCCTAGTGCCAGGCTGCCTCTTGCCATTTGCTGTCTGTCCCCAAGAATTAACCATCCCTCTGGGGAGTGGGATGGCCCCTTTTTTTAAGAGCTGGAAGGCAGCACTCCAGTGCTTCATTTCCTTGCAGGGAGTGGGGCTGGAGCTGAGCTGGGGAATGCAAAACCATCAGCGGATCTGCCTTATTTAGCTATGGAGCACATACAATATTACAGCATCCAGAAACCAGCCATCTCTCTGATTTCACCTCGCTGGATGATCCCGAGTCTCTGCCATCAGAAAAGCTCTGGCAGTAGGGAACTTGGTAGGTATCACTGGCTCCTGGAAAAGCACGGAGCTCCAGCAAACAGAACTAACAAGGAAGCCATAGTGCTTATTAACAAACATCTACAGCTTACCAGTTCCTATTTGTCATGTTAGGTGGACAACCAAATCTTTGAATTTACCTTTATTTCCCTCTTCTCCCTCACCAAAAGGGAGAGGTCCTGCGCCCTCCTGATAGAGCAGTGCACTCCCCTGGTCCCTCAGCCATTGTAATCTACAGTCTTTACCTTTACTCCTCATGGACCGCATTATCAGCAAAAAGATTACATTTGCCTACAGTATTTAGGGCAAGACTGTAAGTGCATACTATGCTCCTTCTTTTTATCAGTGTGTTAATGTTAGCATATGATAAAACTACACCAGCAGCCGTGTCTGAAGTTGGTTAAAGCGGAAGGCACACGCAAGCCAGGAAACACAGAATTAAACCCCACACTTGACATTTAGCAAAGATGAAACTACTGAGAGTCAGACATGGGGAAAAGGAAATACTTTTTCTGACTATTGCAGCTCTGTCACAATGTGAGTTTTCAGAGTGTTGACAGTCTCGGGGCCAGAGTCCTAAGCTGTACAACTTCATGTCATTGAAGCTAATGTGTATCTGCCAACTTACCACCTTAAAAACTTCATACATAACATGAAGAAAAAAAGTCTGTCTTCATAAACAGTAGAAGTAGCAAGTTCATGTCTTTTCAGTCCTTTCCCTTTGTCACACCACAGGGTAGCAACCCTGTCTAATCGCTTCCTTCTTTCACAATAGCTAGAAGTGAATTTAGTACATGAAAACAGACTAACAGCTGAATAGCGTCTATTCAGCAGGAAGTGCCCAGGGCAGAAGGGATGCTAAGGAGACACGAACAAGGTTGATTTTCTCACTGTTGAATTATACAAAGATTGTTGTGTTGTTTAATAGAAATGATTAAGCCAAAGTTTGTAGTCTGCATACTTAAGAGTTTTGAGTTCACTTCCTCACAACGACCTAGCCCCTTGTTCTCAAAACTGAAAGCAAGAAAGAATATCAGTATATTTAAGTCTATTATTTGCATGTATGTTACTTCCCAGCTCTAAAGACTTACTAAAACAGAGGGAGGATCAGGCTGTGCTGGATTCCCATCCTGAAGTTCCCTTCAAGCCCTGCAGACAGTGCTTTAGTGGCCTTTGCTCTGGTAAAGCCTCTTGCAGTTACCACAGGAATGAGTGTTTTCAGGCTTCAGGCAAGCCAATCTGAGAAACAGCTCTTCAAACCCACGAGATGAGAAACTGCAGCTGGCCACTCATCACTCCTTCCAGACCAGTAAGGGTTTGCTGGTGGTACTGCAAATAGCATACGGCAGAAGGCGGCTGGAAGAAGAGCTCTTTTCCCCCACCCCAGGAAAGGTAAGACAGCTGGCATTCTCAAGTAACTTTTCTCACAATCATCCTCCCTCCACCTATAGGCGCATCCTTTGTGTGCACACCACAGTACAGCATGGAAGGTGCAGCTCAACTGCAGAGGCAAGAGACAGAAAAGCTGCATTAGGACAGCAGACACACGAGGAGCGTGTCCAAGCTCCCAGGTCTAGGTATATTATCCATCTGATTCCTACCAAGGCCAAACCTGGGTGAACATACTTGGGGGAATATACTTGCTTACCTGGGAAAAAAACCAAACCATACCTGTGCAACCCCAAAATAAAAGGTTTGGTTGCCCTAAAACTCATAGATTTACCCAGTTGTGTTAGCTGATCAGATGAAGGGTATCACCAGTCACTTCAGATATACTGCAGTTAAGTTTCCGGGACTGCATAAAAAGTCATTGTGTTTTGCCACATCAAAGACACTCGTTCAAACCAGCAAACCTCCCTCTAAAGGGTCAGTTCCACTTAAACTAAAATACGGCTCCTTGCCATCTCCAAACAGTTGTAACTGCGGGACTAATGCCTTGCAGAGTTTGGACTGAACTATCACACAGCACTTACTGCCGATTCAGGTTTCTTATTAACACTGAGGTCAACATACAAGCTATCCTGCTTGTCTTTCTCATGCATAGACAAGCAGGCATCTACCAAGTTACCCCAATCCCATAAATTGTACTCCGGTAACTGTATTTCTCTTCAAGACAGGTTAGGGTTACGAAGAGCAAGCGGTCATCTGCATTACAAAAACTGGGTCAGCCAGGCATCCAAAAAATTCTTGGCCTTCTCTTCCCTGGCCATAAAACAAGTAATGCTTTTTCCTTCCTCCTTCAGTAACTACGAGTTTAAGCCTTTTGCTTGCTGCAGACAACGCCCTAAGCTACAGAAGTTTCAAAGACCAAATGTTATTTCTGCTGCACCACGGGCCAGTAAATTGACTTCTTCCCCCCCCCGCCCCGCCCCAGGAATCTGTTGCTGTGGGTCTGCCAGCAGTATCTGACTTTTTAAGGTGCCACTTCAAAACTCAACATGAAATCATGGTAGCCAGTTCATGTATTAATACCATGTCTTGGAATTTTGTGATTTCAGAAGAAACCTGCTCTCTCTTCAAAAAGTAGGCAAAGGCTTGAAAATGTGAATGTTGGGGATATTCCAGTACAAGCAAGAGCCAATTTTTTTTTCTTACGGCCCTGTACCAAATCCTGTCTCTCTCCTTTGAGAGCCTTTGCTGGAATGGGTGCAGAAGCGTGGCTCCTACCCCTCTGATTGCCATTACCTCTCTTATTTTTGGGCTACCCCCTTTGCATCTGCTGCTGCTTGAATCCACTGCGAAGGGAAGTTTTTTAGAATGCTAACACTATTATTCTTGTTCTGCTTAAGCTTTTAGCACAGTGGATGCAGACGTAGGGCTCTGTGAGGCCTCATCTCCTCCCTGCAAAGAGCCTTTCTGCATCACCATTCACTAACCATAACACAAAAGTATTACGTGACTCAAGCATAGACACAAAGCACACTGTAACTTAGCTCTTGTCTTGCACCTCAGCACAACTTGGGTCTGTCTTAACTAGCGTTGTATTTCCTTCTTTCAGACTTCCCCTCTTGCAATGTATTTGTATTTAAGTTTCCACACCCACGCTCTTCCCTTGCATTCCTGCTACCCAATGATTTTGTACATCCTAATTGCTCTGCCTGTGACACAGCTGCTGCCCGATGGCAATGCTGCACTTTGCAGCCGTGATGAAAAGCAGCACATAGAAAGAGCGGAAACATTTGGAATAACAGGACGGATCTTATCTAGGCTCATCTCTCTGTCTCCGTAACCCTTTAAGCATTGGTTTATCCTCTACTGTTTATCCCCTTTCATTCTTCCTTCTACCCTATGAACCGAGTGATCTACAGTCTCTTCGGCTTCTTAGTCACCATACATACCAGCCAGCAACTGGACTCCTTTAATTTTGGCAGGGAGCGTGTGTCTGAGCTTCCAGTTCTTGTACTCTTGGGATCTGGATGGAAATTGTTACAGCTGGAGCTACATACGTCTATATACACATAAGTATCCACCAAGGATTTGTCATGTTCTCATGCTGCTGGGCCTTTAGGGAATTTCCGAAAGATGCTTCCAGCCTTGCTTGAAGTAAATAGTCCCAGGAGAACAGGAAATAAAGTCGCGCTTCTCGCCTGGATTTTCTGATGCCTGATATAGTACAGAGGTCCAGCAAGAAGTGCCAACTGCAGCATTCATGCACTTCTCTCCACTAGGAGTCCTTCAGTGCTTGAGAGCTGAGCCACCGCCACTGACTTTCTACACTGCTAGGGTCTTTTCCCTGTCTAGTAACAGACTTTTGTTACAGCGAGCACATCAGCTCCAACATCATTACCTATCTATCAGACTTGATCAAAGAATTCAAAAGTAACTTGAGATGAGCGCATCCACATTGCCTTTGTTTCTCCTAGAAGCCAGGCTCAAAATCAAGAGAAGAGTCATGCCTTGCATCTAAAAGGCTGGTGTCCTGCAAGTGGGGTTACAATGACTAGAGAGAAACTGAAGGCCAGAGAGCATGGAGTGCTGGAAGGAAATCACCCTCTGCTCACACACAACATTATCTGCTCCCCTAGCAGTTCTCTCCACTGTATTGCTTCAGGGAGCTTCTAACTAGTTTTTTGCAGTTGTCAGCATATCATTTTATTTTAACTGGGTTCTCATTCATAAGGCATAGGATTGATAATGGCTCTGGTATTAATTTCACACTTCAATTCTAGGAGACCATCTTTCTAACTTAAAATGGAAGCTCCATTCTGATCCTGTTCAGTGTATCTTGATTTGAGGTGACAGTCTTATTACCTGCCCCATACATTGTGGTGGGTGGGCTGGGGTGGGATTTTTTTGAGTAGTGACACTTTTTTCCCATAATTTTTTTTTTATGAGGTTATGGCTGCTAAAGTCTGGCCCTCTGCTAAGGTCCGTTCAAGAAATGCCCACTTGTAGTGCCTGCACTCTGCCTGAGTCACAGCTAAAGGACCAAAGCCCATCAAAAGCCAGGTCCCTGGCAGTGCCCCTACATGAAAGGGGCACCACTGAGCTCTAACTCTCTGCAGAGACTGCCGCTGATGGAAAGGGGCAAGAAAATGCTCAGAGAGCTGTTGGCTTCCAACTCTCTTCCAGTACTCCATCTCGGCAGGGCAGGGCTCTTTCCTGAGCTGTGAAATGCTTACAGAGTCCTGCTGGTTTCCCTGGGAGGCCTAGCAATTATGCCAGGAGGAAAGGAAAAGCTTCTCTGCACTGCTACCTTTTTGCTTTGGGCTATTCAGCAGTAAGAGAGTGGTTGTGGGCTTTCCTCTTCTGAGCTGTCAGCAGAATAGAAGAGCAATGGAAATTGTCCCCCAGCCTAGAGACTGAGAAGCAAGCAAAGCTAAACCTGGCAGAGTGATACAGTAATGCACAAACTGACCTTCCCCTCAGTCTGTGGCAGCCTTCAGCTTGCTCGTGAGTGTTCACATGAGCTACCCTGATCCAGTGTCGCCAACACTGAGAACATGCTATCGTGCAGTGAATCTACACAACTGCCTCAGAAGGAACATCAAGCTATCACGCTCACCTCCAGCTTCAATCCTCACATCTCCAAAAGCCCCCACTACAATTGAAATACTTAAGCCAGCAGTGTTTTTTCTTTAAAGAGAATTGGACCCTTGTTGCTGGCTTTATGCTACTCTTTCTGATGTCCGTCTAGTTGCATTTATTCATGGTCTCCAGTTACTATAGAGAGACCACCCTGTACTCCCTGGACAGGAGGGGACTGTTTGGAGCAGAAAGAGCCATGTAGCTTCCAGGGCTGGCACACAGCCACTGCTGCTCAGCCTGCTTTTCTCCTCCTAGTGCTGCCACAGCTTCGGAGAAGGAAGGCAAAAGTTTTGGACTTGGGCTGAGGCAGGAGAACCCCACAGCTCTGTTCCTGGAGCAGGATTTCATACACCATGTTCCTGAGTCAGCTGGAGACGGCCTTGAATTCCTTGGGTAAAATCATCAGTCGAAGACTGCCTTAGGCTCTGCCTATGAACAGATACAGAAGAGGCGCTCCCTCTGGCCTAAGGTTTATTTATTGCCTAAAAGCAAAGATACAGTGCAGATAGAGCACTGTTCTTTGTCCTTAGTCTCCACACGTAAGCTCCTTAACTGCTTTTCAGGAGAGCTCCCTCCCTAATCTGTTATTTTTAGATTAGCTATTTTAAAGAGATTGCTTGATGGCCTCTGCATGCCTGTTTACTTGGAGGTTTTTGATGCTCACATTTCTCAGAACTGCATGCTCTGTTTTATCTGCGGTTGTATCACGCCAGTTCATATTCTACTGACTGAATCACAGTGTTAGGCCTGGGCAGGCATGGGAACAGAGACATCTAATTAAAAAAATTAATAAAAAAAAAAAAATAGTCAAAGCTGAAGTTACTGAGTCACTGGCTCACATTAGTCTGGGAACAGAGCCGATTGCCCAAGTGGAGACCTCTTTTCCAGGGGTGATGCAATCTGTGAGTCCTGGCCTCTCAGCACTTTTTAAATCAGGCTGCAGTAGGTAGAATTTGGCATGTGCCTCAGGGCTACGTTATACTGACAGGCAGGTGAATATTCCTCTTGTACTTTCAAATGTAACTTCAAACTTTCAAATTTTCCCCCTAAAAAGCAGGGGACCGGGGAGCAGGGAGAAGCCTGCAAAAAATCCGAGTTTGCTGATGGAAACAAGCTACCAGCTGCAGTGACCTGCTGGACCAGCATCACCAGCTCCCAGCACCGGCCACCTCAGCATGACACAAACCACTCGCACCGACTTTCCCTCCTGTTCCCGTGGCCAGTTTCTCATTGCCCCCAACTCAGACAGATGGCCCGACAAGACCCGTCAAGGGGCACCCTGGCTCCGCACAGCTTTGCCTTTGGATGGGCATGACCTTCTTTGGCACCCCATCCAAGCTTACGCATCAAAGGCTTGGATGAAGAGTGGCTAACTGCACCCTTTCCTTATACAAAAAAGGAAACAGAAGTGTGCCCAGACATGGGTACCATTGTGTTGTTAGTAAGGAACCACAAGATTGGGAATGAAGGAGTTTGTCACCCTTCATTTGCCCCAGGAGAGCATCTTGAGCGCTCTGTAACCCAGGCTTCCATGTTGTCTTGCTGAAGGTTTCCATTAGCTGTCACCAAGTCCCTGATCCCAAGACAGCAACAGGCCCAATGTTTGTTAACGTGTTACCACTTTTTTTTTCCCGGTCTTGAAGGAAAAAATGTCAGAGCCATGAGCGCAGCCTGAAACCTGAGAAGCCTGAGGTGGCAGTGGCTCTCTGCTTTGATCAGGTCTTCAAAACCAAGGCAGGGCAGCTCCAGGACCTAGCAAGCCACAGCTCCTGTCCAATAATAAACAGAGGGTCTGGGGGGGGGTGGTGTTTAAAGGCATCAGAAACAGCTGGGAAGTAGGATATGTCTGTCTGCTACTCAGCTACCTGAGCAAAGGAAATTCCCATGTGTTCATGAAATATTGTCTTGGCTTGTAACAAGCCCACACAACCTTATCAGGCTATTACTACCAATTTTTCCTCCCAATGGAGACAACCGTGCTGGATCCCGAGCGCTCAACTTCACACAAATCTCCTTTCTAGGTGGAGAAGACAGCAACCTTCTGCCTCTTCTTCACCACAATTCTGCCTGGAAGTCACACAGACGCCAAACCACGCTGCCAGTCACTGCGACTTTGCACTGCAAGGCTTTCATACTCCAACCCAGAAGATCAAAAAGTCAAATGTTACCTACTCTAACGATGACTGAGCTGACAAGAAATGCTGAATTTTTGGAATGCAGACATTTTGGAGGAAAGTCTGCAGCTTAGTAGATGAACTTCTGTATATAATTCTTATAAATATATATATTCAACCTGACAAAGGTAAGCTTAGCAGCTTTTTTCTAAACATCTCAAGGAAAAACAGTATACAGGAGAGCTTCTGATGCATGATCACAGCATCAGTAATGAATCTCTGTAAGAAAAACACTATTCCTCAACCACACCAAATAGAAAAAACCCCCACTTGGTTATACACCAGAGGCTCCAGCTAGTCCTTTTAGTTCTTCCGACCCAGGTTATCTAGGGCTTAGCATCGGAGAGCAGGTGCTGCTTATCGCGCTTTTTGCTGCAACTCTGAAAGATTCCAGCCAAGAGTTCATTCCAAATAGCAGCACCAGTACAGGTAAGCAAGCCAAGAGATTTGTAAGGTGTTTTTGAAGACCAACAAGGAATGAAAGTAGTTGCATTTAGGCCTCCAAATCACTGCTGAAGCTTGTATTTAAACTGAGCATAGGGTTTTCATATTTTTAATGCAAAAAGCAAGAGCTGGAATGGTTTCTATACAGTATCCATTTTTACTTTTGTACTGTGGTTTCTTCTTAGTAGAGCTAACATACCATTCTTTCTCTATTTATCCTATGGTGGGAAGTACTCGTTTACTTCTCCAACTGGAGTTTTGATACACAAACCACTTCAAGCTGGGAGAGCTTGACCAGTTCCTACTTTGGCCCACACGGAAGACTGTGACTTTCTTTTCCAGTGTCACGATGTTGCTCAGAAAGCAAGCCAGCCCCTCACTCTAGTGCATTAAGCTGTTGTGCCTACTATGGCAAAACTCTCACAGCTGAACTCTGCATGTCTGTAGCTTAGAAGTGCCAAGCAGGTATTTTTACCTCCATTTGACCTTTTACATCAGCATTAGAGCAATGGTATATTTAATTTTGGTGGGATCTGTTCCTGAGTCCAAGAAACAGCTGCTCTCTGGAACAGCCACCCCACCTACCAGTACTGTATTGCCCTAAATCAGTCACTTTAGGTAGCCAGGACTGCTCAGGAGATGGGTACCACACAGGGATACAGTTGGCTAGGCACCAGAACCGGATCTCCACGGAGCTGTAATTTCCATGACTCACATCATTTAATAGGAACTCACTGTCAAAGTAACCTGGAGTTACTAAATAACAGCAGCTTCCCATAGGTAGGAAATAAATCTTGTCATTTTAGAGCACAGCATGTTTCATTTTACAGAAGTTAAAACAGTACATAATTCTTGCAGGATCATTGCTCTGGTAACACATACGTCCTCCCTTCCTTCATTTCCTTGCTCCCCCGTCCCCCTCCCCCCTTCTAGTCCCCATCCACCAATTTTTGAGGAAGACGACAGCGTTGGCAAAGCAGGCTTTGTGTCCTTTACAATATCCTCATTATTCCTTTAGAAAATCCCTTCATTTCTTGGATAAATTAAGAAAATATTTAGATACTTAGGGTAACAAAAGTGCAAAGCCACGGGAACCAGAGGAAGACTGGGAAGGGGTCGGGAATTCGATATAATGAAAGTACTGATGCAGGTTTTTGGGTTTATGTGAAAGGAAATCCATCTTCCACTTCCCTCATAAACATCATGTCTCATGATGCTTCCCTCCCACTCTTAAACTCTGCATTGGCATTTGCTTAGCCTGTTCCCTGGCACTAATACAAGTTTCCATAGCAAAGGATGTTAAATGAGACTCGAGGAACTACTGAGGACTGAAAGGCAACCAAACCAGACACGAAGCAGCACAAAAATGCAAAATATCCTTGGAATATCCCTGCTGGGAACTCCCTGTTAGCACTGAGAGATGGTGGGAAAAATATTCCCTTTAGAACTCCTGCCCTAAGTAAACCATCCAGAAGTCTATAAGCCACAGTTAAAAATGCCAGACTAGATCTGAAGTCCAAAACTGTGACTGGATCAAAACAGATGCTAGGGACAGAAAGCCTGGTTATCCTCTGTATCTACATAAATATCAAATCCATCCAAAATCTTATGAAAACCAATGATAAAGGGATAAAACTTAAAAATCTATGGGACTTTCCCTGCAGAGCTTTAAGCGGAGCACTGAAACCATTGGCCATCAGAGCTCGAGCTGGCATCAGCTGGCATGATTCATGGGCTTTGTATAAAGAAGGCTTCAGAAATGAATAAATGCTCTATTTACAACTCTTAATGCCCCCTAAAAGGGCTTCTGTGTAAGAGACCCCCACCTATATTAGGAGGAGCACCACTCAAAGCAAAATTTAACCCTAATGGCAGCAGCAAGAAGGTGTTCCCTCCACAGGGAAATAACACAGTGATGTCTCCTTGAGTGCCCAAGTAATTTTCAATCAAAACTAGCAAGGGGGAGAAAAAAAAAATAAAATTACTTCTAAATTTTTTTAAACAAGTAGCAGGCCTCATGCTTCTTGGTGGGTGGGATCTCCCACCATGGAGAGCTGCTCGGAAGTTTATAGGGGCGCATACACCTCCCCTCCACGTGCATTGCAATACCAGGGCTGGTGCTAGTCTCTGTACTATTCATGCTTAGCACAGAGGGAAATTTGAGTCATAAGGAGTTAAAAGTCTAAAGAGACCACGGGGATGGTCCCAGTAGGAGAGCCATCCCAGTTTTAAACAGGGGTAGTGGTAAGAAGAGGTGCTGCCAGAGAGCTGTGCCCTCACATTTGTCTTCAGCAGCTCCAGCACCAGGTCCAAGCCCAGGATTATGTGGGATCACTGCATTTGTGACTGCATCTCAGCCCCTTCCATCACAGTCCCAGGGCTGTAGGGTGCCATTTCACACCGTGGAGCCTGTTTCACAGCTGGTTGCCACCAAAACCAAAAGCCTCACCCTGTTACTTGCACACATTCCAGTGTTCCTCCAGCCTCCTGGTTGAGCCAATTCAGCGTGCAGGAGCCAAAGAACCAGCTTCGGAGGAAGAAGCTCTTTGGCACCGGGGAACCACTTGATCGTGTCCAGCATCCTGCAGGACCTCACTCTTCAGCACAGCAATGATGTCTCTAAACACTCGCCAGCCAAGTGCTCTTGCTGGATGGGCAACGGCCCTGCAGTCCTGCTTACACCCTGCATTTACCATTGCTCAAGATATCCACGCTACATGGCATGCAGGAAAGTGGACGATAAAATCTGCTGAAGGCAACAAAAAAACCCCAAACCAAACACCTTGGGTTCAACTGCAACAGCCAAATTTTTAGGAGCTAGGTTGCTGAACTGTCACAGGTAGGACAAACTCTTTAGCAGGGAACAGAGCACAGCCAAATCTGCCCCTTCTGCCCGAAAATGGCCAGGGACTGCATGCTGAAGCAGCACAGACAGGTCCAAACCAGGGCCACCTGCCCCTGGTGACAAGCAGTGATGCCTGCTCCAGAAGATACACAGCTACATTGGGCCAAAAAGTAAGCAAAGGATGGACTTCCACAGTCCAAAAACTGATGCCAGCAAACTCCTTGCACTGAAGGCTGTGAATTGATCCCAACAGCTGCCCAAATTTGCCCTTCCCACCTGGGGTACGATCAGAGGGACAAAAATTCACCATGCAGAGATGGCTCCTTGTTCCTGTCATCTAGCACTATCTCTCAGCAAGGAAAAACATTACCTCATTCAGGACAAGCATGAAATACTAATTCATTAATTTGAGACTTTTTCGTGCTAATGGTACATTTACGTGCCCCTGAATCAAGTGAAGTGCAGTGGATTTTTACATTAGCACTAATAACTGTTACTGATCCAGTTCCCTTGTGTAACGACAAGATGCAGGATTCATCTGAATTTTCCCCTTGGAAAGACATTTTTGTGTTGTGTAAGCCTTTAAAATTACAGATAAGGTTCCATTATCCCAAACCAAGGACTAGCATACCACTGCCTCCCACTAATACACGCTGCCTCTGTAGAGCTCCAATTTATTCCTCAAAGGCCTAGCACACTTTAAATTAAGCTAGACCCCCAAAATAAAATTAAAAAAAAAAGTAAAATAACACATTGTTTACACGGTCTCTTGCCTATTAAGCTTTTAGGCTGTACATGCTGTCTTATTTCAAATATGACTCAAGACAGTCATTTTACTTCCCTGCCAAGCAATAACTGACCGTTGATTCATTATACTGAATGCCAATGAGACTAGCAATCTGTAATGATATAATATCATAGCTATTTTTTAAAATGCATTTAAATACAATTTTTGGACAAAATTAAGCCCAGAATAGCTTCAAGATAATGTGTTGCATACCTCGGGGGATGGTATTCCATTTCTGGAGGTAATACAGCCTCTGAATTATTGCAGTCATTCGCCTTGACCAGTGACAGAAGTTAATATGTGACATGTCAGCATAAACTTTAAGCAGGTAGACATGCAGAGGTACTGGGCAGACCTGGATAAGATATGGACAGGGAGGGTAAGAGTTGTACAACTAGTTTTAATCAACACGTGGACTCCTGCATTGATTTTTCACTAGCACAGAAAGACAGGTTCATTAGCCATGGTGCTCTTTAGCTCTTCGCCCTCCCTGTTGTAGTAAAATTGATATTAACTAGAAAAATGAAGTGTAAAATGTAATCGAAGCAACCAAGGAAAACCTGCTGCTGCTAAAGTCCTCTATACTGCCCCAACCCTATTTAATTATTTACCTAATATTAAAATAGAGAAATAGTAACTAGACATGATTTATCTGCGATTCAAGTAAGGAACTAACCTCTAGACAATGTAGCTTTGTTGATACGTAGGATATTCCTGTCAAGAGAGTGATGAACTGTAGGCCTGGTCAGCAAACCAAGAAAACCTCCTGGAACTGCCAAGATTAGAGGAGGAGTAGGTGAAAGGTAATTTTGGGAGGGGGAGATCGCGACTGCCGGCTCATTGACCACCTCCCCAAATGATACCACCTCCTGAAAAGAGAACAATGGAAGAAGACGACCGAGTCTGCGCACTACTTTACATGGGAAGTGAAGAAATCTTGATCAATCATTAAAGAGAATAACAATGAATATGTATTAATTGTTTGAATATGTAATAATCAATATATAAAAGTGGAGATTTTTGAAACTGAGGGGTGCTCCCATTTTGGGACGAGCCCACCACTTCTGCGCATTAATGAAATAAACTTGGAAATACTTCTGCTCTGTGTGTTATTGGCTTGCACACCAGGTAAAGAATCCAGATTTGGGACAACATCCCTGTCCCCCATGACAGCATCAAGAAGGGGGCAAATACCTTGTCTATCTGCTTTTGGCTCCAGTGCATCTCATACAGCGAAGGGTATTTTCAGAGCACAGACCTGTCCTTGCAGCTGCCCCATGTCTAGAGAAAGGCCAGAGGGGTTGCTTGCTGGTGGAACAGCACGCAAGCTGCCTGGCAGCCAGCTGGTTTCTGCTGCCGTTTGGATTCTTCTTTCCTCCCACTACATGGGCCTGTCAGACTTGGCAGTCACAAATCGGCAGGCTCCGCCCTAGGTCTTCCTGCAGCACATGCCAACAGGCGAGATTGTCATCATATGAGTATTTGGTTGGAAGGGACCTCTGGAAGTCTCTATTCCAACCTCCTGCTCAGAAGAGGACGATTGCCAGTGCTAAATCAGGTCTGCTGCAGCTTTGTCTAGCAGATACTTGAACCCCCTCCAAGGATGGGGGTTCCCCCGACCCCTCTGGTGATCTGTCCCAGGGCTGCACACCTTCCCCATGAGGAAGTTTTTCCCCAGCATCCAAGCTGAACCCCCCAAGCCACAATTGGTGACCTTTGCTTCTTGTTACACCATCTGCCACCATTGAGAAGAGTTTGGCTCTGTCATCTTTTCAACTGCTCTTCAAGAAGTTGGAGGCTACTATTACATTGTCCTTTTGCCTCCTGGTCATGCCAGAACTTTGTTGCTGGCACCACAGATGGGACATTCTTCACAAAGGAGGTCAACAACAACATCCTGCTGGATGCTTGTGAGCACTTGGCACCTTTCATCTGGGTTCATCAGTATTTGCAAACAAGCCACGTACCATCCACGTAAGTGGGCGTGTGTAGACAGAGCCAAGCAATCATGTGCCTTGAGTCAGGGTGCCAAGGGCAAGATCCTCTGCCAGGAATCTCTTAGCAGCTGCCTATTCAGTTCCCCTGCAACCTTCATGGAGGGGAGGGGTGGCAGATAATGTTTCTTTGAGCTAAGAGGTTCAGCAAGCATCACCATGTAAACAAATATACAAAACCTGTAATAAAGACAAGAAGCATCACTGGAGGATCTCTTTCCAGGACCAGGTTAGCTCAGCCATATTCACAGAAATCTTGTGCAAGGACATGCCGAAGGAGACCTCTATGGAGCTAAGCCCCAACAAGCATCATGGGGCAAAGGTCCAGTGTTTGGGAAGTACTTGTGGAAGAAAGGGGGAGAGCATTGCTCCCCATATGGGTGTGGACACTCCCCAGTTTTAATGACAGAGCTCATGGGGTGCCCTTCTCAAGAGGGGCGGAGGAATGTGCAAGGCATGCAGGCAGGAACCAAGAGGAGAGGTGGGATGTGCAAAGTAGGACATCAACAGCCCCATAGAGAAGAGGTCTCAGCAGCATGCTCACCCACCTGGCAGGTAAGAGGTGTCTTGTTCTGAGGGTGGTTGCCACAGTGAAATCTTCCTCAAAAAGTGAATGTGTCCAACAAGACCACGTCTCGGTTTCCTTAGTGCAGACACATCACCTCCTCTGAGGCAGCCAACAGCTATCAGAACGACTAGTATTGCCTTTTAGACGTGTCTGGGGCATGTTGACCCACACGATTTCGAATCCTGCTTAGTGTGCACAGCCTCAAGGAGAAGAGCCCTACAAAAGGCCAGGCCCTCTTCTCCTGTGCCAGGAAGAAGGAACTGGTGGAAATCAAACACGTCCCAAGAGATGCAAGAGAGGGGTCTTGCAGCACAGCAGAGCACAGGTTGGAAGCTGCTCGCACCAAGGCTACCACAGGCACACAGCACAGCTTTGGTCTTCAGCCACCCCCAGTGCAGGAGGGTGAAGGGAACCAGAAAGAGGCAGCAGGAACATCTCAATGCAGGGAAGAAACGGAGGAAAACTAGATAAAATGGTAGAATATTCGATACAGCAAGGGGAAAGGGAACAGCAGCAATATTTAAAAGAAGAGTAAAATAGATAACTGAGGGTGGGAAGCCTTCCGTACCACCCAGGACTCAGCACCCAAGTCATTCAGGCTCTTTGAAAGCTGTTGGTCCCTTATTCAGGACAAAATCCCAGCAGCAAGAAGCTAAAGCCTCCCCCAAGCCCAGGGCTATTTACAGACACTGATCAGCTACTTAAGAGAGCTGTATGTGGCTCTCCCTTCTCTTGTAGGAACCTGCCTCCCCTACTCAAATCAGGTGCTAAAGGCAGGGCCACAATGCATTAACCCTTTCCAGCTTTGGTGTTCTTTGAATGCACACCGGACAACGTGCCTTATTTACATGTTCCTGCAGAAAAAGGGAAAAAGAGATACTTGGCGAATCCTCGACAAAAAGGGGTTTCAATAGGATTCAGAAAGGTCTAAACATATTCCCCACCTAGGCTTGGGCTGCATTTTAGTGAGAAGTCAGATCCCAAGGGTGTGTGATTCCTGCCTCCCAGGAAGGAGTCACCTCAGGCTTCCAACAAATCATTAGGCTGTGATTTGTAGAGAAGGAATTTTATATATTTTTTTTGTGAAGTGACCTAGAAAAGGCTGTGAGGCTCCACTAGTAGAGTGTATAAGCCACCACTTATCTATGGAGTGACCTAAACAGGGATATGATGCTCAGCTGCCAGATAATAGTTTGCTTCAGCAATTCAGTGGTTTGCAGTGATTCAAACAGAGCTGCTTGCCTGGTGAGTCAATGTTTTACAAAATTTGGGTATAGGATCTGACTCCCAACCACCTTGACGAAGCTGTTCATGAAAAGGAAGAGATTCTTACAAGACTGATACACTAACTTTAAAATTATGTCTTTCTCTGCCTTTCTAGCTCTGTTAATGCCCAACTGCACTTTGCCAGCTGAGAGGAAAATGATGTAATGCTGAGGAATGGGCAAAGGATGGGATGGTTTGACTCTGAACTACTGTGACCTTGGTAAAGTCATTTCATGTCCTTGTGCCTCAGATTCCTGCTTGTGAAATAGCAGTGAACTAAAACCTCCTTTCTCCCACAGTGCGGTTATTCTGCCTGTTCAGATGGCTAACTTCAAGATGGGCAGTGCCAAGCAAAACACAGCCCATGAAGAATAAGAAGGCAATAATCAATGTCCTGCATTCATTGGCATCAGTTTGCAAAAGCGATTTAGTGGTTATAAATAGCTATGGGCCCAAGGCAAGAATCACAGAGGGCCCTGGTCTTCAGAGGTGAGGAGAAATCTGCTTCTTTATGAAGAATTTACAGATGATCAGTAAGAGAAATCATCTTTTATTTCCCAAACAAACAAAAAGATTAAATAAAATCATGAAGCAACTTATTTTCAGTAATGGGAGAATAAAGCAAAAGTTATTAATCTGAGGCACATACAGTTAAAACAGATCTGGCAAGAACAAAAGGAAGAAACCTAGATATAGTCATAGTCTTGTTAAAGAGATAGTGAGTTATCATCAGGATGCTTCTGTAAACCCAGCACATTTTCCACAAGGTGCAAAATACTGTCCCCCAGGAGTACAGCTCTTACAAGTAACACTGAGCAAACATGCTGAGCTCCGCCCCCACGTGCTGGGCACTGGCTTGGGCCCACTACACGGTTCAGCCATAAACCAGGTGCTTGGTTTGAGCAGGAAGGGTTTTTTTCTCTTCTAACTCAGGTGTGTTCATAAAGAAGGAATTGTTTGCCTTGGAAATTACTTCCTTATTTCTTGTGTGTTCACTAATTTCTTCTAGGTTGCTAATTTAAGTGCTGTGGATCACATGGGAGGACTCATTACATGACTGGTAATATGGAGGCTAAAAGATCCATAACTAGTTGATGTCAACTTCCCCCCAATTTCCACTTAAGCAACACTTTAAACTAGGTCAGAGCATTAATTAACTTTTGTTTGAAATCTCTCCTCAGCCCATCCTGCCTCCCATTGGCTAGTTAATTAAAATCAGCACCAATATTAGGCTGCTACTTTGCAGCAAAAAAAATTTGCTAGTAATTATCCTTTGGGGGAATAAATTAATTATGGGTTACTATGTCTTAATGCTCAGCTGCTCTCCTGTAGCTCGAAGCCAGAATCCTCTCTGTCCTGTGTGGGTTTCCTGAAGGTAACTGGGTCACAGGAACATGTGCCTTGGGTTTACCCTTTGTGTACTTCAGCTTGACAAATCTTTGTTGAAGATAATCTCCTTAAAGCAGAGGCTAGTTTCTTCCAGCTTTCTTGGAAACTGGCTCCCTGAGCACCTTATGAGGACATAGCTGACCTTGGAAAAGTTTGAGTTCACGCTTGCAATGGCTTTGCATCCATGGAGCATTAGGGGAGATTCATCTATCTTTACTTGAAATGCCAACAGTGTAGGCTCCTGCCTCGAAGTAAGCTGAGCAAATTTTCAGTCAGTGGAGGGCAACAAGCACGTCTGACTTGCTGGTTTATTACATCCTAAGGGAAACACCTAAACAATGCAGAATAACCCTGTTCTAGAAATCCCTTCTCCTCCTGTGATGAGGAGGGGAGGGTAAAGGAGATGCTTGGCTGTAGGTGGATATTATGTGCAGTGGAACAAATCTTACCCTTAAGAGCGTCCCTTTCCTCCTGGGTAAAATGATGTTTGTGCCCCGCGTTGTCCCTGGGAGAAGCGTGGCAAGGTCACTGCCTGCCTGAGGGTCTTTTTGCCTGTGAGGTGTCAAATATCTGCATGGCTTCAGGAAACTGTAGCTGATATTCTTGGTACAGGAAACAGTCACGGTTTCCCTGAATACACAAAAAGACAATATTTATAATTAGTGGCTTGAACTGCACTGACCTGGGTCTGGCAGCTCCAATTCTTCTCCTCAAGTTGGCCAGCCTGGCTGCCACTCCTCCCTTGCTCTGCAAGGATGAGAAGAAAATCAGTTGGCAGCTGTTTCCCAGGGACAGAGACACCATGCTTTTTGAAGTCACCCATCGCAACAAGAAGATCTATTTATAAATATAGCTGCCTTTGTTTTGTATGGTGGGAACATCAAAAAAAAGCTGTTGCTGAGACTATGTCTGTGGGCTTAAATTTGGCATCTGAACCCTTTCCACAGCTTTGAAAGATTCTGAGGAAATACAAGATCTTATCACAATTTTAGATGTTAACTGCCTGCAGCTGAACTGCAAAGATGTGTAGAGAGACAACAAAAGCAAACAAAGGGTGTGGGGTTTGTTATTTTTGCCTTGGTTTCCCCACCCCAGTGTAAACTTCAGCCTCTTCAGCCTCTGTCTTCATCTATTTCCTTCCCCATTTCCTTCCCCATTGTGTATATCTGACTGCGAGCTCAGGTAACCACCTATGCAAATAACCAAATGAGCTGAATTATTTGCTGGGAAAAGGTCTCTGCTGTAGCTGCGGTTTCTTTCAGTTTGGGAATTGTGCAGGCCACTCTGGGAACTGTATCACAAAGCAGTTACTTCCAGCAACACGGCCCCATGGCAAGGCTTGTATAAGACAGCACCAGTTTTTGATGCTGGTTCTCGTCCGTGTTAGGAGGGGGAGTTTTGCTAGCGAGCTCAATGGGAACAGGACTGAGGTTTTGATAAAAAACAAGCAGAATTGTTTAATTCACCATGAGCATTCCTCAAAGTAGTCCTTCCCAAGTGTGCAGTCTTTCACCAGGTCTCCAGCTAGGGGCAAGAGGAGCGTATGATGGTTTTTTAAAACCTAACCCTAACTCATTTTTGTTATCTGGCAGACAACGTTTCAGACCTTATCTTGATTAGTTTCTGGAAACTGAGGCACGGTTTCTCATGAGGATTGCTGGCCACCCACTGCAGGCTCCTCTGCAGGTGTGCCCCAGATGCCTATCACAAGTATTATCACACCAAGTTAACACCCACCGGATCTTGCCAGTGTTGACCTACCAACTTCTATGCAACAATACTTAGGCAAAATCTGCTTCCTGTTTTGTGAAAGATCTGTGCCACTCAACTGGCAAAAAAGTCCTGATGCTGCCTAGTTGTTACGGTTTGAGAAACCCACAACAATTTAGTGTCGTTTAGACAATTATTCTATCACCCGATGACCCCTCCCCACCCAGGAAGGGGAATCGGAAAAAAACAAGGAAACCTGGGGGTTGAAATATAACAGATTTAATAGAATCATAGCATGGTGTATGTTGGAAGGGACCTTAAAGA
>VYXH01001163.1:5486-23337 GCA_013397275.1 Burhinus bistriatus
AAAAAAAAAAAAAAAAGAAAAAAGTCAAAGATGTTTCTATTTTTCAGGACTAAGCACAGTTAAAACTTCTGGGTGTAACCAACACCTTTTCGGCAGGGTAATACAAGAAGTCCTTAAGTCATCACGAGTGACAAATACAACAAGCTTCCACCCCATGCAGAGACACATATCACCACCCAAACAAAGGCACGTGGCAGGTCTGCGTGGGTGGAAGTTCTTTTGCGGCTGTTTTGCTCCTGCGTCTGTAAGTAGAAACGAATGAGAAGGTAACACTGCAGACAGAGGAGAAAGTATTGTAGTGTAAACCAAGGAAAGAGGTAAAGAAGAAAGATGTGGGGGCCACTGGTCACCTGAAAGAGGCTAGGACCTCCAAGCAAAGAAGTCACTTGTTTTGTAATTCAAAGAAATGCAACGTTTTCCTTTGCTTGAGAAAAAGAAACAGAACACATCAAGAATGTCCGAGTCCATCACCCATTTCTCCTGCTAGCACCAAGAATCCTCAGGCCCCAGAATATTTCTAGCCATGCGGAAACCCTTTTCCTCCAAAATGAAGTGAGCTAGTGTGTTGGTGACACCCCAGTCGTTTGTTATTGTCCTGTCACAAAAGACGACTCGGAGATACTTATCCCAGGGCTAAACGTGATTCATGCAACGGTATTTACAGCAAGCTGTTAAGATTTTTATGCTAGCATAAGGGAACCCAGCCAAGGCTGTGATTTTGAAGGGGGAGAAGATGCTTCGTGAAGGTGCCCCCGTGACTCACACAGGCAGAGCAGCATCCCTTACATTTCCCCCTTCCCAGATAACAAGTGAAAAAGAGACCAGGGACTCACCTTATCAATGAATGATGCAAATTTGTTGTTGAGAGCCTTAATCTGCTCTTTCTCGTCTGACCGCACCCTCTGGAACTCGGGGTCAACTTGTACTGGTATTGGCCTCAGCAGGTTGGTATTGATGCGAACCTCCTCGATGCCTCTGCTAACACCAGCCTGCCCAAAACCCTGCCCAGCCCCTTGTTCACTAAAGGCACTTCTACCAAGGCCTCCTCCAAGTACCTCCCTGCCTGAACTTCCTCCATGCATGCTACCTAGCCGTGCTCCACCAACCTGAAAGGCTCCCACAAAATACCCTCTTCTACCAAAGCCCCTATCAAGATGTCTCTGACCACCAAATCCCAGGCACCTTCCATATTCTCTTCCTTCTCTTCCGTAGCCTCCACCAGCAGAAACATTCCTAAACCCACCAAGGTTGTGGAGGCTCCTGCTGCCATAACGATACCCGTAACCACTGTATCTTTCTTCTCCTCTGTTGTCTTCGCAGTGGCTTACGATGGAGGAACTTCTCCCACCACCCAGTGTGCCACAGTGAGCAGAAGAAGAACTGAAATTCCCATCCCCAAATCTGGAGAAGTGTTGGGTCATAGCGTCGCTTTCAGAACTTTAAAAGACAAGAGAGCAGGTGGGGAAGGTTGTAACACAGGAGGAGAAATGAGAACGAAGTATCCTCAGCTCCTCTGGTGGGGGTGATGGAAGTCCTCCTTTATACCTTCTAGAGGAGTTCGTCTCCATTCCGTGGTAATTAGTAGGTCTGTTAATGTTGTTATTGGGTTTGGTTCACCAGGCAGCAATTAATGGCTGCCTGAAGAGAGGTCAGAGTAAACACCACAGGCCAATGGAGGAATTGTGAAAGTCTCCAAATCCTACTTGACTCATGAGCTTTGCCCAGATGAGATTTCCTTATCTCATTAGCCTGCCCTCCATCCTTAATGACAGTTCGCACAGTTATCCGTGCACATTACCATGGGTGGTTCTATCTCAAATTTCTCCACCTCTTTTGGCATTTCATTTCATGAGACACAAGACCTTGATATTGTCTTCGTATTCACTTGGGGGCAGCTAACCTTGCTTCACCGCACCACCAGGAGACCCTACTACAGAAAGCAAAAACTGCAGCGCCCTGAGCTTCCCATTCTCCCTTTTCTCATTCCCAGTGTAGCCACCCATGAGTAAGTATCGCTTCTGCAGGGAGAGGGAAGGTGTAGTGATCTGGTCTTCTTGCTAATGGCATTTAAAAAAAGGAAAAATCTGCTTTTGGTCCAGAAAGCTGAAATAGTGTCAAGAAAAAAAAAAAATGGAATCTCTCTGTATCAATTTTAGCTTTAAATAGGTAAAAAGTTTTAAATGGAAAAGAGGAAACTGTAAGATAAGCTTTAATCAATTAAACCAAACATTTAACTATTAAAGATTAAGATTAGGGAACAGATGACCCATCACTTCCATCTACGAGGAGTCTTGGCCCTTCTGCTGTGACTGCTCCTGCTCTTCCATGCGGGAATAGTTAGACCATGAACTGAAATTATCTGTTTGTGGGTTGCTGTGTTTTAAAGGCCCCGCCACTGGATGGCTGAGATATCAAACATGGCGCTGGGCTCCAAACTTTTCTACCAGATTCTCCCACTGAGCATCTACCTGATCCACCCCTCTCTCCGCTCATCTCTGGGCAGGACTCCCCCTTTCCCATCTGAGCTCACTCTGGTGCAAGACATGATGGCATGAAAAGGCATTTGGGAGCCAAGTCCTCCTGCCAACAGTAGCACTGAGAGTCTTCAGCCTTGACTAATAACTCAAGAAGACAACCGAGATCTGGTACACTACCTCCAAAAGCAGTGGTGGAACGATTTCCACATGTCCAGCACCGGCCCTTTGTCCCCTACCCAACATTAGGAGGAGCTGGGCTTCGTCCGAAGGTCGCACTCTTCCTTCTAGAGGGGCTGAAGAAAGCCACTGCGTGAACCCTTCAGTTATATAGAGGTTATGTGGTCAGGGCTTTGCAATCTCTGGCTCCGTTGGGAAAGTGCCTCATAAATCCCCTAAATTAAAGGTTTGTAGAGAAAGACAAGACCTGTTATTAGACCAGCTGATACATCTAGAAGCAGACAAGATTTTGGACGCTCAGTGACCCGAGAAAGGGCTTTTCCCAGAAGTAGACACCGTGTTTTCCAGACAACCAGATGAGAAGTACTACATTTCCTTACCAAACTTGGTCTCTTGTTCCTTACACCAGGAATGACCAACTGGTAGCCCAGACCTTCCATTTGTGCTCCTTTTTCATAATTAAACTTTACTGGTTACCTACATTGTACTGAGAATTTCAACCAAATTTCCTACTGATTTTCCCCTTTTTGTATACCTATATAAAAATCCGACTTGGACTGAGAATTACGTGTCCTACTGGAAAGAATAATTATGGTGAACAGAAAAAAAAAATGTAATGATCGTGAATTTAAAGTAAGTGGGGGGAAAGCTGGAAACAGATCCACTTCAACACATCTGGGTAAGCTTTGCCAAAGCATTAGGATTTTACACAAAATCTTTCCTGTTCTAATTGGGCTCAATATTTTCCAAACGCCGGTGCATGTCAAGAGGAGCAAATGTAAATTGCCCTCCTTCACTCCCACATTTCGGTCAAGCTGAAAGATGTTCTCAGAGCTGCATCCACTCCCTGCAAAATTCTCTGTAGGACAAACTGTGCCAGAACAATGCGGAAACAGAAACTCCCGTGTGACCTTGGAGCCATTATTAGGCTCGGGTAAAGATTAGGAGGACAATATGTGACGTCATGTCAGGAGGAGGTGAGACACTGTGGACATGACCCGAGATCTTCCTTGTGAGGTCCGAGCTAAAACAGGCAAGCTTTTCCTTGCCTTAACTAATGATTCTTCAGCAAGAGGCATCTAAACTCAACAAGAGTTTCTAAAAGGTTGCAGGTTTTCACCTGTCCGTTGAGTTTGTGAGTGACTACTTCGGGTGCAACACATCATCCCCGCTCTCCCCATTTTGAGTAGCTCATCCCGAGGCACACTGCATCAGGCAATACTTCAGGTCATCCACATGGATCTTGCAAGGAAGCGTTATGACCTGGGGAGGGAACACCCACAGACCAAACAAGCCAGGTCCACGGCGCACAATGGTTAGATAGACGTCTATCCAAAATCATTGCCCTGAATACATACACCAGCTCGCTGCGTGGCAATTCATACAGAACCACTGCGCTGATCTCCGAGGTGGCCGTGTCCTGCTTGAGGAGGCCTCCTGCAAGCCCTGCATGAGAGGAGCAGCCATCCCACCCCACGCGCACAGCATGTAGGCTGCTGTTGTGATCGTCGCTAGCACCAGCTTGGCCTTGGCACAACAGACAAGCCACACCTGAACCTGTTGAGCTGGCTCCAAAAGCAGCCGTGCATCCAGAGGTGGTCACGCATCCTGCAGATGAAGGGGGAGCTTCCTGTGATACCCGCTTCTTTCCTGCAGTGAGCTGGCGGCGCACTTGGATGTGCCTGGGTGGCTTCTGCTCTGATCCTTTAAAAGAAACAGCAAAACAGTTCCCAACATGCGTGGACTAAATGCACCACAGGTTCAACCAACATCCTTACCACAGAGATGGGTTATCACACAATCTACCGGGGAGTGGACTCAGGGGCTATTCAAACAGCCACGTGTGTCAACCTGGCTTTGTGTTGTCGGGATTTTTTTAAGATAAATTCAAATCGCATCCCAAAAGTTATTCATGTCAAATTGACTGCCTGGGCATCTTGTATAGCTGTTGGAGCAAGCACAGAACGTCCACCTGTTATTCCTCCCATCCAGAACAGTCCATGAAACAGGTGATGATGTTCCACCCATCTGGATGGTCCCATTTCCCCTCTATGGGCCGTAGGGGAACCTGGGGAGCTCGCTCAGCTCCTGGCTGGTGGTGACAGTAATGCGAGTTGAGCCGTCCTCCGTCAGACCCACGTCAACAGAGACTGCGCCAAGGATTGACGTTTTCAAACCATGATGCCAGTTCACAAACAGACCCAAGCTTTAGCTCTTTGAGTACAAACAGGGCAGGAACCTGCTGGCCTCCACAACCCACATCTGCGTCTGTTCACCTCCAGTCAACCCAAATCATACAAGGGAGTAATAAATTCTAGTGCTTAGGCTAACGCTCAAGGAAATGCCTCTACGTTCTTGCAGGACCATTTTAATCAGCTCAACATAGAAAGCCTAAATTACTACAATCCTGCAGATGTCCCAGAAGGGAGATCTAGCTACTTTTCATCGCTGCCGAAGAGACACCAGGGATCTTTACAAGCCACACAGGAAGAGCAGAAGCTGGATAAATAAGTACAGCGATGTATTTATTATTATCAAATAACTACTGTACACTGGTACAGTGGGCACACAGCAGCGTAGTACAGCAGTACATCAATAAATACAGTACTTAGATTTAATAGGTCTCCAGATAAAGTAGATAGACACACACACGGGGTTGAAATAGTGGAACTTGATCACTGGTTGCCTGAATACGTGGCCCTAAGTCACTTAGAAAATGGCACTGATATCATGTAGCCACGCTAATAAAAGTGCCTTTCATCCCACAGACTTTCATTTTCTCCCACCGTCCCCGCCAGGGACGGACGATAACCTTTCTGTGTGGACAGGGCAGGCAGTAAGAGATCCTGAGGAGAGAGCAGAAGGAAGAAGTGTCAAAAACCTTATAATGGCAGGGGAAAAAAAAAAAAAAAAAAAAAGGTGAAACACTTGTATTCTACCAAAAGTTTATGCGACTTTGATTCTGAGGTTCCCCAGCTTGAAGAGCACCTTGCCTGCAAAAGTGTACCATACTAATTATACAGGTGGGAGTGGGAAGATGATCCCACATCTGTGATCTACGGTACATAGATCAGATGGAGTTTCCCTCACCCAAACCTACACTTGGGTGAGGCTGAAAATTGTTATTAAACCACAGGAAAAAAAGCCCCCTATCAGGGCATGTTCAGACTTGCATGAGCTGTCAATCCTTCACAGTAAGACAGTGAAGCTTCCTGATGAGGAAACTATAATTAGAGGAGGTCTGGGAAGCCCCTAAGATGGGAGGGCTTTGTCCTGCACCGGCTGATGTAAGTTGGTGCTGAGTTCAGTTGGTTGGGAATGGTTTTGGGTGGGAAAATGCTCTTTTGCCTTTGGTAAACAGGAGCATTTTGTGGAAGAGCTGTGGTTGAACTGCACAGCAGCAGGGTGGAGGCTGGGCTCGGAGGTGAGGGGGCAGAGCTGGCTGCTCCAAACAATGTGAGCTCAATGGATGGATAAGGAGGAACTGGGCACAGGACCTGTCATCGGCTTCTCCGTCAGGAGCTGCTCCATGCTATGGACGTAAGGAAGAGACCAGTGGACCACAGTGTTTCAGATGGTAAGAAGCAACAGTGCGTCTCCGCTTGCATGGGAGTGATTTCCTTTTGCGTGGAGAACAGACAACAACTAGAACAAGGTGGAGACCAAGAGGTCAGGGGCAGCACAAGACCGACCTGTAAGACGTTGGAACCAAGCACTCGGTTCATCAGCACAGTGACAGCAAGGCACGCTAAGGCGACACAGATTGGGAAGTGGTGGAAAGCCCGTGAGGAGCAAGGAGAGCCGCCCCTGGAGCTACGAACCTCTCCTTGACTGGGCAGGGAGGCTGCGTGGTGGCTTTAGTTTAGACCTTGGACTGGGAGAAGGCCAAGGTCTATCTGGAGTGGGGTAGGTCCCCTTCTTCCAGGAGTAGGTCCCTTCCCATCGTGGTCTTGCCTGTTTGAGACACTTTGAGTGGGGAGAGGGGTGGGCTGTGATAAGGCTTGATTTTAGTCTCCGGTCTGGACCAGCAGGTATTCTTCTAATAAAAACCCAAAGTATTACTTTACCTTGTAATCCCGTTAACAAATGACTAATGTCTATGTTAATAAATGGCTATTTTAATAAATGACTAATTATTCTAGGTTAACAGGAAGGTAAACAAGTCGATAACTTACTTGTAAACGCCTATAATATTATCTATTCAGAAAATACTAATCATAATTATGATATCTCTTAATCTCTTATTTCCCCTACAAGAATGTGAAAGTATCAATTTAATATTATGTGTGAAAATAGTGAAGTAATTTTTCTATTGCTGTTATTATTAACAGCTACGGTGAGTGGATGAAGTAGAATTTTATTACTTTTTTTACTTTATTGGCTTAACCTAATGCAACATACCGTGCTCTCTGATCCCCAAGATCTCTTAAAGGCTGAGCAAGCCCTGGTTCCTCCGCACACGGGAAACCTGCAGCTGATGCCCTCGAGCTGGGGCGTGTGGTACTGGAGCAAGGCAGAGATGAAATCTCCAAAGGGTTTCAGGAGGAGGAGAGATACGGCCTATAGAAAAAAAAAAAAGAGAAAGAAAAAGAAAAATGAGGATGAAGAGGAAACCGGGTAGAACTTTAGGTTAGATGCACCAGGTGTGATGAGGAAACACAACCTTTTTTTATGTGCAACTGCTCCCAGCAGAAAGTTAGTCGGTGTACGTGGCATCCGTCATATAAATAGGGGAATAATATTAGGGCAGCATCATGACCAAGATCTGACTGGGAATAAGCAAAGGGAGTTTCTGAAGTTTCGGTAATTGGCACCAGCCATCGGTGCTCACAGGAACGGCCTGAGATTTCTGGGACTTGGGACACCACTTCTAGGACAAGCAACTGACCCCTGTCTGGCTCGGCCACGACCCACAGCAGGTAGCCAGCCGTGGTGGGGATCTTCTCGCCGCACCTGAGCCCCTGGAGCCCACGGGAGGGAGGGAGAGGCTGGACTCAGCCCATTAAGCTGAGCCACATCTCCCTTCCCCTGCAAGGTTTCTTTTAGCAGTCAAAGGCATTAAACATCCCAGTGTCCTTCCTGCAGTTACAAAATTTAAGGAAACCCAAGAAAAGCCTTTTAATGCTCAGCAGGTCAGTCTTTCCTAGGCAGACGGGGAATCTATAGCTCAGTCAGAGAGCAGAGGTAGAGAACACGCCAAGAGGGCTAAGGCAAGCGTCAAAAGACACTGTTTATGATTGAGAACAATTTCAATAACATCCCTTCCCACAGGAAGTTGAAGCAGCTGGAAATATTTCTGGCAGATGTTCAGAATCCAGTAAACAATGTGATTACCAGCCTACAAAAGAAGCATGTCCAAGTGCTGCCGTCCCTGGGCAGTGTCATTACAGCTGGGAGGTTCACCACACCCAGTCACACTTGTGTATCACCTGGGGTGGCCTCCCAGTTGGCTTAGAGCTGGTAATTAGTCCCATCAAGGTCAGGCTTCGTGATCAACTGGGTAAATCGCTCTTTTGAGTTATTGGAACCTGGATTGCTATCATTAGCTCTGCAGCAGCGATAACAGCATCCAAAGGACAGGTGGAGAAACGGTAAAGCAATACGAAAAGCACCAGAACTTTGGTAGTTCTCAGACTAGAGCTCCTGGCCAGCAAGGCAAGGGTCTGAAGAAGAGTCACCTCATACAGGCATCGTGTGCTGCCCAGCTCTGGAGGTGAGTATTTTGGCTGATCTAACCATTTAGGCTCTTTGCAGAGCTGGTGAAGAGAGCACCGCCTCCAGAAGGTGATTCCCGCTCTGGAGAATCCATGCTGGAAGGTATCTTTCTTTCCCCACATACTAGCAAAGTTAATGTCCTGGTTTCAGCTGGGATAGAGTTAATTTTCTTCCTACTAGGAAGTGTTTTGGATTGTTATGAGAATAACGTTGATAACACAAATTGTTTTGGTTGCAGTTAATTAATGTTTGTATTAAGTCAAAGGCTTTTTCAGCTTCCCCTCGAAGCTGAGAGGGAGCACAGACAGGACAAGCCAGCCAAAGGAATATTCCATACCACAGACGTCATGCCCAGTATATAAATGGGAGTTGGCTGGGGGCAGGAATCCGCAATGGGCTGGGCAACCGATCATCAGGTGGTGAGCAATTGCATTGCATCAATTCATTCTGTATATATTTTTCCCATTATTACTTGATCTTGCATTAGTGCTCTATTAAACTGTCTTTATCTCAACCTACGAGTTTTCTTTCCCCTTTTTCTCCCTACCCTGCTTTGGGGGGAGTGAACAGCTGCGTGGGCCTAGCTGCCATCTGGGGTTAAACCACAACAGTTTGTCAAAGTCTGTTCTAATCCAACCTTACAGATAATGTGTTTTACAGAAAGACATTCCTTAGCCAAGAGGACTCTTCCATCAGAGGCATTCTGCCAGGTGTATTGTGCACGTCCACAGTCTCAGACAAGCCACATTGCACTGGTCTGTCCTGGGTTTGCAATGGTCTGACTGGTGGCAGATGTGATGAGGGCCAGCAGCTGAGTTTGATACAAAGGTACAAGATGTCCCAGCATTCACCTTCTCAACAGACCTTCCCAGACCCGTTACACCACCACCTCCAATGTGCATGTCATAGAATCATATATGATTAGAGCTGGAAATGAACTTAAAGCTCATCCAGTGCCCCCCCCTGCCCTGGGCAGGGACACCTCCCACCAGACCAGGTTGCTCCAAGCCCCGTCCAACCTGGCCTTGAACACCTCCAGGGATGGGGCAGCCACAGCTGCTCTGGGCAACCCCGGCCAGTGTCTCACCACCCTCCCAGTCAGGAATTTCTCCCTAATATCTAAGTCTCCCGTCTTCCAGTTTGAAGCCATCACCCCTCATCCCGTCACTCCATGCCCTTGTAAAAAGTCCCTCCCCAGCTTTCCTGGAGCTCCTTGAGGCACTGGAAGGGGCTCCAAGGTCTCCCCGGAGCCTTCTTTCTCCAGGCTGAACACCCCCAACTCTCCCAGCCTGGCCTCCCAGCAGAGGGGCTCCAGCCCTCCCAGCATCTCCATGGCCTCCTCTGGCCCCACTCCACCAGCTCCGTGTCCTTCTGCTGTTGGGACCCCCAGAGCTGGACACAGTATTCCAGGGGGGTCTCCCCAGAGCGGAGCAGAGGGGCAGAATCAACAAGTCTTTCCCAAATCATGCTGCTTTCAGTTCTTGCCATGCCAGAAGCAGTCAACAATATACGAGAGTTTTAAATACAGTCATTTATTGTCACAGGGAACCTCAGGCGAGACCACCAGTGACCTGTGGTAGGTGCTGTACAAGCAAGATCATTCACACATTGTCACCAAAAACCCTTTGGAGCCACAGGCATGCTGGCTCTTTACCTTGCAGGGAGGCAGACTGCCAACACTTTGCAGTAAAGAGGAATTTAGAGCTATCTTTCAGACATTTAAAATCTTTTCCGAGCCCTGTAGTGGTGCTCAGCACAGTCTGTGCTTTGAAAACCACCCAGAGCAGCAGTTTGCTGCCCACCTGGGTGTAAAAATAACCACTGAGCTCCCAGCGTGGCCAAAGGATGCCCAGAGCCCGACATGTCCCATTGCCTTTACCACCGCGCTGGTCACCTGCTGTGAGTAACCTCAGCCATCACATCCAAGCACAAGATGAAGTGTCCAAGGCCCAGTTTGCCTACCTAATACTCCAGCAAAGACCCACCTACCCCTGAACGCCACATCCCACCAGAAGTCTTTACAAGGGTAACAGTCAAAAAATTACAGCTCCTACCTTTAAAACAGAGGAGGCAATGTTTTTGTTGAGGATCTTGGTTTGCTCCTTCTCCAGCACTTGCACCTTCTGGACCTTGGGGTCAACATCTAGACTAAGGGGGTGCCAGGAAGTCTTGGTTCAGGGTGACTTCTTGGATGCCAGCAGATGCGCTGGAGGGGAATTTCTCCAACAAACACCCTGTTTTCACCAAAGAGATTTGCCACACCACCTTAGCAGCACTCAGCACCAAAGTGCCCTCCCAGCTGAGAACTTCCAACCTGTAGGAAACGCTCCTATTCCCACCATTTGTGGAGCGGTTTCTACTGCAAAGGCACAGAAGCCATTTCTTTCTCAGCCCAAAAGGTTTCAAGAAGGTTGTGCCGCTGGCAGGTACGACAACACCAGAGCTACCCTTGCTCTCATTCAGCTGCTTTACTTCAAATGGACAAGTCTAGGGCACAAAACCAGACCTTCTAACAGAGGATGAGGGTATTTCCTCTTTATATGTCTGCGAGGCACTGGGCTTGGTCGGAGAGGTGAGAAGAAGGCAACGCAAGGCAGCTGAAGGGCTTGGTTCCTTGGCTGCCAGCCCAGCCTTTGCTCCAGCAGATTTCAAACACCTGTGGAGGCATAAGAAATTTAGAGGACTCTTTGTAGGGACTTCAGAGAGTGGTTTTGTGGGGGAGGAGGAAGGGATGCTGGTCTGAGAACGTCCAGGACCAGTTTCTGCTTCAGTTTCTTCTGGCCCCATATCAAACCATATCAGGCAAGGCAGAGAACCTGTAGCTCAGACAGATCTGCCACAAACACAGTTATTGGCAAATGCAACACGCCACTTGTCCTCTCATCCTTCATCTGGCTGTCGCTTGTGACCGATGACTGCACTAAGAATGGAGCTGGTCCTTCCTTTAGGTAGTGGTTTTCCACACAACCTGAAATTCACATCTCAGCCTGACCCATAATTTATAGGAAAGTCAATTTGTCATCGGCCTGGAGGACAAGAGTGAGTTCAGGTGTGTGAGAACAGGGCAGTGTCCCTTGCACCGGCTGCAAGCCCTGTAGTGGCATTCTGTGGCCCTGTCTGCCCCATCTTCATCAGGTCTGCCCAGCAAGCCCTGGTCCCCAGGCTACAGGAGATGCAGACTTGCCTCAACCCATTCTTCTCGTCAAGAGTGGGTGTTATCATGCCGTGTTGTGCCGTGCCATGCCGTGCAATGTCGTGCCATGTCACATCACGTCGTGTAGACTTCCAGCTAGGCCCGATGGACACCAGCGATAGAGCTGCTCAGAAAATGTGGGTTGTGGGGTCGTGAGTGTAAACCTAAAGGAACATCACCCCATTCTTCTTAGGGCAGAGCCAGCCAGTGTGAGAGCAAGACGAAGGGCAGAGAAGAACAAGCATCCAAGCCAGAGTGGGGGTGAGGAAGAAGAGGAGGAAGGGTTGCTGTCAGCACCAAACATGGACAATGTGGTTGCCACAGGTTCTGCAAATCCTGTTCTACCCGTCCCAGCTTTAGCTGAGAGAGCACTGGGTGAAGTGGGGCCAGGAGGCAGCTGGAGGTGCACCACATCCCCTGGCAGCGCTCATCCCTGTCACCCGGCTGTGTGGGAGCAGACGTTTTGTTCGGAGACGTGTAACACAGGAGCAGTGTGTGATTTGTCTGCAGTTCATTGAGCACCCACAGAGGAACGGGGCTGACATCAAACAGGAAGAAAAGGCGGAGATGAAAGGAGCTTGACTGTTGGCATAATCTCTACAATCAAAGTTGAGGTGAATATTAACTTAGATGAAGGGCCCAAATTCTCCTGTCAAGCCCTAGATGATGCTCTAGGACATGGACTTCTTTGGATCCCAGTAAGCAAGTCAGCAAGATTCACCGTGCTGGCAGAAGGCGTCCCTGGAGACTGACAACAGTCAGTCCCTCATGGCGAATACAGGGCAAGAGCAGCCAGGATCCGAAGAGGCAAGGAAGGAGGTGGTTTAGCACCTGGGTGAAAAGAACAGGAGCACAGCTTGCAAAAGCAAATGGAAGAGCTCGGGTTTGCTCCTTAGCTAAGTTTCTTCGGTAGCTACATAGCTTTGGGTGTGTTTGTCAATGTGGTTGCTTACAGAAGCTTTTAGGTCTTTGACCGTCGGGTTTTAAAACTCCTTCCAAAGCCAGATGCCTCATGGTCATTGCTGCTTTCATGATCTGCTGATTTCAGTGTCTTTTGAGAAGGTCAGCGGGTTTTCTAGTGAGTATTTCATAGGACCATAGACTGTGTTGGGTTGGAAGGGACCTTTAAAGGTCATCTAGTCTAACCCCTCTGCAATAAGCAGGGACATTTTTAACTAGATCAGGTTGCTCAGAGCCTCATCAAGCCTGGCCTTGAATGTCTCCAGGGATGGGGCCTCTACCACCTCTCTGGGCAACCTGTTCCGGTGCTTCACCACCGTCATTGTAAAGAACTTCATCCCAATGTCTAATCTAAACCCACCCTGCTCCAGTTTAAAACTATTGCCCTTGTAAACAGCCCCTCCCCAGCTTTCTTGTAGGCCCCCTTCAGGTACTGGAAGGCTGCTATAATGTCTCCCCGGAGCCTTCTCTTCTCCAGGCTGAACAACCCCAGCCCTCCAGCCCTCAGATCATCTTCGTGGCCCTCCTCTGGACCCGCTCCAACAGGCCCATGTCCTTCTTGTGCTGCGGGCTCCAGAGCTGGACGCAGTACTCCAGGTGGGGTCTCACGAGAGCAGAGTATAGGGGGAGAATCACCTCTCTGGATCTGCTGAGCTAGGTTTGAATTTAGACAGGTCGAGTTGGAGGTGAGTGAGCTGGGGGTGTTGCGGTTGCTGTTCGAAGTGTAGACGAGGGACCAAAGGATGCGGATTTCCCCCTTTTAACCTCCCTGCACCTCAGTTCCGTTGCTCTGAACCTCTCGTCTTTCAGGGTCATGAAGGACTCCAGCGGCTCAGGACATGCGTGCCACGTAAACAACAGCGTCAAGGATGCGGAGGCAGATTACCTCTCAGGAGACAATGCTCCCATCCTTTCAGCAAAGCAGTGCCACTCAGAAAAGCAAATGTTTCCCGCTTACCAGCTGTTCGCTGCCACATCCAGTACGACTACGAAGTGCGTGAGTCTCCTCCGTATTTGCACAGTGACCAACCCAAGGGAAGCAATCTTGGTAGCTTCTGAGGCCCTCCCACAATAAATATGCTTAGTAACAATTTAAAACTCATTACAGCTCTAATTACAGCCAATATAATGCCACCTGGATTCATTCCCCAATAAGCTCATAAAATATTGCACCTATTATATTTCTTTCCACGTTCTAATGCGAAGAATATTGAACCACTCACGCCCTGAACCCGGTTATATGATAGACATCTACGTGCTCTCTTCGCCTTCCAGCAGCTTCCCGCGCGTGACAATCTCAATGTCTGGGGCTTTCTTCACATTCAACAAGTCCTGATATTCCTCCAGTGCGCGGCCGAGCTCCTCTTTGGCTCCACTGAGGGCTCTGGAGAGTTCATCCAGTGCGATTTTGGCTTTGTTGAGGGTGAGACCTCCTTTCTGTTCCACCTCAACAACGCTTGGTGGAAGGAAGAGTGCTCCCAGTCCCACCAGCTGGCATCTAACTGTCCTCTGATCCACAGGGCATCTAGCCACCAGTGGTCTTGCACTAAACCAGGTGGTGACTGGACAGGTCAGCAATCCCAGGCTGTATTTCACAACCCCCACATTACTTGGAATGAGTGATGGAGACTCCGTGGGAAACGCGAGGAGTAAGGCATTTGCCATCTCACTTTGAAGTCCAGTCTTTGCAATCCAGAAATGAACTGAAAATGCAGGCAGGTTCTCGTCAGCACCTACGCAGAGCCCACAGGAGACTCCTGGGGGCAGGTTTTGTACTAGCACAGACAGCACATGTCCTTCTCTGTAGAAAACCAGAACTTAGAAGCCAACAAAATATATATTTATTCTGCATTTTTTCATCCTCTGGGTCCAAAATGGCAGCAACTCTCCCAAAAGATATTGAAGAGTTGTCATTGTTTGATCACACTGAGTCTGTTTCACAAGTAAATTCCCTCATTTTAAGCAAAACGGGCTCCGTTGCTGCAAATATGGATTTACTTTTACACTAGAGCTAGCAGCTAGCTCAGTGCCCCATGGAGCAGATGAAGGGGAGTCCAGTCACCGTGCTGTTACGATCTTTCATTCAAGCATGACGTACTTGAGCAATTAGCATTGCTCCCTTTTTCATGAGCGCAGCAGATGGGACAGATAAACTCCGGCACCTCCGAGTTATAGCCTGGCCCCTCTCCAGGAAAAACTCAGGGAACTTCTAAAAAGCCTGTGGTTTTCTGCAGGATGAAGCCTGTGTCTTTGGCTTCCTGTCTTTCAGCACACTGGAGATCTTCACCCTCTCTGCCATCCTCCCACGGAAGCTCCCAGGAATACCCTGGGCCTTTGCACCGTATTGATCTGTACCTGTCCTCGGACTCTTCGCTGGGATGAGGAAGTAGGAGATGACTTCTTAGTCTCTCCCATCCCACACTGTAAATTTTAGAATCAGATATGTCACTGTTTATTCAAACAAGATCATAAGGCACATTATAGCCTGGTATAAACATCAGATTACGAAGTCAGGTGTGTCAAATGAAAGAATATTTGGGGGAAAACAAGAAAAGCGGCATGAAAGTGACACTAGTTCAAGTAAGAACTATAATTTCTTCCTCATTTCTTTTGTTCATTTAGATGGCAAGGAACCTGTGACACAGATCTCCTCCATTTCTGTACTTTTAGCTCACAAATAACAAGACTGCACCAGGATGATGCGCACATGACAGTACAGTCAGGGTTGATTCACCTACTGGTCTGGCTCTTGCTCCTCCCAATGCTGAAGAATCCAGCCAAGCATTAATCAAGCTAATTTGGTTGCAATGGGATGGTGTTTAGAGAGGGCTAATGACTAACCTGGCTGGGCATCCTGGAGTTATAATAGCAGGTTCGGGGCTGTGTCTCATAC
This sequence comes from Burhinus bistriatus, assembly GCA_013397275.1. Taxonomy (NCBI): domain Eukaryota; kingdom Metazoa; phylum Chordata; class Aves; order Charadriiformes; family Burhinidae; genus Burhinus; species Burhinus bistriatus. Next base: position 20,902 of record VYXH01001163.1, read on the forward strand.
TTTCACGCTGCTTTTTTTTCATGAGTAATTTGTGTCCACGTAGCGTCTTCAGGCCTTCCCACCACTCTCGTATGAGATACCGGTGCCCATGTAAGATCCCTGTTCATCAGATAGATGGTGCTGCTTGCCCTTGTGGCAGCCAGGTGTGGAGGATGACCACTCTTCATCAGTGCATTAACCACCCACTGCAGACCTGTCGCTGGTGTCCTCCCCCATCGAGGCCTCCAGGGCACCTGGGTGGGAGCTCTGGGCACCATTGAGCACTTCGTGGTGGTGACGGGTTGGCTGCGTGTCCTCTTGGGATGACAGCTATGCCGAGGACTGGCACTGCCACGTTTCAATGGCCATGTTCAAACTGCCATGTCCCAACAGCAGTGGTCAAAACACCCCAGTCCAACTGCCACATCCCAACTGTCATGTTCAGACCACCACATCCCAATGGCCCTGCTCAAACCACCCCATTCTAACGGCTATGTTCAATTTACCAACTCCTACATCCCAGTGGCTGTTTTCAACCCTCCCCAGTCCAAATACTGCCCCGTTCAGACTGCTACGTTCAAACCATCACATCCAGACAGCCACGTACAAACTGCCACCATTCATTGCCGTGTCCCAACCCCAATGTCGCCCCTGGTGGCCCTGCCTGCCTCGCTCCTGAGCTGCCCGTCAACCGAGGGCTGGACACTTCATCCTGCTGTGCTTGGGGCGAGTGCAATCTCCCCTCCTCATGGCCACCAGGTTGACATCGCGTGTTCCTTTCCTGTGCCACACTCCTCATAGCCATGGCTCTCCCACCCTGCAGAGATGGGGAGCCTGCTGTGGAGGAGCAAGATGGCACCTCCTAAGAAGAGCGAGAAAGGCCATCTTCCTCCTCCTCACCTCAACTGGGCAGTTCATGGCGTTCGGTGGTTTGCGCTGTAGGACAGAGTACCTTTGCCATTCCTCAGGGCAAAGAATAAAGTGTGTTTTCCCTCCCCTGGGGACCGTTAAGTGATCAGACAACAGAAAGATATCTTTTCATCTGCCTGCAGTTTATTGGTAAAGAACTTGGAGGAAAAAGGTGCTGGTAGAAAGCGACCATGCAGTAGGGTTCACTCAACAGAAGGTTTGCAATAAGGCCATACATACGTCAAATGTGAAGGAGAAGAGGGAAAGGAACCTATAAAATATTAAAGCTGCCAAACTGCTCCACCAAAGGAAGGTGGACATCTCCGGAGATCTGTTTCTCACTCCTGAATCTGACGATGAGACATTATCACGTTTCTTCTGCTTACACGAATTCCCGATATAGCTGAAACAAGCATGTGACTACCATGCAGGACACACGGAAGTCGAAAGGGGAACACGGCCATTGAAAAAGAGACCTTAAAAAGTGAAAGGAAAGAGCAGTTTTATATACGCTCCTCCTCAGCCAGCGCAGCAGCCTGGGACAGCAGCGAAAGGTGATCCGATGAGCTCTGCAGTCCTTGGTACCCACAAGGGAGACCTCTCATCCCTGGAGACTGGTGGTGCTCGGAGAGGAGCCAGGCTCTTCCGACAGGGTGGTGTTTCGCTGCAAATCTCCCCTTGGACAGGGTGGTTTAAGGAGGTTTTGAGCTCTAAGGGAAAGAGTTCATTTCTTTGCTGGATACCGGTTCAGGATGGAAGGGGCTGCGCTGCTGGCTGGAGAAAGGAAAAGATGCTTCTTTCCTTGGAGGGACTGAGGTCAGGGCTCAGTATTTTACACCTGAAGATTTGACCGTTGTGGTTGTGACACATCTCCGCACAGAGGAGGATCCACCCCCTGAGATGAAGTTGCCACCTCCAGAGCTGCACATTCTTCCACTTCCAGAAGAGAAGCCACCGCTGAGAATTCCTCCTCCCATGCCACAGCTGCCTCCAATGATGCTTCCTCCTCCGACCGCACACACTCCTCCTCCCATGCCACTGCCGGCTCCAAAGCCACCAGCTCTGCCTCCAGCAATGGTGGTTCTGCCTACCACAGCTGCAAAAGAGAAGGACAGGCTCACCGTACATCAAGTGGCAGCCTGGGAATCCTCATGAAACCCAGGGTAAAAACCATTCTGCAGAGAAGACAATGTACAGATACTTACAGACATTGACGTTGGATGGGTTGTCTCCACAGAGCCTGTGTACGGAAAGGAAAGAAGTTATAAATCTAATCTAATAGAAAATACTTAAGGTCCATGCAATTCCGCCAGTACTCCTTTTATTTCCCGTTTCAAGTAACATCAACCAAAACCACTGAGAAACATTCCCTGTGGGGACCTCATTTCTATTTTGGGCTTAAAATCTTGGGCAAAAAATGGAAGTAAATCAGACTCCAACATTAAATATGTTGTGAGAGATGATCAAACTTCAGTCTCTCCCAAGGAGAGACAGTACCTTGGTCAAGCCAATCTGACAGCAGATCTCACCTGTTCTCCTCTCCCTCCA
>VYXH01001164.1:429-16150 GCA_013397275.1 Burhinus bistriatus
GTGGGTGCCCCCGGCGGTGCCCGCTGGCCCCAGGCGGCGCGGGGAGGCTCCTCGCTCGCCCTCTCTCCTCCTTCCCGCCCCTGCAGCGCCCTCGCCTCAGCCCTCCCGCCTCGTGGCCCCCTCCACGCCCCTCTCGCCAGCCCCTTCTCCCCANGGAGGAAACCACTCCAGCCTTGGGGAACAGCTAGACCCCTCTGAGCCACCTCCCACCCCGGACTTCTGCAGGGGCTACTTTGACGTGATGGGGCAGTGGGACCCCCCCTTTAACTGCAGCTCAGGGGAGTTCATCTTCTGCTGCGGCACTTGTGGCTTTAGGTTTTGCTGCAAGTTCAAGAAGACAAGGCTGGATCAAAGCACCTGCACAAACTATGAAACGCCGTTGTGGATGAACACTGGGAAGCCTCCTTCCCGCATAGATGACCCTCTGCACGACCCTACCAGGGATAAAACCAACCTCATTGTCTACATCATCTGTGGGGTTGTGGCAGTCATGGTGCTGGTGGGGATCTTCACCAAACTAGGGCTGGAGAAGGCGCACAGACCCCAGCGGGAGCACATGTCCAGGTAAGGCTGAGTGCCAGGCAGCAGGGTCCTCTTCCCCCCTACCTCCCCTCCCACCCCTAAAGAGGAGAGAGTAGCCCATGTGTTCCTGCTAAACAAACAACTCCTGCCAGGCAGGCTGCATTGCCCTGCAAGGCAACTGAGAGAAACCAACTTCGGAGAGCAGAGCTCCTGTGTTTCCCCAAACGCAGGTTATCAATCTACGTGCATACTGAGGAAGACTAGAAATAATTGTGAAATCTGCACAGACAGTAGTCCATTTTTATCTGCAGTGTCTGACCCTCTCCCCAGCAAGATCCAGCAAGTGTTCCCGGATATACTGTGCATGAATAGGAAAACAAAAAAATCCTGAAACCAGCAACGCTGAATTAGAAAAAGCCTGATGGGTTCCCTCTTCCAACTGTTTCAAAGCTTGGAAAATGTTTTTATTTCTCAACAGAAGGATGTAAACAAATGTCATCTCACCCTCCCTCTCCAGCTGCAAAATGGTTTTGGCAGGACCTTCCCTACTCCCCCAAGCCTTGCAAGTGTGTGAGCTATTTGTAAAATTTCTAAGCTGTGAAAATGAGCCAGGGTGGAAGGGAAGAGGGAGACACAAAAAGGAAAAGCTACTGTAGAATTTCTTAACATTTTTTCAGTTACTGTTGAGAGGTAAAAAATGGAATATGAAAGTCTTGTCTCATCCATATATGTGTGCATTGTAGTCTGTATCCACAGTGTAATGGGTGAGTTATATCAAAGAGAACCTCCCCCACCTAGAGTTAGGCATGCTGTGTACTGTCTACTCCAGGTACTGGCTGCCTAGTGGTGGATAGGCAGGTGGGCAACTCAGGACAGAGCCCAATGGCTTTAAGAACGTATTCCAAACCCAGATTGTCACAGCAGTTCAAAATCAAGGCATAACACATTTGTCAAGTTTGCAGTCTGTCTGATTCTTTATGCTAATCCCAGACACATGAAAGTAAAGCAGATGGGGGAAAGGCATTAAAAAAGGCAAATAGCTCCATTAAAGAGTCTAAATAGATTCCAGCATATTGGGCAACTTTAGTGATGAAATCCAATTAAAAGGATACCTTCTACTGGACATGCAGTGTGGCAGAAAGCTTCCTCTTGCCCTAGCTGGTAATGGTGTAGTTCACAATCTTTGAAGCTTAGATGAAGAGTCATCCTTTGAAAGACAGTCCAAGAGATCAACTCAACACCTGGAGCCTTATTTTTTACTGAAGTTTCTGCGTGACTTTTTGATTAACTGCTTATCCTGAAATGAACAGAGAAAGCCACAAAAATACTCCTGCAAATGCATCACCAGTTCACTAGCAATTGCTTGCTATTTATAAACTGGCTGATATGGTTATGCTTTTACTACCGAGGAACAAAGCACATTGCAGAAATTTTAGTCAACTTAATGTTGTGTGTCAGTGATATTTCTGCAAATATGGTTTTTGTTGAGCAAGGTATAATAATTCTTTAGACATTTTGAATATTCTCAACTACTAAATTGAGAAAAAGAATACATGGGTCCCAATTTCTTTTTAATATCTTAAACTACAGAGCTTGTTTGGAAAAAGCTCTCCCTTGCTTCAGCCTCTTTCTGTAGCGTCTTCATACAGGCAAAAAGGCAGGGCTTGTAACAGTTACAAAAACCAGGACAGAGTGAAGTTGTAGCCATCCCTGCTTATATATGGCCTAAATAGGTCCTATTTCTACTAGCAGAAATATTTTCTAACTAAAGTACGGGTGTGAAGTATTCTGAAAGGGTATTCTGTCTTAGTTTATAGAAATAGAATTACAGGGGATAGGAAAATCATTCTGAAATCCTTCAGTCATGTGTGCATAAAGATTAGGTTTCTGAAGTGGTTCTTAGAAAAGGTCGTCTGTTACCCTGATTACTTAACAATGTCTGAGATCTTGTACTTCTCTTGCCATGAAAATGTTCAAGTCAGGATTATATAGAAACTTGGAAAGTCATGATCACATGGAAAAACAGTCACCCACTCAGTACACATAATAGCTAGTCATGTTCTGAAAAAGCAGCACTATAGCTTTTTTTTTTTAAAAAAAAAGAAGTTCTCACACTCCTATTACAGCTGTGGGGTAGACTTACCATTAATTTGAAAAGGAATTAAATGTGTAAATCCCTTTGGCAATCTAAAAATCTATTCATTGAGTGAGAAATTGAAGTAACCTTTTTGTCCTCGAATGTGTGTTTAACTGAAATATTCCATCCTCACTCATTTTACACTACTAATGTTCTGAAAAAAAGGCTGCAGTGCTTAAGAAACAAATAATTCATTTGTTTAAACCATTAATAGTACCAAAAATTAAAATAATATGTAGCCTATATTCATATTCTTCTTTTATAACAGTCATCACTATAATATCAAAAAAACAAAACCAAAGAGAACACTTCTTATGTTTTTTTCTGTACACAGTCTTATTGATAAGCAGAAGTGTAATCCATTGAGAGTGGTCAGTAGGCCAAACCAGAAGTACTAAGTGTTACTCCATTTTGGCTGGCAGCAAGAAACACACGGAGGCTGATTTGTCATCTATTTCCTTAGCTAAGATTGTCTCCTTTCCCTTTCCCAGCCAATGGCTACATGAAGCACTTGAATCCTCTTCATTCGTATGAAGAAATTCAGCTATGGAAGGGATTGTACTGCTTATTGAGAAAGACAATGCATAATGTAAACTGATCTTTTTTTATGAGGGCTGATTTTTTTAAAAAAGTGAACAGAATGCAACTGGTGTAAGTTATATATTTCCATTTTTGATTTACTAAAAATATTTAAAAATATGAACAGAGGCCTGACACATGGCAATAAGAACATGACTTATAAATAGGAGACAAAACTATGCCACACTTACTAATTTCGTGCATTATTTCATCTTGCAGTCAGTGGATCTCTTGTTGAAGTAAGACACTGGTGTGTGTAAAAGTGGTACAGTGTTAATAAAAGAAACTTCATAGGCTTGGTGAGCGTAGTTTCTATGCACTCACCTTTCATTACATTTTGTTTACTGCTATACTAAAACAAACCAAGAACACTCTATTAATTTCACTGAATTTTCCTGAAATATTTGACAATGAAAAAGCACTGGGGAAATATATTTACTTAGTGAAAACAATCTATAGGAAAAAATCTCTGTTGGGCAAGTCCTTTTAGGAAAAAAGAGTGAAAATTTGCCCTTTTCTAGGGAGCTTGTTACTTCCTTTTATTTTGAGAAAAAAGGCCAAGTGTGGCACTGTTGACATTTTCTTTCTTGTTAGATCAGTGCTTTTCAGTAAGCCACTCTTACTGTTGGCATGGAACTGTAAATCTGGAAGATTAAAACGGAGAGGGGAGTACAGTATTAACTACATGGCATATTTCGTTTTAGACATCATATGATAATGTTGTAATAAATGATCATTCTCCTTGTTTTTAAATTTGTTACTTGACATTAAAAGGAGATAAATATTTCCTTCAGCTACAGTGTCCAAGAACTAAGCAGTAATAGTAGTATCCAAACAGAGTAACTCTTCCTTTACCCTCCTCCTTTCTAAGAGAATAAGGGAATAAGATGGTGTATGTTATCAGATATGGCAAAGAAAATGCATGTGACAGTATTGTGCCTGAAAGGAAACAGAATTGATCTGCCTCCTGAAGCAGACCTATAAGCTCTGTTAGGCATCTGAGGGCAGCGTGGTCTTGCTGCTTAAGACTACATCAATGGGAATTCCAGGCTCCGTCAGTTAAAGTGAAGAATCCTCTCTTGAAAATGAGTAGGAAAGTGAAAAGCTTTACTTCTGTTTCATGGAGGAGATTTTTCTGTAAATAAAACTGCACCTTTTCCTTCTTCCCTTATCCTTGTGGAGAATGTGCAAACAAATCAAGAACTGAAAGGACAATATTTACAATCATGCTTATACGCTATAGCTCCTGGTTTTTTGAAGCAGTGCTTCTGACAGTATGTTAGCAGCCTTCCAAATATTGTGAACCATCTGAGCTCTTCTTTCTTCCTTCACAATGTGCTGAGCTCATGAGTTAAGTCTTTTGTTGGTCATTCAAAAGGCCTGTACCTGGGGCCAAAAATAGTCTGACTTGCCAAAATCCTGAATCCTATGTGTGAAATTATTTCCTTTATGGGTTTTGACCCGGTTTTGGAGCCAAAAGTGACAAGTAACCTTTCATGAAATAACCTGTGTTTCAGCTTCTTCGAGTTTATACCTGTAAGTGAAATGCCTGGCTCCACATGCTTTGTAACACCTGAAAATAGTATTACATATCCAAAGAGAAAAATCTTATTGCAAGAGAAATGCTGAAGTTTTGTCATATTGGAGTAGTTCTGGGCCACGGACTCCTATGTAGGTAACATTTCTCCACTTTTGTAATACTGCGGTCAATATCAATACAGAGGACCTAATGATACCGATACCTGATTAGAAGGTTATCTTGTATTTTGCATTTACTTAAAAAAATCATTCAATATAGCAAACGTGTAGATAAAGACCCTCTTCGTATATATTATTTTTAGTGGGACCCACACTGAAAATTTCTTCAGATAAAAACAAAATATTCAGGTGAGACAGATGCACGAAGGTATTATAACAGTCTGTTGGCCTATGTGGAATTTTTCAAAGCAAATGTCTGTTCAAGGATTTTGTCATGTACTGGGGCACAAGCCTCCCTTTAGCTATGTCATTATATGGGCATATCCCTAAAAGAACAAAATGCAGGTACAGCATTTCCTTTGTACTTCAGTGATACAAGCTGCTATACATTTTTAACTCTCCCTGACATCAGTGGAAGATAAGGACAAGCTCTTTGTTATATGAGCTGAGAAGCTGAGAAGATTGTACAACTTCAGCTAACACAATATAAACATAGGTGCTGTGCTGTTAAAAATAGAACTTGATGGTGAGTAGTTCCTTTTTTCTTAATATAGTGGGAGTTGGACAGTTAATTCCTTAAAACCCCTTTGAAAAAAGCCATCCTAAAATGGTAGAAAACTTAGCTGGCACTTTCACAGACAGGCAGTAGTTAATCTGCTGTCATAGGGGGTGTTATTTAAAGTGTACAGTGAACGATATTTACCATCAGATTAAGGGCAATGAGGAAAGCATTTCTGAAAACTCGTTCTCACAAAGTTGGGAAATACTAACCCGTGTATTATGAGATCTCACAGTTTTACCTCCCACAATGAAGTTAGGAACTTTATTTACTTTTCTTCCCTTCTCAGAAAAATGTGTCCACCTGCCTCTGGAATTAGAATTAATTTTGATGTCAGTAATTTCCTTTGTATAGAGACATATCTGCATAAATTGACTAGATACTAATGGTTTTGATCCTCTCTATTTTAAACTATGTTTAGCAATATAATGCTTTCCTTTTGCATCATTTTCTACATACCTTTGTGAGATCTCTTCTACTGAATTTTTATTATTCTGCTATGTAGGCCAGCTCTGCTATTTCTGCTGTATAAGCACTGCTTCAAATGGGAGCATTGCTCTGATACCATTATTCATTTGGTTACTGTCTTCTGACCTTTTACAGTATCAACAGAGTATTCCGTAACATGTTGATCACAATTGTAACTAATATTTTAATGACATAATGCTAGCCATAAACACAATGAAACATCATTATTGTTCAGCTGTGTACCAAAGCAATGTTCCTGCAATCTGAAAGCAAGATCCAGCTCATGATTCCTCTCTGTCTGTAACTTAAATGAAGCTACTTTTTAATATTTAAAAGTACAGTGCTTCTTGATCAAGAAACCATCGTGTCACAGTGGAGGAGCTAGACAGCACTTGCCATGGGTTTCACCAGTGAATGTGCTTATTTTTGTTTATTTATTAGTTTATAAACTAGTCTTTCTTAATGCAGTATCTGGGACACTGTATATAATTTTGCAGAAAATTAAACTAAACTAGGCACAGTGCCCAGAAAATGCATCCATTCCCTTAAAAAAAATAGCTCAAGCAGTCTAAAAATTAAAACTAGTAAAACAAAAAGGAGGCAAGAATGGTCAGTGATGCATTGACCTGAATAAAGACTTGCATTGAACCCTGAAGACACTGGTAACACATACCATAGCTTTCCTTTGCCTAAGGCAAGCAGGTGGGCCAATTATTTTGTATGGCACAGCAGTTCAGCAGGCAGCTATATGGCGTATACCTAAGGGCTAATCCTGCTCCTACAGAAGTCAATGGTAGAACTCCACATCACAGACAGAGTTGGATGTTGCCATGCTGGGAGTTTCAGAGCTTAAAACTTGGTCACTAACTCTGGACCTACAAGGCTGATACAGGTGTGTGTGCTTATCTGTATGCCCAAGAATGGACTCAGCAGGACACTTGGCAGTGAAACCAGTCCTTAGAAAATACACCAGAGTGGGATGAATCTGTCTCTCTTTCAGATATAGTTACTGCCCGCAGCTCTGCAGAAAAAGTCCACAACCAGCAGCAGGTTGGGCCTGGCCTAACTCTTAGGAATCCTTTTGCTTACTCCCTCGTTACTAGCATAAAGCTTTCATCCTGTTCTGGACTGGCTTCAAAGCATCAAGGAGTGTTCCTGTGCAAACTTGGCTCCATCTTAATGACTAGAACACTCATATAAGTTAGGAAAGACATTTTTGATCTCCCCTTCTGGATGGGAAAAGCTTAAATCCCTGATCATGGAGAATGCTATGCCTACTGAATTTCTACATGAAAATCAGGTGACTTTTTAACTTTGGTGACATTTTTGAATGAAAATGGCCAAGACCACTGCGTTGTGTGGTACTCTGTGCAAATGCATGTGTGAGAATTTATTTTGACAGGCCGTACTGGTAATCTACGTGTGAAAATAACTAGTTGTGAAAGCTATAGACAGGGGCTGGGTGCTGAGGTGCTCAGCTTAACCAGGATGGCAATGTTACTGAGCACATCCAATTGCAGAACTCTACAAGCTTAAATTATGTTCCTACAAAGCCAACACAGCTGTGTATTACTGCTAGCACACGGTCTAAGAGAACCTAAAAAGAGCCTTAGGTGCAAAGTCTCACAATGAATCCGATTCCTTGATTTTGCTGTGAATGGAGCTGGTGTCTCTAGCAGATGTTATGACGGACTGCATCTCAAACTAAAAAAACCTTGGAATATATTGGTAATGCTTTACAGATTTTACAACAGGTTCATTTTGATTTTGTTTGTTTTCAGGGCTCTTGCTGATGTTATGCGACCTCAAGGTCCTTGTACAACAGATCATATGGAAAGAGATCTGAACATTGTAGTACATGTGCAACATTATGAAAACATGGAGACAAGACCTCCAAATAATTTACGTAAGTTGCATTATAACTTTATCAGTATCTGGAATGCTGGCACTAAAATGAGAATTACGAAACAAATATTGCTGGACGTCAAATGAGGATCAACAGTACATGGGTTCTTGCAAATTAGAAATATTCTTTATTTCAGAATTAGAAATGTTTAGGATTTCCTAGGGCAAATAGTACAACACTAAGAGAAAGCCATTTTGAATAGAAAAAATAGTTATTATATTTATTTTTATTTAGTTGTCTTGGTTGACTAATATTGGTTTTGTATCTTTGTCTCCTTCTACATGGTGTTTTTGCTCAGCTCATCAAGCTCTGCCTTATTTTATGTTTTGTTATACCAAAATACAAATAGTTAAGCTTACAGCAAGATTTAACAAGATTTTTCATAGGTCTGTATCACCCAATATGAAAGCTGTCTCATTAGGCTGTTACATCATCTCCAGTAGTAAAATAGTTAAATACTTTCCTGGACAGCATAAAGTTGTATGTTGTTTTCACTTTCTCAGTTTTTTTTTTTCTCTCTAAGGTAAAGGCGAGAGGAAGATTATTATTTTAAGTTTTAAATAATATTTTTATTCTGTATCTGCTATTATATGTTTATGTTATTGAAGGCAAGGAAAAAGAGCACCTTGGAGCTTCAGAGGAAATATGATGACGTTTCACGTGGTTCTGAAGTCCTAGGCAACTTATTTCTCAGTCTTGTATTAGACTACCGTACAGATCTTTCTCATGCTCGGATACATTTTCCTTTTGTGATGAACAGTTCCACTGCAATTTGAATTTGGATATATATTTATGTATTTTATATTCATCTGTAGCGTAAATATATATGTATACATGCATACAAATTATAGATAGCATATTTACAAATTCAAGTTCGATATATTTATAAAAGAAAAGAGTATCATTCAGGAAGGTTTAGATTGTTAGGCAGTAGATGGCTTTATTCTATGCTGTAGATCAATGTAGATGTGCATTTTACTGCAAATATACTTTTACTGCACTGGTATTTGGATTTTGAAACATTCTAAGCATATGCACTAGTCTTTATCTTTCTGTAACTACAGAAAGCAGAATATTTGCTTATATTTGGACAAAGAATGAGTTTTATTTGGACTACACTGTGTAGCTATTGTGAGATTTTACTGCTTTCTTTTGGGGGAAGGGTGTAGAAACAATGGGAGAAAGAGCAGATTCATGTGCTGCATGCACTCCTGATACTTGTTCTGTGGTAGAGGCTGACTGTGATTTCTCATGTGCATGGTCACAGAGTAATAGGAGAGAATTAAAGCTGTGACCTCTAATAAGGATACCACATATAGTGAAGTGTGACATCTAATCTGTCTGCACTGCTCTCCAGCAAAGTACTTCCACCCGGGCCCGTGCAGTTCTGTACTGCAGAGGGGGAAGTACATACATACTGCAGCATTACATCCCTAATTGTATAAAAACACACCACTTCTGGAGGGAAACTTACGCTTCTCTCTCCATCAAAGGTGCTCTAGCCCCCTGGAGCTGAGGCAGTGAACTTCTGAAGGTTTAAGGAGGATGGGAATCTGCACTATATCTCTCTTTGCTCTGTGTGTTAGCTCTTTGGCTGATCTCCAATCCTTTCTGTGACCATGTTTTCAAGCAGAAAGATGCCAAATGGTAATGAAGTTAGGGCACAATCCTTATTTTCTCTTATATGTGAAATGTTTACTAATAATCCTAGTTAATGAAGGAGCCAGAAAGTAAAGAGATTCTTACTGCATTGATTGTATCTAGATTTTTGTAATCGTCACACTGAGATATTTTGCTTAAAACTCTTTGTATACTACAATATACGCATAAAACAGCAGATCTTTAAACTCATTGTCTCTTGGATTTAAATTCAGATTTAAGCCTTGCTTCTTTAAACTCTTGCATATAAATGCAACTCAGAGCCACATAGTTACTGCATCAAGGAAGGAAAAAAAGACATTTAATAGTACCTTAGGATCATGGTTTATGATGACCACAGACGTCTGTACCACCTCTATCTCATAATTTGGCTCCCTGGTACAGATGGAAGAATTATATGTGAAAGAGCTCTTGCACCACTGCAATTTACAACACAGAAGCACTACTGCTACTTTGGAGTTATCTTAATCCATTGGGTAATGAATAGGGGCAGTCCCAACACTGCTTCACATGCAGCTCAGGCATTCCTGATACAGATGGAAACCTCAGAACCAAGCAGCTATGATGGTAACTGTTTCAGTATTTAATCAACTTTATGGATTAAGTCAATAATTTTAGTTTGTTCAATGCAGACCTTGAAGTGGTGAAATTACTCAAAGCATTCTATAACCAGTATTACATACATTTACTTCATAGCAAGTAGGTCATTATTCTGTATTTGTTGCCATTATGTTCCCTCGTAAACTCATCTAAAACATGGCTAAATAACCTACAAGAATTAGCCATCAATCACAAATGATTGAAGTCTGTTGAGAGCATGTGCATTTATGGTGCAGAAAAAAACTTTATAAAGAAAAATTAAGACAAATTTTCCAAGTCCAGTATCTTAGCAATTTGAAATTTTGTAGTGGAGTTCTGAAACACTACAAGAGTGGATATTACTTGCAGAAACTTTGGCAGTGCAGCATTACCTTCAACTAGTGCTGGAAAAGTGACAGGGTTTTTTGGATATTTTTACAAGCAAATAAACAAGAGTGAATTACAGCTTTCATAGAAATTCTATTCCAGAGCTTTACTTACACAGAGAAAAGGAAATGGTACAAAATCGTAGTATCAGACACTTTGATATGTATTTTTTAAGTTTTCTTTCCTAAGTTAACCACTTTCTATCTACTAGCCATCTCAAAATGAGACTTAAAAATTTGAGATTGTTGTACTTTTCACATTGGTCCATAGATATGAAGAGGGCAGGAGGAATTTCTTAGACATTATATATCCCTTCCGTATTGTGTCTTTCAGAATACTGAAATCAAACTATTGAAGGCCAAACATCATTAAAAATAGTCTAATTTGAATGTTCATTTACTCTTTCTGTTCTCTTGAAAAACATTTTGCTGATGCTGCCAACTTATTCTGAAAGTGTTTTATGAAGGGAAGCTCTGTAAAAATGACAAACTTAGCATGATCTCTGCCACTGAAAATGAATGCGTTTTTGTTTCTGGACTGGTTGTTGCCAGAGGACAAAGATTTTCTAAGGTGCCTGCAGATAGCACAGCTATTTGCCAAAACTAGCAGTCCAATGGAAGGCCAAAAGTAGAAATCTCTTTTCAGCATCTTGCTGTTTATTCAGTTTCTTGTCCATTCTTTTCTGATATTCAGAAAGGAACGGCCATACTGGAGGTTTGGAAAAACACGCTGTTTTTTTTTTTTTCTTTGCCCATGTAAATCCAGACAACCTAGCTGCTTTTTAGTAAAAGCTATTTTGTCCTTAGTGGTTGTGAGTTGTCATAATTTTCTTCCAGTACTGTGCTTTACTTTTCCATTATTTCCTTTCATTCATACACATTAGAATGTAGTGGTGCATTGTAAACAAGCAGCAGATATCTACCAAGAATTATAGCACTGAAGTTTTCTAACATGGAATGTTAAATGAAATGAAATGAAAAAAAAAAAAAAAAGAGGACATTTAAAAGTTATATTAAAAACATAAAACCAAACGCTAACCTTCCTGCAGAATTTGAGTTGTTTTGTTCATCTCTGACTTTCATGAATCTTAAGAAAGCAACAGCATTCAAGATTTTCTTTCTTCTTTTTTTCTTTCTACTTACTGTGTTAGAAGTAAGCAATTTATTTAACTTGTTGGGATCATAACACTGATGCAGTGGGAGTTAGGAGGCTTTGTAGCTACATCCTCATTTCTGAAACGTGATTACTGCTATTATTTCTAATTCGTAACTATGACAGCAGAGTGAAACAAATACTTAAGTTAGTGCTATCTGCAGTCACTTTTCCTAATGATCAGTAAAAGCTCTGTTGCTCTCTTCTCAATAATAACTAGCCTTGCAGTAGTATATTTGAAGCATTTATGCAGACTCCTAAGATAAAGGTGACTTTAAAGGGAAGCCAATTCTAGATTATGGAGGTTTTAAGATGAAAAATGCTAGCTTTTAGTTAGTTTGACATGTATGGATTATTTCTTCATTTTGAATTTAACATGAAAAAAAAAGTGAATTGTAAACACACTACTCAAAGAAGGAAGTGTTGCACTGTATCAAATGGCCAATTTTAATAATGGCCAAGGATTTGCAGCACATGTGATTAAAATGACTTTTTCTCTTCTTAAATATATGCAGGGAAATAATGTGTTTGCTGCTGCATTTGATTGTCAGTTGTCCTGGATACTTACTGACTACAAATCCTAATGCTGAAAACAAAGCTAAGACATTTCTGTAACTGGTGCCTTATGATAAGTTAACTTTTGTTATTTCTTTGTTTTTGTCTTAAGACAGTAAGCATTTAAATAGGAGGGTATTTTTTGAAGTTCTCCCTTATTAGAATAAGTGTAGTGTATTGCGTATTCCTGTGCTTTCCCCCATTTCTGTAAATAGAAGCTCAGCTTCTGTTTTCCAGTGAGAGACACTGTCACTAGTTTGACTCTGTGGAAATACAATTACAATTTGCAAGAATTTTTTGCAGTCTCTTTCATCCCTAGTGGATACACTTTTTTGTTGTTGTTTTTGAATACATGGTCTTTGGCAAACTAATTATTTTTATGTTTAACATACATAAACATGTTTATATCAGATGATTCATTGTATCGCATTGCCTAAGCATAATTCCTACTGTTGCTTATTGGAACTAAGCATACAGGCATATTAAGAAAATCTAGTAAAGAGAACTACTCTTTGAAATGCAAAGCTCTTGAAGTATATAAAACATGATAACTAATTTACTTACACAGTAACTGTTGGCCAATGAATTGCATAATATTGAAGAAGCGGTCATGCAGAACGTGCAGCTATTACAATATGCTTCTGGTGATAGGGCACCTGAAATGCTACTAAAAACCGTGTTCAGACAGAGGGCTGCAAAATCCAAAGGACTGAGCAAATAACTGTGGTTTTGGCCTTGTTGGTGTCTAGGTTCCTTGATTCCAGTAAAATGCTTTTTTTTAGGCCTGGCTATATGCATGGGTGTAGCCTGGAGGAATTGGACTATGTTCTTCATAAATTTGCCTCCTCACTTAAAAGTACAAAGTATGGTCAGAAAAGCTGAGCTGTACAGACAGGGCTCCAGCCATGTTTTCTAAGTGAAAAGACGGACAATGCTAATAAGTTTTCAGCCAAGAAAAAGATAGGTTTAGCACAGTGACAGAAGGAGAAGTGAAGAAGTACTGCTGATGGAGTGCTCCGAGACAGTGAAGAATGAGGGAGAATAAAATGGGTAGCTTAACTGGAGGACGTACTTACTTTGCAAGAAACTACAGTGCTATGACAGAGGGAAGGGACTGTAGTCAGTAAGTATTATGAATTTGTTTCCATTTAAAGGCTTAGTCTTCACTGCCAGTATGCAAAAACTCATTTTACTGGGGTTTCTATGATCTATCCAGGAAGCACTTTTAACACTATTCCAAAAAATCTGATAATTTAGGTTAAATTCCTGAGCTAAAAGCTAGTAGACTTAAGTTAACCCTGGGAGAGGGCTACTTAATACTTTTTGATTGTAATATACAACATGGAGGACAAATTCCACATTTAAATTATACACTTTACAAAACTAATCGTCCAAGAAAAAGCCTACACTACCATCACCAGCCCTGTCAAAAGAAATATTCTATTTTTTAACTATAACTTTTGTTTGAGGTTAAAAGCTGAAAGCTGCTTTGTCACAGCTATCTTGAGACCACTTCTTAAACCACTTTAAATTAATTTCTAGATACTGACTTCAACTGAAATTATGCTACCAGCAGAACTTCAAAGCATTAGCAAATTGGTGACAGAATTTTTGTTAATATAATTACAGCTATAGCAATGCATTCCAGAGCTCCAAAGCTTCCATGCTGGAAAGAAAAATTCGCATATAAATTTAGAGTATGAAGATGCATTTCTCTTGTAACTCAGTCACTGTAAGATAGTAATGTTTAATCAGTTCCAAATGTGTGTTTAGCCTCACAATCATTAATATAAAAAATATTTCTAATTTACATTCAGTTTTTAATTCAGATGCATGATGCTGATTTATGAGAAGATGCTATGAAACTTCTTGAAACACCAATGAGTATTTTCAAGGAAGTTAATTACAACCTGAGAATGAGAGCTTTTGAGTTCATTTAGGAACGACAAAAAGTAAAACAAATGAAATATCTCATTTGTCATTGAGTGATGTACATTTTGTCAATTAACTTTTTTAAAAAAACAGGATTATTTTGAAAATGTTCATATATATCATACATAATAGCTTTTTATTAATAACTACACCAGTCTTCACCAAATGTAATATGTTGGAAGTCTAGCAATGCTCCTACCATGCAATTAACTCCGTGCCTTTGGAATCATCTTGTTGGCTTAATTTGGCAAATGAGAAAAAAATTTAAAGCAAATAGTAACCACAAAATTTTGCATGAACAAGGACTGAGGAATTGCATCCTGGGTCTATAATCAAATAAACTGTGACCTTAACATCATTACATATGTTCAGTGGGTCTCTTCTTTATCTGAAATATTTCTTCTTAGGTACGATTTTATTGGAAACTCTATGAGAACATTATGCATCCTACCTCCAATTTTAGTCAGTGGGATATGTTTCGAACCATACTGGGTAGGTCTTCATAAACTCTGCTCCATATTACCATTTCCATTAGGACTGAACAATGAAGTTTTCACTCTATCTTTCTTCATTTATTGTACAATAAGAACAATTAGATTAGATTACTGCCTTGCATCCTATCATTTACTTCTAGTCAGCTTTTAATTCAGATAAATTTGACATATCTTAATAAAAATATTCATCAATGTAAAATGTATTTGGGAGAAATACAGTTAATCACTGACATTATCCTTTAGTGGCAATAATTAACATTATGGTAATAAAAATTATTTAGAATATATTTTTACACTTTATAATGTAGTTTAAAAGGCTGAATGGTTATTTAAGAAAACAAAAATTATTGTCATAACAGAAGAGAGCATTGCTGCAATAGACTTATATAGGCAGCTTTGAGTTACACAACAGCAGACTTGAAAAGCACATATAAAGGACGAGGCTCATTTTGCTGTCATTGAGGTGCAGGTTAAAGTACTTTGAAATGTTGCCCAATAGTACACGGATGTATTTAACATCTACAAGATGAAAAGTTCAATATCTAAATGTGGTTTGGCTTTGGAAAACAGTTATGTGTTTCCCTTGTGATTCCACTTTTACTTCCATACTACAAACACATAGTTCCACAGGTGTTTGTTATTAGATATTGATATGTCCTCTCATCAAATACTCACCTGAAAACAAAAGCAATGCTTAGAAGAATAAGCATCCTCTACTGTTTTGGCACTTTGCAGTCCAAGTTTTACTTACTATTCCCATATAGACGTCTCATTTCAATATCTAAAATTGTATTTTGTCTTTGGGCAGGCACACTGAATAACGTTGAATAACTTCCAGTGCAAAATATTCCCACTATTAACACAATTGTCAGCAAGATCAATCCATCAATGCTTCATGCCTGTTGCAATCTTTCATGTCACTGGGATTCTTGATGTCAAAAACTGGTATAGAAGACAGTGCCAAACTAATAAGAGTCATATTTTGAAAAAAACCCAACCCCAATAACACGGCCTTTTAATGATTGTATTCTGCCAGATTTTAGCTCCTTAAAATGAAGAGGATAGAGATTGAGATACTTCTTTTTTTTTTTTTT
>VYXH01001164.1:16244-35036 GCA_013397275.1 Burhinus bistriatus
TTTTTAATATGGCATGAGTCACCTCATCAAAAGGCAAACAAAAAATACCTTTTGCTTTCGCTGTTGGTTTGCCAACACCATCACCCAGACAAACTACACTTGCCTTTTCCATGCCAAAACAATACTGTTTTTAACTGTTGACTTACAGCTTAATCATCTCTCTAAATCCATTAACTCCCACCCTTGTATTTTGTCGCAAAAAACATAGATTTGTAACACAAATGATAAAACCAAATTCATTAATACATCAGTTTTTGTCCATGCATTCAGGCATAAGCATTAACTATTGCAAACTGATATATCCACAGGTAAACATATACATTTTTTATCACTCTGGCTGTGTGAAACTTTGATATTTTATTTTAGATGTTAAAATGCTCTTATCAGAAATTTAACATTCTGTAAAATGACTTCCCTCTTCATTTTTTAACCAGTCATACCAACTTTGCCAAGCAGAATCAGTACAGTGGTTACAAAATAAAGTAGAAGAGGTTGGCTGCATACATTAAAAAGCTTATGAATACACATCCCAGTATTATAAGGCAATTGTAGTATGCTATCCAGTGAGAGATATTTTCACAAATTTCAATCTACAATTTCGATCATAAGTGATTTTCAGTACCTTTGTTCTATGTTCTCTGCTTTATATCGTAACTTTCCTTGAAATGTATACATCGGCTCTAACTCCAGTTTTATTATCACAAGATAAAGTCAAGAAGGGAACTCAGTGTGTTTAATATTTATGAAATACCTTTGTTGTTGGTTTTTATAACAGAAAAAACAGTTGGAAAAAACCTCTGGAACAATGACACAAAACTACATTGATAACCATTCCCAGACGATTACAATGTGGATTTTAATGTTTCCTTAGATATACGAATAAATTTAATCTTTAATTTTTAGTTAGCACATTTAAATAGCTTTTAAGAATGCTTCAGTAACGTATTTTTAACTCATACATTTAAGAAATGTGTCCATGCACCCAAGCTGGACCCAAGCTGAAGGCTATAACTATACTGAATAGTATATATAACTATCTGAATCCGTAATGAATTTGTAACATAATCCAAAATAATCCAATTGTCTTTTACCATCTACTCCTTACCAATTAAAGGAAATGCACATTTGATAAATAGTTACTTATACCCACACACGAGCATACACAAAAGAAAGTGTGCATGACAGAATTTGGACACTATTGGAGTTAGCAATTTGTTTAGCTGGAAGCGTCCACAGTAAATTAAGTGCCTCAAACACAGATCTGGTTTTTTACCCTTAAAAGTTTTTTCTCACTGTGTTAGTTTGCCTTTTACACTCTACAGCACGAGCCAGGAAAAAAACCCCAGCCTTTCCCAGGTAGACAGTTGCTCTTCCAGGGCTAATCTGATCATTCCTTATCACTTTTGAACTGTTTTATTGTTTTCTCTTAATATTTTCCCCATGCATACTAAACCTTGTGCTTCCTGTTGTTGTCTCTTCTGCTGCCTGTAACAAGCTGGTCCTCCGTGACAACAAATACTGTTTGATGATGCTAGTTTTTGTTGTTTTAGAAAGTCTGTGGTGAGCCATTATGGACAACATATGAAAGAACACCGCAACATAGAAAAGTATGGCAAATGTCTACTAGCACTTCATCTTATCAACGGGGAACTGAAGATTAACTACTTTCAGCCATAAATTACAAAATGATAGTGGATGCAATTCAGAGGTGGGGGTAGACACAGTCTGTGAGCCTTGCAACAGAAGTAGGATTTTGACAGTGCTTACAGTAATGGCTAGTTTAAGCCAATTAGATGAAATTCTGATTGGTCAAAAGTCATAGCAAAGTGTTCACCATCTTTAATGGCTCAAGGATTTTACCCAGGGGCACTACAACTCACAACCTCATATATTTCTTATTGAGGAGAATTATGTTTTTGTTATTAATCTCAAATAAGGAGAGAGATAAAGGGATATGCAGGAAGTTTATCTTAAGGCTTCACAAAAATCCATTATACAGCTTACAGATTTCAGTGCTGGAGAAGGAAAAAAGCATGTGCATTGCCAAGAGTAATAAAAGCTAGTCAGGGGAAGTGCAGTGAAAACTACCAAATAATTTACAAAATTAAACCCTCCTGAGAAGTGTTTTGAGACACCAGGAAGCTAGAAGTAGTTTCCAGGTAGCTGTACTTTCCATTTTTGTTCTGATTTCAGGAAAGTTTGCGGGTGTGCAAATGAAGAAAATGCCCATGCCCTTGGCACACAGGAGAAAGGGAACCTTTCGTGCTCCTCTTCCACGCTCCTCCTCGTTGGCAGCACAGCTGCTGTAGTTGAACAACTGTTGTCACCCCCAGTGTGCAGAGCAGTCCTCTTGGAGGGCTTGTGCAGATACTGAAGTCTCAAGCGCTGAACCCTGGCACAAAGCAGAATTGCAGGTGGCAGCTTTCACTTACGTAAATGGTCTAAAATTTCTCTGGAACCTTATGTGAGTAGAGAACTGAGCACAGTGGAGATTTGTTTCACTGAGGCCCTTCCAAGTACAGAGGGATCCAAGTCAACACATTTGTGAGGGGGTAGTTGGCCAAGAACAGACTAACTGGTCTGCTAGTCTGGCCAGGTGGGTTTGGCCTAAGTAAAACAATATGCTTATATCATTCAGAAGCAAATTAATAGATGAATTCCGGAGAACCCTATGTTGAAAAGAATGAGGCCTACCGACAGTATTGTATAAACAGCTTCCAAAAAGGAAAAGTAGTTCTTTCAGCGTCATTCTCAACCAGGAGTTAAACTAAGGAAGCTGATGGTGATTTATATATTTTTGCTCTTTCTTTCATATATCTGAAGCCCCAAAGGAGTTGCTGTGCAACATGCTCTCAATAATTCCTGCTGGGGGCTGGGCTAAGAATCAGGAATGCAATTTTTTCCTAAAAGCTTTGCTCTACCTCATCAAATGACTAATTCTAGTTTAAAGAATATATTTTGCATTTATAATAATGGATTAAGCTATTCTCATTTTTTCCAAAGCTGTAAGGTTGGAGAACTAAGTTTCCCCTGTAGTAATCCAGATTCTTGTTAAAGTTTCAAGTTAATTTCTGAACAGCCAGCGGTACTGTGAGGAAATGTTTCTTATCCTTTGTCAAAACAAACCTGACCACCATTTTGATTAGAACAGTTTCAAGTTTCTAGTCATAGCTCTGTAGTTAAATTGCCATTAAATACTTTACTTCGTTAAATGAACTCCTGTAAGGATTTTTTTAAGCAAAATCATTTACATTTGATTGATTGCTTCTTTCCCATCATTTTAACACTTTATTTTTCTTTGGTTCTTGCTTTTCCTCCTTGCTTAAGGACCTCCACTTAAGAAAAGAGGTCTGTGAAAAGGAATGGTTTCTCTTGGAAGTAATTGGCCCCAGCAAAGATCTTCAAGAAACCACAGAAAATCAGAAAAAAAGCAGGCAGTCTGTGGGATAAGACATTTTCACAAGGTTTTTGCATAGACGTTTAACTGGAATAAAGATCTATTTAAGAGTTGTAGTGAGCAAAATTAACTTGTAACAGCCATCTCCTTATTCTCTAGTATGTGTCTGGGGTTTATCTTGTATCTGCAAGTTCTTGCATGAAAGTCACTAAACTAAAATTTTACCTTGGGAGCTCAGTATACTATTCTTTAACCATATAAAGGTCTGATTGCGATGACAGAGAGGCCAGGGGCTAAGCCTGGATAAAACTGTTTGTAGAAAAGCAGTAACAATTACCAGAAACTTCTGAATCTTGAAGACTATTAAAAGTAAAATTATTTATGCTTCTTTGGAGATGTCTACATTTTAGCAGATATATTATAGAGGATAAGTATATAAAATACAATTTATATTATTGGGGTAGCTCTTTCTCTGACTTGTTCATTGTATCAATAATTTAATGCACCCATCTAAGAATTACCTAACTCATTAATTCTTTTTCCATCTGTGATCTTACATCTCTTATAAAGAGGTCTAAATAACTATATGCAAATAGATTAGGCTTGTTTCCTCTCAGAGTAAGCAAATTACAATAGAGAAAAGAACACCAGTGCTACGGGATTCTTTTCAAGTGCATAGAAATGACACACTTTATAATATGATGATCTTACGTTGTCATAATCTAGCATGTTAGAGCCATTAACATTTACTTGTGAAAATCTGGTTTGAAATATTTATTTACCTTATTTCCTAGGTGACACCATTTCTACAAATATAGAGACATAGATGAAGGTGTCTCTGGAACCAGAGACACAGAGCTAGACTTATGCTGGAAAGTGTGAATCACCTCTCTGCTCTATGCATAGGAAAAGATTTTCAGATTTTGTAAGCGTCAAAATCACCAAAACATTTTTAGAAAGGAAGACAAGTGGTCCATGAAAATCTAGTCTCTGTAACCTAGTGCTTTACTCTGCTGAAATTGTCCACTGGAATAACACTACTGTTCCCATTTCCTCTTTACCACCTCTCATGTCTGTTCATCAGGAAGAGGAAAGATTGTGCCTCTCCACTCCAGTGCCTCTGTATCTCAGTAACCCATGTGCAATACCTCAGGTTCCTCTTGCATTTCTTGATTTTGTCTGGACAAAAAATAATATTCTCTGACTTTTTCAGAATTATCCATTCTGGTGTACATATACAGACTGATCAGCAAACAGAACAAACCAAGCAAACAACTATAGAGTTTGTACTTCAGCCTTTTGTCTCCATACAGCCATTTCTTTTTCTAACAGCTGTAGAAATGTCTTATCATTGCAATCTCAGTAACACAAGAAGGGGCAAAGGAGTTAAAAGTTACTAGAGGGAGTAACAGATAGCTAGACAAAAAAAGAATTACATTAGCCTTGTTCTCTTTTAAGAACAATAAATCTGGAGTTATTTACCGAGTGCAATAAAATGCTACAGGGCATTGTTAGCACGAAATTTGGATCCATAAATCAAATAAGTATTGAGATGCTGCTCTGAGAGTCTGTAGTCATCAAATAGGGAGATCTAGTCATCAAAGGCTGGGAATGCCAGGAAAACAAGAAAAGAAAGATAGAATAATCTATGCCACATCCCCTTCCCTATCGATCAAAGAAGTTACTTATCAGGATGATGACTGGTTTGTAGTGTGTAAATTAATTGTATAGGAAAGTCTGAAGGGAGCTGGGATATGTCAGAAGATCAGATCATAGAGGAAAATACAAGCTTAAAACTTGGCAGATGATTTATTAATTGCTAATTATTCTCATTTCCACTTTACATGATACTAAGTGTATGCTAGAAGCTTCCAAGTGGAAAATCCACGCAATAGTTAATGCAGTTCAAAAGCAGCATTAATCCTCCTTTACGGCTTGCAACGCTCTTGGGAAAGAAGATATTGCACAGCTTCAAGGATGCAAAGTCACTGGTGTTAAGCAATCTGAGGCTAACTAGCAGATTACAAAGGGAAAAGTCCTAAGTTCATATTTCTCTGTGTGAAATCTGTGTAGAAGTGGATTTGCTTTCCCCATATACCTGTAGCCTATATAGAGTTTGAGATCAGTGCTCACCTCGGTGAGCATGAGCTAGTAACTTTAAGAATACTCTTCTCATATTACTGACAGGTCTTTTCAGCTTTGAAGGAATTAACAGAAGAGGAATAATTTTATCTTAATTATTGTCCCAGTAAATTAAAACTAGAACATATGCATGTCATAGTTCAACATCACAGGTATGACTGGATCATGGCAATCAGTATGTCATGATCAATACTCTTTACCATCTGAAGAATCCTTTTGAAATATTCTCATAGTGACTTGCAGCCACAGATTTCACTAGATTTGACCTGTATGAGATAATTGCAAGTGGTATGCAAGACTGCTTGTTCCGTCTTGTGATTTTGATGTCAGTGACAGCTCCTAACTCTGTCATTCTCACCAGCTTTCCTCTAATTAAGACAGGGAACACTTTTTTACATTGTACACAGGACTAACACAGGCACACGCTTCCTCTTGCATTGAGACAAATCCTGACACCCCCTCCATATAGAAAATGGTGAGGCCTTACAGCTGGAGTTATGTCCATATAAAGCAAACCTGAGCTTTTTTTCAGTCTGACTGCATGCAAGCTGAGTGCCGCTGAGCATCAGATTATCTTTATGCTTCATATTGTAGAAGTGTTGCAGAAGCCAGTGCAGAGCTGGCTGCGGTCCAGCAATACAACATTATCATATTTATGGTTAGATACCTACAACTGGATAGGGTAGATTGCTGCTACCACAGATGTCTGAACTTGTATCCACTGCTATCACTACTAGTCAGAGCAAACTAGGTTTGGCAAACTACGGTATGCAATATCAGCAAGCCTGGCAGATCCAATTCATGAATGAGGATCAGCATAGCCTTAACATAAAGAGATGCTAGATGAAAAGGTAACTTGCTCAGAGTGGATGTATTGAACGCATGGGATGAGAGAAGCTGTCAAAGGAAGATGACAATGAAGAGCCTCACTTCACAAGGAAGATGTCAGAAAGCACACAGAGAGAGTGGGTTAGATTTAAAATGCTCCAGAGATTCTTTTTTCAAAAAGGGCTCAAAATTTCAGAACTAGGTAGTATGTAACACCTGGAGCTGCCTGCATAGCTCACTGAACTTTCAGAACAGAGACCTATGTCTGCAGAATAGTCATTACCCCTGTGAGCTAATTTACCTGGACTGACCATTTGGCACTGTATAAACTTAAATCGTTTCATAGGTGTTTGGATGTTAACTATATTCTATTTTTCTTTTTAAGCCACGGATAAATAATATCAGAAAGAGAGTAAGCAAAAATAAGCCTGAAAACCAAACTCATTTTACAACAACAGTAATAACAACTTAATGATTTACCCAGCTGTGACTCAAAAGCAGGCCAGGCAAAGTCTCATTCTCTGCACCCCGAGGAGTATCTAGTGGATGATACCATTGTTTCAGCTCAGTCTCTTTCTTTCTCTCACTTGATCTCTTTCTTGCCTATCAAAGCTTTTCTTGCCTTCGTGTTTGTGATTCTGCTTTTCTGTGCCTGACAGTTGTAATGAAGATATGCCACAGTTAGTGACAAGGTAAATATTCTAGAAAAATACTGCCAGAAGAGATGAAATGAAATAGCTAATACCTGACATCGGTTTCTGGAAGTGATCACCAATATGTAAATTTATGTCATGCTCTGTAACTTAAAGAAAAAACCATTTGTTTAAAAGTCATCATTAATTAAAAAAATAAATGAAAACACTTATAAATGCATGGAAGAAAATAACTCACTGTTAAAGTGTCATTGCAGCATAAGGATCCATAAAGGTGATACGGGAAAAGACACCATACATTTATCTCGGTTTCAACACCAATTCTAGCTGAAAAAGCGTTATGGATTTTTAAAAGCATGAAGTTGTGCTACTCGGCTTAGAATAACAAATGTGCGTTGTTTAAACAAATAATTGTGTTTTGTTACTTTAAAATTCTTATCACTTCAAGACACTGCAACTCTCTATATATTTTATGATGGAATATGACATTCTTCTCTCTCCATCAAATTTCAGAATTTAGGCCATGTATGTACAAAGCATGTGTAAGCTGCCACAGTATACATAGCAACATACATTAATATATATACCCCCCACATGTGCTATGTAATATGCAACATGTACAGCAGATTGTATTCTTAGTGCATCACTGACATTGGATCAAAAGGGTAAGTGGAAAGTAACATAATGCAGTTTTTCGTCAGCTGTGTAAGCAATCCTCATTTTGCTATCGCCTCACCTTTAAGTATTAGCAGGGGAAGAACCTGGTTGTTATTAATACACCTTTATAGGAATATATGAACAAAAAGTGCCTTCTGAGAGATGCCTTTTCTGATCTTATCTGTAGATACTATTACAAGATTCCCTGAACTAACTCATTGCACATTCTGAAGCAAACAAATGTATTTTAACAGCCTCAGCATGATCTTTTCACACATTATTTACAATGCTTTATAATTATAGTAATGATTAACTTTACAGGCACAGAAAAGTCAAGAAAATTGTATCTCCAGATCTTATGAATTAGTGCAAAATAATGTGAAAGTTACAATAACATACTGATTCTGATAGAAAACCAGGGAAAGTCAGGTATTGTCTTTCATTGTCTTTGACAATCTTTGAAATCCATCTACTATGTTTTAAATAAATACGCTTGGGATGCGACAGTATAATTTGTATCAGCATGACACTATAATAATTTCAGAAATATAATACAATAAACACTATCATTGTTTACATAATGAAGATATTCCCATCTCATAATCCAAGGATGCTTGTAACAATCTGTTGTATCGCTTACATTAACGTTATTACCTACCCTGGGTACACTGAGATGTAATTTAAAACAGGAATGGCAGAGTATTGGGGAGAAGGAAATGCTGATCAAAACCTTAAGGATTTCTAGAGGTCACAAACATCCTGGCAGTTTGCCAGGATCACAGTTGCTGACTAGAGAACACTTTCCAGTTTCCCTGCAACTCCAGGTTAACACAGTTATTAAAATAAACGCTTTGAAGAAATTAAGAATTGATACTAATCAGAAGCTCACTTGGGGGGGGAGAATGGGATAACCCAAGTTTTCTGATATCTATAATGATTGAAATAAGAGTATTAAAATATTAAAAATGTAAAATGTCTACCCAGACTAATTTATTAATTTTTATGCAATTCACTCAAGAAATTAGCTTTGTTAGCAATGGTGGTTCAAAAATCAGATATAAAATCTGAGTGTACATAAAACCTCTTTCTGTTGAAGTGGGCGTAGGCATTGACAAAAACATACTGTCGTGAACAGAAAAAAGCATTGAGGGACTGGATGGTGATTAAATAGAATGTGGAGCTTATCACATCTGGATCCCCAGTTTAAATACAGTCATAGCGAGTGTAACAGTGGCCAGTTTTTTTTAGTTTGCAGCCTAAACTATCTGTCACTAGATTTCTAATCCTTTGAGCATTAAATATTCTGTAAAGAAACAAGTTTGCCAGTTTCTTAATAGTGTCAGTAACCTGTTTTCTTAAGCAGACTTGCTAAAAACAGAGGTGAGAGTCTTTATTAGCAAATGTTTAATTTATGAACACACTTGGTCTTACTGAAGAAAAAGGTCTTTGAAACAGAAGCATGTTAGCTTTATTGATTGACTGAATTTTGGGTGGAATCGGTACTTGGGGGAACTACTTCTGTGACAGACTGACAGAGTAACTGGGCTAACTGGTAAGGTGGAGTGCCTCTGCTTTCTTGTCTCTCTCACTGTCATTACAACACGCTTTGGGCTATAGCAATGTCAGTGGTATCCAAGTTCCCTCGCTGTGGGAGAAAAAAAGGGAAAAGCGAATGGGCAAAACTGTGACCCACCAGCAATATGCTCACATTGGCCAACCTCCATCTCTGACCAACTCTTAGCTGCATGGACTGAGTGGATTCATAGGTTTTAAAGAAGAAATGAGTTCTATTAGATCTATGATCTATACAGACACCCCCTGTATAATACGAGTCCTCTAATTTTACCCAGCAGCTCCTATAATCAGCATGTGGGCTCTGAAGCCAAACTGCCGCTATCCTTCGCTACTGAGGGTTGTACTTCAGTCACAATTTTTTTTAATGATAAATGCTTGTTTAATTTTTTCTTTACTTGCTTTGGTATCATATATTGATACAAACCAGAAGTGTATATGGCATATATGGCAGTGAGATTCAGGACATCAGTTAATTTCCTGAGTATCTGTGCATGACTGATCAACTCGCATGCCTTTTGCCAAATTATTCTGTGAGATCTTTTCTGCTTATAATCCTGAGAGCTCTGTTAAACCCTAACTGATAGTAGGAAAAAGGAGAATACTACTAATGGAAACAGCATATACTGAAGATTTTGCTTTCATGTGAATGCAATTAGGGCTTTTCCCTTAAGCTAATAGGATAAGTAACTATATAAGGAAATCCAGACACTGCAAATGTGCAGGAGGGAGAGAGTAGTGTTTGCTTGGTGTTCAATGGTCCATGTGTAATAAGCTGGCAGTTCCATCTAGTTCCTACCGGACAAATGTCTACATCAGAAATTCCTGTTTCTCTCCTCCCCCAGCTGCACATTTGGAAGTTTCAGCAGCGAAGCCAAAGGCTGAATTAAGAGAGACAGGGCTACATTTTCAAAGCTATTTTATTTTTCATTCTATAGATAAAGATACGCACACAAATAAATTCCTATCGCATATATGGCAGTGAGATTCAGGACATCAGTTAATTTCCTGAGTATCTGTGCATGACTGATCAACTCGCATGCCTTTTGCCAAATTATTCTATGAGATCTTTTCTGATATTCCTAAACTTTGATCTTCTCCTAACAGCATTTGCCAACCTGATATAAACAGAGTAACACTCTGTCTCTTGAGAGTAAAATAATTTTTTAGAGTTTTCAGTAGTTCCTCTGATTCCTGGGATGATAGATTTGTAATAAATGACGTACAGGATGGAGCACAGCTCTGCTTTTTTAAAAGATGTTGAAATGATTCCTTAATACTGGTAGTTCTTCTATAGAAGATGTAGCATATACATAGCATAACACAAACAGTTAATGCCTAGTAGTTTGGTATGGCACGATTATTGTTGGCATTAATTTGGGGTGTCTTATTTTTGGATTTTGCCTGCACAAATAATGCACTTGAAAAAACATGTTGACAAAATCTCTGCAGCAAACCAAGGTTACACGTAGCTCCCACAGCTCTTTATACAACCATCAGGAGACCGTTGATCTTACTTTCATCCCTAATATTTTAGCTTGGAGACGATGTGAACCATTTTTTGTGATGTACCATATACAAACTATGGAAAAGACTGTTATACCCATTCCTGCCCAGCTGCAGGGCTTGGAGTGAGAAGGGTCTGGAACTTGTTGCTGTTGGCGAGAAGTTCCCTCAAATAGCTACAGCTGCACCATCCTTTTTAGGAACTGTAGTGAGCACCAGGGATTGCAGCCCTTTAACAAGGAAGAAGAATAGGGCATCACTGAAGTTGTCCTTGTAACAGCAACCTCAGGTAGTGCCTTAACTCGATCGGAGCCAGGATGGCTGGCATAGCTTTGAGACTGCTGTAAAGCACATTGTGATTGAAGAAAAATGGAGACTTAGGATGTAAATCATGGAAATACAAAAGACTTTTTCCTTCTGTTATGGACAGTCCTTCATGACAATGAACTCTAAATACTATACATACGGTGCTATGGATTTATTGCTCAACAAAAGCTAAGAGCAATCTTTTTTTTTATTTTTCATTTTACATATTGGAAAACCATAGAATTTATAAAAAATTCTTAATGGAAAGGGTCTTTTCATATAAAAAGATTTCAACCACTATATATGTTCTTCTTTCTCATGAGACAATGGCTGCTGACTCTCTGATGCGTTCTGCCACAGCTAAGGATTCACAATTCTCTATTCAGTCTGTAAATCTTTTCATGCCTGTTATATCTTTTTTTGTCCTCCAACATTCTTTCTAGTGCCTACATGTGATCCCTGTCTGCAGCTGATATTACTGATCTAACCCAGAATTTATACTTTTTGCCCTCCATACTTGCAGGTTTGAAACAACATTTAGCATAGTTGGAATGGGGGACATTAGAATCATCCATCCTCTTATTGCTGTAAGTGGTCCCTACTGTATGATGTGTGTTTTAATTTGTGGGCAATATCTTGGTAACCTAACCAACTCCCACTTTCCTATATAATTTCATAAACCTTAACCTCACTCTGTGCAATCTCTGTAATTGTTTAGATGCATAGTGACTTGTCATTTGCATCCCATGAAGCTTTTGTAACAATAGCAGCTTCAATTAAACTATGCCACTTGGCTTCATCATACTTCCCCAAAATATCTTTGCCATCAACATTTCTCAGAGTGGCAATTCTCCTGAGCTTTCCAGAATTTATAGGTCACAGGTAAAACAGCATGTTCTCTGCAAATGTTAATGAGTTTACAAACTGCTGAGTATTATAATGATAAATTTGATCATATTTCTCTACTGACTTTACACCGTCTTGGCACTGCAATATTTTTAGCTTATATCTGGTCTCAAAGGGCCCAATCCAAAGCTCATTGAAGTTAAGGAAAAGAGGTGTATTCAGATTAGCAGCTTTTGATCAAGCCTGAGACAGTCAGTGCTGTAAAAACATTATCTGTGCACATCCCTTATATGCAACTGACATCTCCTTGCACCACCACAAGTTACTGAATCTCATTTTCTTTGCAGCTTTCCACCTGATCAAGGAATCTATTAAAGTCCAAGCAGTCAAGGCAGCTGTCTTGAGTCAGATAATTTCCAGCTTCCTAAATAAAGGGAACCAATATAACGTCTACTTTATGCCCACATCATTGTCATAACTCACATGGTATTGTGGAGGGTTTTCAGAGAGGAGGAGGGCAGAATCCAAACAGCAGTCATTCCTGAAGGCCTGTCCCTGGTCAGTCCTCTGCTTCTGCAGTAGGCTCCCTCTCCTGCTTTTACAGGTATCTTCACCAGCCTTCTTGGGCACAGTTCACTTTACAAAGTAATTGCTATACCTCTTAAATGTGTCCTTTCATACCTGCAGGGGTATAGTGGAGACTTTGAACAGGAGAGAAGGTTGCGTTGCTGTTCAGCGTCTCTGCTGATACTGGTATGAACAGGGAACAGTAGTCTGACAAGGGAATGGTAGTCTGACATCTTTCCTAGGCATTTTAGTATATTTACAGATAGAAAGGTGGCCTTTGTTTAGAAAGTCTTTTTATTTCAGGGAGGTGCAGTTTTCTTGTTATGGTAAATGATGGCATTAATATATAGCATTTGAAGTGCTAGTAACCAGACCTAGCACTACTTTTAGAGAAACAAAACTGTTTACACTGCTTTGGTGAACAATTTTCTACAATAAGTTAAATTAAAAATACAGGTGACAAGACTAACATTTTTTGGATGAGCATCTCCATGAAATAGAGACCAAATGCGGAAAATACCTAGTGGTAACATATCAACTATCCTTGTCACTGAAAAATGTGTCTTAAACACTAAAGCCCCTTAGGTTAGTCTTCTATCAGGCGGCCAGTCACAAAATCACTAAAGCCGTAAAGGCAATTGTTCACTGTTGCTTGAAGCTATTAGTATACATGTGTGAAAAAAAAGTGTTATTCAATAGTTCAGTCAGATACTCTCAGTTACGCCAAACTTTAAAATCCATGTGACCTTTTTTGGTATAGGAAATTATTTAAGATCTACCTTGCCTCTGACATTTAAATATGGGACACTATACCATTCATTTATTTACCAAGATAAATAGAGATTAATGGAAGATGAACAAAGTAAAGCAGACTCTTACAGAAACAAATTAAATTGTTAGAAAGGAATGAATAAATAGGACTGCTTCTGGCTTTTTTCTCTTCTTTTTTTGCAAGTCATTAAGTTTACTTTTACAAGGCTTAGGGACTAATAACTAGGTATAAGTTACTCTAAGCACCTGTTACCTCTGCCAAATAAACTATTCTCTGTTAATGAAATAAAATTTTGTAAGGGCTTTGGTATCATACTGCTGAATGTCACGTGTGGAAAAGGTTATTATCTAACAGGACTAAATGTTACCACATATACTAAGTTTTATGCAAATATCAGAAACTTCCCTTCACATTACCAATGAAGAAGATTTTTGTTGTTTGATTTAGACACTCAGTGGACTGCTTTGGAGGTCCACTGAACATTTAAATAATACTTTATTTTTAAGTTGAAACTGGTTTTAAAGTACTTTAGTTTGCAAGCTCTAGCATTGTGAGGTGTTTCTGAAATTCAACTGTATGGCTATTTTACAGTTTCCTAAGAGCCTGCTCTCATAGTAAGAAAAAGACATAGAAGATGAATGTTTCCTTTTTCTGTTTTCCATTTTTTGCTAACACTCTGGGAGAATGAGTAGCAAAAGCAGTAGTCCTTTCTATGCAAAAATAATCAGAGCCTTCTCAAAGGATAACGATAATACTTCCCTCTTCCATTCCACACAGCTACAATGATGAGCTAAAATACAAAATTACTCAAGTCCTCAATATCAAACAGAACTAAAAATACATTTTCTGATGTCAGACTCGTATATTTTTCTTTTCTCCAAAGCATATGTTCTAGTCAGTGTAATGTAACATGTAAAAACACTCTGTACACTCCACATACTTTCTAAATATCTGGTGAAACGGCTTTTTGGCTTTTTCAGGGCATAGGATGAATGTGCAGTGAATTCACAGAAAAAGCTGTACGTGGAATTTCTGAGATGACATTGATAGGTGTAATCTATTTTTTATTTACAATTTCTCTGACCCTTAGTTTTCTTTTCTTTCCTGCTGTCTGAATTCAATATCAAATAACTTTGCAATCCCAGAATGCTGCTTCGAGATTAAAAAAAATGGACTACAGCCAATGCCAATTTTGGGCAACTATCCAAAATTACACAGCTAGATAGTGCAAAGTAACTTTCATTACCTTTGTATCACGTAGCCACAGTTTTCTTTATCTTCTCCCTATTCCCTTGAGGAATGACTTCCTTGTTTGGTTTGCTCCTGTCTAGGAAATGTACTAATTGTTATTACTTCATTTCCTAACATGAAATTTGTTTAATCCTATGCCTGTTAAGTGCCTGAACAGTAGTTTCGTTGTACATCATGTACTGTTCAGAAATGTAAAGCATAAATAAGCACTGTTCAAGGTAGCATCTGGCGCATTATCCTTTTAGCTCTTTGTTTTGAAGGTGAACTTCTGGAAAACAGCATCCATTATTTTCTATTTCTTAGTGTATTAGAAATTTTTGTCCTAGTTTTGGAGAGATACTAGAGCCTACTGGCCACAATCCTGACATCTTTAAACACAACTTCATTAGGGAACTAAGCAAGTCAGCAACCTACACAGCAACAGCTATGCCGGCTGTTTCAGATACAATTAGAAAGTGTGTGCCTCAAGTCTCAAAATCTTAACGTTTGCACTATATCAATCCTGATTTTGTATACACAAATAAATACCACAAATAACCTATAGTTCCAACATATACTTAAAATATGATATATTGTATAATGAATTATTTGAGTTAAAATAAGTGAATAATTGCATTTTATGAATGATCAATATATTTAAAAATATTTCCAAAACAGTAATTTTTTTATAGAATCATAGAATCACCTAGGTTGGAAGAGACCTTAAAGGTCATCGAGTCCAACCATAAATGTAACTGCCAAAACCACCACTAAACTATGTCCCTAAGCACCACGGCTACCCGTCTTTTAAATACCTCCAGGGATGGCGATTCCGCCACGTCCCTGGGCAGCCTGTTCTAGTGCTTGATAACCCTTTCTGTGAATTTTTTCCTAATACCCAATCTAAACCTCCCTTGGCGCAACTTGAGGCCACTTCCTCTTGTCCTATCACTTGTTACTTTGGGGAAGAGATCGACCCCCACCTCACTACAGCCTCCTTTCAGGTAGTTGGAGAGAGTGGTAAGGTCTCCCCTCAGCCTCCTTTTCTCCAAACTGAACAACCCGAGTTCCCTCAGCTGCTCCTCATAAGACTTGTGCCGTAGACCCTTCACCAGCTTCGTTGCCCTTCTCTGGACCAACTTTATATAGCGATATAGTTACATAAATGGGAATATGAAGTAAGCAGTTTAAGGTCATATACCATGTACTTCTGAACAAATTTATGGCTGTAGTTTACTACATCAGTGACATTACTATCAATTCATTGTTTCTAGCTACAGTGATCATGGCAGTGTTTTCAGTATGAAATATCAGAAGAATTATAAAAGTGAAGAGGCACGAATATTTCTCAAATGATTAAGAGGCTTTTCACAAAGTCTATAACAAGTCCATATCTACAAAATCAATAGTCAAATGAACCTCAGACGTACAACTCTAAGATTAACTAACAGATCCTCTGCTTCACAGTAACTGATAATTCACATCTTAAGAAAAGAAAAAAGCTCCATGGATTACTAACATTTCAGCAGAATATTATTGTAAGTTAACTTTATGAGGCAAAGTAACCAAAATATTACAGCATGTCTAATTCCATATTATGTATGGCAACGGTGAACATAATCCACAAGCTGAATGTCTCCACCCAAAGCTCTTACATTTCTGTCAAGTCCTTTTCAATAAACAAGCCCTTAGTCTGGCCGACAGTTCACAGGGGAACTGCTGCTGGTTCACATGGGAGTATGCAGGTACCCTGTTCAGTAGGTGCCAGTGATGCCCATTCCAAAAAGCTATTCAGTAGGTTAAGTTAGGTGAGAAGTTAAGCTGGAAGTAGAAAACAAGACTTTTGGAGTAAAAAGAACATGTTTACATTGGGTTTAAGAACACCATCCTGCTCACATTGTGAAACACTAGTGCTTCTCTTCCAGCTCCTCCTGCAAAGCTAAGCAGAACTTGCTTTTTGTGTAGATTTTGTTGAGGCCTATGAGGGGGTAGTATGCCTTCCATTTATAGTACACCCACAGGTTTTGTTATTGCTCTTTTATTAAAGGCATGATAGACAGAGTCATTAGCTGTGCAAATTATTTCCTTACATAAAGAAGAAGAGAGTGTCACGCTGTGATGGTTCAGGGGTGACTAGCAGCCCTCATACCACCTGCTTCTGTGTGGGTACTCCCTCCGGCTGCCGGGCCCTGCTTCTGCTGCTGGGTCAATTCCATCTTCACTCTGGATCGCAAGGCTTTGCAATCACCCTGTTCCCATCATCTTGCTGTGAGAACGCAGTGAGTGGTGTCATGGGTCTCTGGCGAATCCCTCAAAACTGTCCTCTCATGTATCCTGCAGTCCTATCGCTTTTTGGACAGGCCGTACTCAAGGTTTTCCCACCTAGGTCCAGCTGTCTCACAACTGCTGTATTTGCCATAGAGCATAGTCTCCTCGACAACCCTATGATTACAATAATCCACAGTAGCTCCTTTGAAACAATGCACCATCCCTTAACACAAAAAACCAGGAGACACCTGGCAAAAATATTAAAATTCTGCATGGTTTGTGTGCCTGGCTCACTTTTCTTAATACCTCAGTGACCCACATGCCTCAGGGATATCCCAGGAAGCCTGTGGTTCAGGCAAGTTGTAGCCTTCTATTCTTTGTGGCTGTGGTGTCACCAGACAACATTTTCAGCAATAACATCGCTCAGAGTGTGCTCATTTCAACCCTTAGCCATTTTCCTTTCCCTGCCTCTTTATTGAGGAGTATCACCCTCCTCCTTCCCACCAATTACAATAGCATCGCTGCTTCACAGCTGTCTTCTGAGTCAGACTGAAGGGCTGCTACAACTTTAAAATAACTTAGCAAAAAAAAAGGTGTATGTATAGTTAAAGCTAGTTAAAGTTCCCCTCACCTAGTCCTCAGTGTGGCTTCACAAAACGGGGCTGGAAGAAGACCGGGACAGCCAGCTACAGCTTGGGCGTATGAACAAGCTCTTTTGTTGGCATCCGTCCATTTTTAGCTGCAGGCAGCTCGTATTTCTTCTGTAGACACAAGGTTTGTTTTCAACAATTTAGTGTCCTTCTGAGTTTGAAATACAAGAGAAATAAGCCTGCTAATCATATTTGAGCCAGGAAGTGGGCACCCCTAAATTAATGGCTATTTTCTTAAGGACTCTTAATTCTTTTAAGGACCTCTGATTTCCTTTCTTGCTGATTTCTCAATAGCTCAGAATTAAACAAAGCAAATCCATTCACATATTTCAATATACCAACAGAAGCTGCATAGTGATAAAGTAATTGTACATTAATCCTGTGTTCTTCACGTATGTATACAGACATAATAGACTAGGCAAGTAATTCTTCCTAGAAGAGCTAATCAAAGGTTTTAATTTAATCACTTCATTTTATGTTCATCTTTTCTGTTTTGTCAGCCTAATACACATAATAAAAATTTAATCTCTTCATTGTTTTAGTAATGTGAACCACTATTTTACAATGAGTACTTGACTGACGGTCATAGCTAAATGAAACATGTTTGCTTGCCCTCACAGGGATTTTAAATAACTGTTTTAATTCTATGCCTTGAATAAAATAGTTTCTTTCCTCAACAACATGAAGGACAAACAAGAGAAATGTGAGGCTTATGTTGATCCCCCCCCCCCTCCAATTCTCTGATATTGGCTTAGAAATCATTCAATATAAATAATTCCCAGTATATGCATAAATTGTCTATTATGCCATGGTTTTGTTGAGTCTCCTAGGAGCTCTGTGAGGCAAGTATGGGAAATGTAGTACTATAAAACCCCAAAATAACCTTGCTTTTCTAACTGAAAACCATTAACAATCATCAAAATAATGGTCAACAGAAATGAGGTTTCAATCCAAAAGGCATAAAAGAATGAATGGGAAACAAAGTGATTTTTCTTTCATGGCCAATGACCTTTCATTTATGACCAACAGAGTACTATTAATGGTAACGCGAGCCTGAGGAACTACTATGAGGGGTATACGCTCCAGTGTGACAATGCTTTGCCTGTCAGAAGCTTTCACAGAACACACTCAAAATAAGTAAATGATCCCCTTGCTGTGGAGCCCATGGATAAAGAACTGTTTGCCTTGCTTCCTTTTATCTTGGAAGATGCAAACATGGTCTTTTTGATTATTTTTGTATTTTCTTTCAGCCTATGCAGGCAATCAGGCAACCCTGGAAGGAATTCAGCATCTCAATGACCGCACTGTGGAAAGCGGATATTCAGTCTTTCCATTATAATGTTTTACACAATGATGTTTTCTAAATACAATAGTTTACTTTCTCCTCTCCCCCCCCCC
>VYXH01001164.1:35065-55483 GCA_013397275.1 Burhinus bistriatus
CCCCCCCCCATCAGACAAGCCTTTCTAATGGCATTTTTATAAATGTTGGTAACTTTTGAACTTATGTTTATACCATCATTCATAGCATTACCATTATCACCATGGAACATACTGGTGACAGAGGATCTTCTTTCCATAAGTCTTTCCTAATAGCAAATTTCATAAAGATATTGATTTTAATTAATTGAGCAGATTAATAGCAGAACATTAAATGGAATTGGCTGATGGATTAGAGAAAGCCCAATAAGCCACTCATAACATATGCCAGGATTCAGACTAATTTAAGATCTGGAGAGCTGAAAGCCTTCCTTTGTTCTGCATGTAGTCAGGCTACAAGATGCAGCCCCTTGACAAAAGCAAAATTACAAACCTGCTGCATTTGCTGTCAGAAAAGCTGCCTGCAATTAAGATCTTTGGCTACCAACAGTAACAATAAGAGTGGAAATAGGAATACATTCAATGACCTTGAAATGTAGTCAGGTATCATTATCCCTCACATTTTATTTATTGGTATGAAAGAATTAAACACGTTTGTCTCAAAAAGAAAAGTTCTTCAATATATATATATGTAGTTACTTGATACTCCTTGCATTAGCTGTATAAAATGTATTAAATCACTAAATATTGTACTACAATGATGTATGTACATACACATATATATTTATGTATAATTTTATATAACAATAATCCTACTTAGACCTCAAAAGATGAACTGAACTAGATTTCAGAGAAGTTAGCAATCCATGGTCAAAACATGCCACTTTATAAATGATTTTTCAAACTGTAGAGTGAAGCAAGGGAAGGGCACTTTGAAACGACATATGTATTTAAAAATAAGACACTTCACTTCTTGCTGCTAATAGGCTCTCTGTTATCTTTTAGTGGTGCTATATAAAATTGTCTCCCACGTTTTTCAACCCTGATTGTAAAAATGCTATTTTTTGCTTCGGCTGGCACAAGATTCTTTTGCTCCAGCCTTTATAGATAGAACAAAAAGAACCAGCCCGACATAGAAAAGCTCTTAAAGACTCAGACTTATCCATGAGAAAATTGTTCCAGTGTAGGACTGCAGAAAGCACGCTTTACAGAGTATGCTGAGACAGCCTCACCATACTGAGTACTACAGACTGTGGAAGAAAAACAGCACTGCCACTCACTTCTGCATTCACTTGCTGACAAGCCGGCAGTCTTAACACCATGTGCCTGTCCCGTCAATACAAGACTATCTTTTGTGGTGTTCCTAAGTTCTTGTTGCTAAATCCAATCCATTTTAAGACAGCTTTCCAATTCTCCCTTTTTCGCACACTCTCGTTGTTACAGAAAATGCCTATAATACCAGTAAAACATGCAATCCAGGCACATTAGCTAGCTGAGCAGATTGAGACCACTGATTGTTATTTAATGACTTTGTACAGGCACTACGTAAAATAAATAAAATTATTTAATAGCTTATAGGAAAAAGTTAGAAGGCTTGACTTGAAGTTCCTAAAATTTTTATAGTGGACTTTCTAGTAATGCTGAGCTTGTAATCCCATTAGTCAGCTCCCTTTTTCATGGTACACTAATTTGAACGCTTTTATTATTTTTCCTGGAATATGTGTATTCTGCAGGCACAGTTTCAGGTCCTTTTGCACTGTTTTGTGTTGCTGTGCTCCTGCAGCCGGAGATGGCATTTCTGAGAAAGCAGGTGTGCGGCCAGAACATCCCCATGACTCAGTAATCTCTGGCTGCCAGAACTATCCCGTAGGACTTCTGGCTGCCAGTTGTAATTAACTTTAAATCCATTATTCTTTTGTAAAGAAAAAAACCCCCAACCTTCCCAGGCTGGACTGAAGATACACCTATATAAACAGATCATGTTTATATATCATATGGAAGGGAAGTACATGTTGGTTGTATTCAGGTTGGTCGGTATTAATTTAGAATATTCACAAGTGAGTTTTAACTGCAAATGGGGATCCAGTGTTACCAAAAAGGAAAGAAAAGTAGCGGACAGTTTTCTACAGGTCACTTGTTTCAAGACTAGTTTTATTTCTATGTTGCACTGCATAATAACACTTGGAGGGTCATAGTACCAACCCTTGCCATGAAGTCAGTTATTTCAAGATTTCATTACTTATTATTTTAAAGGAGGATCTGTACATTGCTATAGCTCATATTCTTTAAGATGATGAGCCCATTTTTAAGGACTGTGGCTTTTAGAGCCTTTTCTTATCTCATATTTCTCATACAGTTAAGGTTATGCTGTCTTTTTATCTCCTAGAAGTTGCACAAACACAGTAATCAGTATTTTAGTAAGAAATCAGAGAAGTTATAAAATAAGTTTGTGTCACTACTGTGGAGCTGAAGTCAATGAAACAGTCCTTTTTCAGAGTGGGGAGAGTTTTCTAACTCACAGGGAAAAAAAAAAAAAAAGACATTGCAGTAGCCATCCTATAGATCTTCACATAATTACTTAAATTAATATAAATTTAAAAAATGCTGCATTCTTCAAAGTCTTCATACATACAAGGTGCACTATACAATAAGCAACATACAGTCATAGAATCAAAATTTAGGATGGAAAGGACCTTCAGAGGATATCTAGTTCAACTGCATGCTCAAAACAGGTTTAAATAGATGAGGTTGATCAGGGCCATGTCTGGCCATGTCCAACCAAGTCTCGAACACCTCAGAGGACAGAGATTCCATAACCTTGCTGGGAAACCTGCTGCAATACTTAACCACTTTTCTGCAGAGCAGCATCCTTGCAGCTTGCACTGTTGCATGAGATTCCTTCACAGATGCAAGACCTCATACTTTCTCTTGTTGAATTTCTTGAAGTTCTGCTCAACCCACTTCTCCAGCCTGTCCAGGTCCCTCTGAAGAGCAGCCCTGCCCTCCAGTGTATTCACTGCTCCCCTCAGTTTTGGGTCAGGCGCATACTTACTAAAAGTGTACTTCATTCCATTCTCTAGGTCATTATTGAAGATGTTAAAGTACATTGGTCCCACTGCTAATCCCTGTGGGACCCCGCTGGTTACTGGCTGCCAGCTGGACTTAGCCCCACTGGTTACAATACTTTCACCCTAGCACTCCAGCCCATTTTCCACCCACCCTATCTATCCCATCGGTATCTCCTGAATTTGGTGATAAGGAGACAATGGGACAAAGGCTTTGCTGAAAATTAAGGTATACAACATCCACTGTCCTCCCCTTCTCTATAGGGCTGGTAACCTCATCCAAGAGAGAGCAATGAGGCTGATCAGGCATGATTTGCCCTTTCTAAATCCCTGCTGGCTGCTCTCAATCACCTTCTTGTCTTTAATGTGTTTAGAAATGGAGGAAATCCCCGTAAAAGCCATAACTTTACCAAGGACCAAAGTGAGGCTGATCATGGATTTTATTACAATAAATTGAGTTGTTACTGTTTCACTTGCATTCAGTGGAAAAAAAAAAAATCTATCATAAGATAAATTACTTTGTAAATTTTATGTACTTTAACACTACAAGTCAGTGCCCTCAAATATGGGAAAAAGCTACCAACCTGGTTGTAGCAAGAAACAGCTCACTAAAGAGGGATGGAAGTAGCATATTACCAAATATATGAGATAACCCTGAGTCAGTTAATTTCACAGACTGCTATATGGAGGTATTTTGCTATTACTGTGCAAAAATTATTGAGGTACTTTATTAAAAAGTGGATAAATAATATCCCATTTCTTTTCTGAGGATGTGTAAATAAGAAACTCGGTTAACAAAAACCAACTTAAATCACTGTTAGTCTTTGGGACTCATCCTGTGAAGTGCTGAGCAAACACTTACTGAATAAAATGAGCCTTACTGAGTAAAATTCTAATTAGAGTAATTGAGCTTTGATAACTGCTATGTCATTAAACATAAATTGGCTTTAAACTAATTGTATTTGGATTGTATTATGATTTCTATTAATGAATGCATTAATGTTTATACTCTGGAAACTCTTTTCAAGTGAAATATTAAAGCCTATACCACTTAATCTGAAGTGAAATGCCCTTTGAATACAAACCCAGCATGGCAGTGGTGGAAAAGGTTCTGTGAAAGAATATGGTCCAGCTCTTCACTGTTTATAATTAAGAGCAGAGGAAAGGTGCCTATCGTCTTTTGGGCTTCCTCCATTCTCGACAAGGGGAGCTGTATATTGGTCTCTGCAGTGTAAGTTGGGGTACGGTGTGGGGTTTCTCTGATTTGGACCAGCTGCCACCAATCCTGCAGAGTCTATGATGCAGCCTCACTAAACTGCTTGCTCTAACTATACTTCTTATTCCAATAGTAAAGTGTGCAGCGGGACCCAATAGTTTTAGATATGATGAAAGATAGAAAAATCATACCGCCATTTCCCACTTAAAAAGCAGAACCACCCACCAACCAAAACCAATCCAAAATATGGAGGTAAGAGAGGTAAAGTAGTACTAAATATATCATCACTGAACTACATAATGCATTTCTTTTTGTGGCATTGAGAATGAATACCATGAGGTCAGTGCTAACACAGACCTCTCCTGTTGGGCAAGTCAGGAAAACCCTGTTCTTTAGCGATGCCAGGTCCCATTGCCAAGCCTTATTGGCCTTGTCTGGTGGGGGGGAAGGGGGAAGCAAACAAAAAAACAACACACCAAGGCCCCAAACCAGCTTTATGCAGTTTTAACCTGAAGGGGAACCTGAAGCCACGCATAGTGGTTTGTTCAGAATGGCTACCGATGACTAAGCATTTGTTCCGGGAATTCAACTTTACACATAAAGCCTCGTTTTGTATAGATGACTTTGCCTCATTTCAATTCAGTTGCTATCAACAGACAATAGTCAACAAATAATCATAAGAATTATTTGTCTAGTTGGACTCAGAAACATGAAGCCTGCGTTGCTGTTCTTGTACCTGTGGCATATAACTTGTCACTGCTCTTTGACCAAATTATTACAATTTCTACTACAAATTTACAGTACAATACAAAAATACAAAAAAAAAAAAAAGCACTAATCTTCTTAAAAAAAAATTCTTTTCATCGACATTCCTAATGTTGATCGTATTCATTGGAATATTTACAGAAGGAAGAACTGGGAGAAAAGAACATGGACACAAACTTGTTTAAATATTCACATGAATATTCATATGCACAGGTGTGCATTATTTTCTAGTTATTGCTTCCATGGGGAAAATAGTGCAAGTCATGAAAATTAGACAAAGTTCAAAACTCACACAGTAATAAAAGTATTAGGGAAAAATTCTGAGTTTAAAATCTGCTGCTTTTCTATTAAAAATGACTGCCTAAGGCCTACTTTCAGGAGTCTGCATTTCCAAATTCAAGTAGACTAAAATAAAATAATTGATTAATTATATGCCAGCTGACCATTAATTTTGTTCCATAAACCAAATCATCCAATTTTCTGATTCAAATATGTTGAATATTCAGTGGCATCCCATAAATCTGGAATGGAAGGCAAGGATATGAAGATCACTTTTTGTCTAAATAATTCTAAACAGCTGGATATCTGAAACTCCATTTGTCAGACACTCTAGTGCATTTCCAAGAGTTTACAATACCTTACATGCTACAGGACAGATCTCGCTGTTTCTGTCCTGAACATTTGCTGGTGTTCAGCATTTCTGGTAAGCCTTTCAAGATAATCCTAGTTTAACTCACTAACTGATTCCACGCTGGTACTGATACTTGGACTTCCAGAAATTTGGAGGCTGTTGCTTTTTTGCCTTGGCACCTACTGCAAATATTTCACACGATGTGAGCAGTTGCTCTGTAAACTCAGACCACAAATAATCCTCTGTGGAGGTGAGCTTTATCTTCAGGGCTTGGCACAAAGCTGAAGGTGAATTTCTCTGGAACTTGGGGCTTGCAGGGAGGTTTTGATTTATACTCAGCTAGTATACTCAGCCATGTGAGGTGAGGATGGTTATTACTGCCACAAATGGTAAAGGCAAAGGTAATCAAGGGCATTTCTTGACAAAGCAGTGCCTTATATTTTGAACTTTAAAAT
Source organism: Burhinus bistriatus (assembly GCA_013397275.1). Taxonomy (NCBI): domain Eukaryota; kingdom Metazoa; phylum Chordata; class Aves; order Charadriiformes; family Burhinidae; genus Burhinus; species Burhinus bistriatus. The sequence continues at coordinate 41,075 of VYXH01001164.1, forward strand.
GGAAAAAACCCCAAAACAATGAATGTCTTTTATTTATTTGCTACACACATTTTACTTGCGTAGTTTGATTACCCTCTCAATATTTTTGAGTTTTATAGTGAAGTCTAACTCATTCAAGCCACTGCATAAAGTGGTGTACAACTGAGGGGCACCTATACCCCCGGCTCCCTGTAATGCGTGATGCATTGCACTTTAGGCATGCAGATAGCTGTCTTGAAAACCTCAGGAGAAAAGTAGAGGTGGACATACTGCTTAGCAAGTCTGATGCCTTTAAGATATGCTGAAATCACAGTGCAATTTACTGCTCTGTGCATGCACATGTATTCCTTTTAGCATGTTAGACTTACTGTAGATTTGACTTCCTACTTGACTTCCAGAGATCTGAAAATATACGATAATATGATAAATCACTCTTTTTCTGCTTAGATAATATTTGTCAGCATTTCCAAGGAAGCTCACTAGTAAAGAAGTTGTGAATCTCCAGATGGCTATTAATATATAGATTAAGTTAAGGTGGTGGAACCACCAAGTCTCCTAGCATTTTAAGAATGATGATTCGGCTGTGTCCAGTGGTATAAATATACCTTTCATACCTACTGAAAGGTCAGGTTGTCTTCATAACAAGACTTTCCTTTCTAGAATTATGCTGTACATTCCACTAGAAAGCTTTGCATAATTGCATATTATTGGTTATTTTAAACAAATGTAATGCAACATAACCAAATATAATACTGTAGTTTAAGTGTAATGACTTATTTTTACTTTTTCTACTTTCAACATCTGGCAATTTTTTCTATCGGTCTAAGACAGTGCCAAGAAGTTCTTTTCCAAATTAATACCTCATATGTCAGAAATACAGTGTGGTTTACTTCGTTCATTACAGTGCTGTACTGTCCATTTAAGTGATCCATCATGTGTTCTTCAAATATGCAAATAGCATAATCCTTGTTTTTAAAGAAATAGTTACACATACTAATTCAGGATAAAGAAGTAATCTTACTACAGCCTGATGGAAAACATCAAGCCTGCCTCCCTGCGGTATTCAGTTTTCACCAGAAGAGCTCTGTTGACTTGACTGAATTTAAACTGTGATTAAAGCAGTGTAGGAAAAAACTGTGACAAATACAGCTCATACACCACAGATGTAATAATTTACTTTTTTTTTTTTTCCATCAGGAACAAGGATAAAGCACTACACATACATAGCACCTGATAACAGAGATAAAACTAGTTACTGCCACTTGCAAAATGGCCACATTAGGGCAAGGGATTCTTAAAACTTACAAGGGGACCAACAGAATGAAGTTATACTGGGTGAAAAATGTGCTGCAAAAGGAACTCTGGAGAAGAGATAGTACAGGAGATAAAGTGCTGCTTTGGTGTCATGTCAGCCATCCTGTTTTACAATCTACATTCTACAATTCGACATCCCCTATGAAAACACACAGGAAAATCTGCTTTCCGGAGTGTATAGGTGTCAGTTAGATGAACAGAATTCTTCATAACAAATAAAAACCTACTATTTTGAATGGTGGCTTTAATAACAAAATGGGAAATGTAAACGGTCTGTACAATGTTCTACAAAGATTAAAGATGACAGAAATATATTCAAGTTCAACAGATTGTCTTATGGTGAAAAATAACTTTGTACAATAGCTTAAGTGCTGAATAAAATGTTTTGTGACAGAAATTTCCTACAAAGGAAAAATTGAAGGAGGCATGTTTCCAGTGTAGGGAGCATATATTTGACATACTGTAAAATTCACAAATATTTAATTGTTGTATTTGTCAAATATATGCAGTGAGTTCTCTGAGTTTTCAGCCAGTGTGCTGTCTGATTACGCTATTTCGAGCTAAATGTTCTAAAAGTCACAAGCAGCCTTTGCTAAATGCTTATCTATAATTAGCAATACCTATCTGATTATCAGTCACTTCACTGGCTAAAGTGCTATATGCCTTTGGAATATTTACCCCTCGGGGCTTTGCTCACGCTGTAGTTACCCCCGCATGACTTTTTGCTCGTTTGCAAAGGCAGGTGACTACACAACTTGTGGGAGCCTCAGCTCTTGCCTAACAGTTGAAATTTGACATTGATTAGCATCATCAGTACAGGGTTTGTCCTTTTCCGCTCTAGTGTTCACAATACCCTTATGTCATCTATATTTAGGAACTATAACAACTTCCGTATTTGTGTCGCTACACGGCATTGAAAGGTCTGTTAGAAATTCATCCTCAATCTAATAGGTACAGCATTATGTTATCACCCAAGAGCATGGAGTGATAGAGAGGGAAAACTATAGCGTTTCAAACACAGCTAAGCTGAGGATAATTTAGTTTGGATCATAAGCTGGATCTACTGGTAAAAACTAAATTTCATCTAACATTTGGGCATTGCACTTTGTGCATATCTTTGGGAGGAAACTAGAACGTAATACATTATCAAGAAAATAATGTTCCTGCCCATAGATTTTCTGTCTTTTATTAGAAGTGTCATGACTGGTAGATTCAGATCTATTGTTTTGTAAATGTAATTATTTTTTCATATCAGTGTTAGGAAAGAAAAGTAAACAGGATTCAATCTAATTTATGAGACACTTTAGAAGATGATTTGAAGCAGCATATCAGTCTTAATTACAGTATATATAAACTAAATAATATGAAATGTTAATCTGCTGTTTTCAGACCAAAGAATCAATACACAGAATGGAGGTTAATTTTTTTCAATGCACTTAAGTCAAGAAATGAAGACAGCTTTATGTAGTTTTAGGATAGTTCTGGAATTTGACAATTAAATTAAAACCAAAATCCCATTCCTCCAAAATAAAAGAGGAATCTTCAGAACTAAGCACTTGACTGCTTTTTTAATTGAATTTTTAAGTCTAACCTATTTTTCACTTGCCTCTTGCAATGCTAAATAAAAGCATAAATAATTTAATTGAAAAATTAAATTAAGGAAAATCAATTTGTGACACATTTATGAATGCATATAATGGTTCTTACACAATATTGGGCAGCTATACTTCTTACTTAAAAAACAGATTTCCTACATGATCATAATGAATGATTCCAAAACTATTATGTATTTTGTTTTAGTTCTCTGGTTCTGGGATTCCCTGTTCTTATTGACACCCTAAAACCATATCTGTAAAACTCAACCCTGTGTCATGCCCTGCAGAAGATTCTAATTCAAATGCAGAACTTCTTGATGCACAGGGAAGATATTCTGCATGCTTTAGCCCTTAGACTTGCAGCCTAATTTTTCTCCGAGTTCAGGACAGAAACTCTTTTCACTTGTGTTGCTCCTTGTCACTGAATACAGGTTTCAGCCCTTGGTCTCTAGGATTTTAAGACTTGAAGTAATGTCCCAAATATGTTGTGGTGCTCTTTGTGCTCTCCTCCCCAGCACACCAGTGGAACAGCGAGCACCACCCCTACAGAGTGATGTCTCAACATGCAGCAGGATTTCTTACAAAGAGAGCTAAAACATTCAGGTTCAAGTTTCTAAAAAGTATTGTATGAACTAGTAATTGAAAACCGGGATTTCACTGTGGTTTGAAGTGGAAGAGAAAGTGAGGCAGGATAATGCAGGCAAGTTGCCAAATAGGAAAGTCAGATTTTTTTCAGCACAGATGAGACCTTAACTATATGAGTAAACAGAAATGAACTGGGAATAATTTCTGGCTTGAGGTCAAATGGTGTGGCAGAGCACATGTCCACACAGCTAACTATTCTCAGATCTCAGACAGAGCGGCACCATTCAAACTGCTTGCTGGGAACAGTTTGTGGCCCACACTGTCACCCAAGCCATGCGGGTCGGTGCTGCTGGCCTATGCCAAACCCGCAGACTGTGCAAACCGGTGAACAGCATGGACAACTGAGTGCTAATGCCGTGGCTGCAAGAGTCCCTGTTGAATTTACTGTTACAGTTTGATTATATGAAGGATTCCCACTTAAGCAAAAAGGAGGTCCAAGCAGATTTCAACCAACAAAGTATAACTACAATAGCCTAAAATGATCTCAAATTAATTTTAATCTCAAGAATAGCGTGTGCAAGTCTTGTGACTTTCTGGTACACAGCGTCTCAAGGTATACGTGCACATTGGGCCAAATTAATCGGACTCAGGGACAGCACATCTCCCGTTCTGGAGCAGATGGTAGATTACTCTACCAACCCTAGAGTACTGTGTGGCTTCCACTGCCCTCTGGGGCTGGCAATCACAACGAATCACAGAGATGTGACCACAGCGATGAGCCTGCCTCCTCCAACCTGCTGCAGTCCCTTCTCTCCTCACATCTATTTACTACCCCATGGCTTCTCTGAAGGTCAGCCATCCGGGCTCCAGAGCACTAAGATTTTTGTGATGAGGACTTGGCTTTTAAATTGCCTATTTATTTTATTTTCAAGGCAACATTTTTGTTTTTTCTCTTTGAGTATTAGGTATTCAAAAATGTCAAAGATAATTTCCCAGCAAAAAAAGTATCTTTTTTTCCTCTCTCCTTGTCTCTGTATACACACACAGAGAGCTATTTTTCTCTGTATTGTTTTCTTATACTGAGGATAAGCATACAGGTTGGGGTTGTTGGTTCATTTGTTCAGCCAATTCTGCAGAACTGTCCTTGGCATTCAGGGACAAATAATTCTTTCTAATCAGCAAAAAGGAGACAAAATAGATAATCCAATACTGCATTAGATTTGCAAGCAGTTCAAGGTCTTATCAGGCTTAAAGATCTTTTTTCAAAGAGATGTAGGGGTTTCTCAAAGAAATATATAGAACATTATAAACTTGAAGTAATAGTTCTAGCAGTGGAGACAGCAAGCAGAGCAGAGGCAGTATGTGATTTGCTTTCAGATTCTGATGACCTTGACGCTGCAATTACGGAAAAACAGTCCATTATTGTTATGTCTTTAAAAAGAAAATAATTGCCACTACATTTCTTGATTGCCAAGAAAAAGGATTTTCATACTCATTTATCAGTTACTTGGAAACACCTAATACTAAGGTTAGTTCCAAATTCTGAGTTCAATTTGCTGAAAGAAGAGATGCCAGTAAATTTTCAATCTACCAGCTTTGGCCCAAGATAGGTCTTATGATAGCACTTAAAAAAACCAACAAACAAACCCCATATAGCTGCCATTCCTATCTACCAACGATGCAATTTTATGTTTTTTTCTGCATAATAAACAATTTCCCTCAGTTAAGGGTGAAATCCCATCACTGAGTTAACATGGAAGGAACTGCAGGAAAGGAAGCAGGAATGAATTGCTTAGGAAAAGATACAGGGACTAGGCCTGAAGGTACCAACCATCCTTTCTTTCTATTGGCTTTAGTGCTCAGCATTTCACAAGGTTTGACCAGGGCCAAATTAATCACTTGCATTTAAATGCCTGCATTATTTCACTCCAGTTGATGGATGTCATGCTTTAGCATGAAGGGAAGCCTGAAGAGAATTGCGTCATGTAGAGTGAGCGTGCAAAAAGTAGCCTAAAAACCAATCAGATCCCAAAATTAAATTTCTCTCGCTCCTACCAGCTAATATCTGCAAAATTTTCTTTGAATTTCTAAACATAGAAGAGATCAATTTAAAGGCAACATAGACAGAGGTTCCTGCTCTTAATCTGTTATAATAGCCATACCTCACTTGGACAAAACTCATAATAATCTCAAATTCTGTGTGAAAAAGAAAAGTAGGCGTCGAGATGGCTTTCACTGCTGGCTTGTACTGATGGCCAGCATAAGGTCTGTGCATCAGTAATTTCTAAAGGCAGGTTTAGATGGACCTGGACACGTTCCCCACTGGCAACGTGAACTGGCCAGACATTAATCAACTCCTGTAAAGAAGCTGTGTACTCCATGAGCCATTGTCTACTACAGCAAGTTCCCCCTGCTGCACACACATGCTTCTTCCCTTTCTAATTTTTTTTAAAATAAAATATCAAGCTTTTTTTTTTTTCTTAAAGACAACACCCTTAAAATGAAACAAATGAAAATAAAGCACGAGGTGGGAGATTCTGCCTCCCCTTGTATGGCTTCCTGTAGTTTCCACTCACTTTATGAATGAATCTTGCTCTTTTTCATGTATTCATTGGCATAGTATAAACCAACAATAACCCTGCTTAGCAAAAGTCTTAACCTGCATACCAAGCAGCTAGAATCGTACCGCGTAAAGTTAGATGCATCCGCTTCCAGGGAAAAGAGGTAAATCTGCTAAATGGGTTTATAAAGGTTCACGTGCTTTCACTACACCTCTCTCTCAGTTTATAATTCTCAAAGACATATGGAGAGGCCTTCCACCTTCTTCAGGGCTGCATATTTGAAACACTGAAATATATGTATATGAATTTTTCTGATTATTTGAATCATATGTTTGAATGCTTTTAGCAAAACCAGTGAAGTAATACTAAATTATATCTTTTAATTAGCAAATCTGGAGTTTAAATCCTCAGCTTTTGCACCCACTGGTGGTTTTCAACATTTCTTTGGTCCTCTTACGTCCATCCAGGATCATGCCCAGGCTTTTAGCAAGCTCTTTGTTTCTTCTGCTGATCCTGGAGTTGCTATTACCTTCAACAGTATTGCTTGTTTTCACCAAAAACTAAGTTTGGCAGTTACATTCTACCACAAAATCCCATTCAGCGCTTCATAAAAGGGATAAGTAATACAAGCTCTGTTGGAGACCCAGTTCTTGTTTTCGGTGTTTATGTCAGCTGGTTGTAACTGTAGGCAGCTCCGAGAGAGACCATGTGCCTCAAGGGCTTCCAAAACTTTTGCCTCCCCTGGGCAAGGAGATGCAGTTTGTCTTAATAGTTCCAGATGGTTACTAGAGATTAGTATTGCTTAACTATATTGCACTGATGATCGTTCTCAGAGCGGGCAAGCAGTAATTAATTGATTCCATCTGTATCTACATTTGGGGAGAGGGTGATTTAAAATGACCATTGCTACAAAGCAGCAGAGGGCATACGATTAACAAGTCAGCCCTGATGCGCTATAGTGGTTTTGAGAGACTGACAGAATTGACGAGGCTCTCCATAAGAACATTAAGATACAAGTTAAGCTGTTGCAATGAACTTACTATAGCTTGAAGTTTGAATACAGTATATGTAACCTTGCTATGCTATTCAACTGTAAGAATTACTTCATGACAAAATACAGAGGCACTGAAAGGAGTATCTGAAACTACTATTGTGTAATTTTCAGTTAGAGGGTCACATCACCTCAGATAAGTGAAGCAGTTTCTATTAAGGTTTACCATTTAAAATCGAACCAGAGATTCTCTGTCGGTGACCTATTTTAGGAAACACAGAGTGCAAGATATTACAGTGCATATACTGAAGTTGTCTTTCATCGTTATTTTTGGAGTACCTATTATTCTGATAGGTTATTACAATTACATATTCATGAAAGAAAAATATAACTTTTCTGACTGCTACAAAGGTTCCAATGTTTACTGTAAGCAAGGATCTTCTAGAGATCAAAATTCAAAGACTGTTCAAAACTTAATCTCATAACTGTCACCATACATGGTCAGAGTTATGATCCATATCGTGTAACATTCTTATTCTGACTCATTCGGGAGATGTAAGGGACTTTATAGGATTTGCATAAGAGTTCTCTGAGTATTTTTGGAAGTTGTCACCTTGATGTTGGGAAGCCCGCGAGAGAGCCAAGTTCTTCCAATTCACCCGCTTAATTCATAAACCAAGACCCGTGGACAGTTCCTTATTTCTGTAAGGCAATTTCTACAGTACTGAATTACATAGTTTTGATGCATTTCCTTGTTTGTTTCCATAGATGTGACTCACTGTATCACGAAAGAAGCATTTGAAGGACAAATGCAGAACTGTTCTTGTTAGTGATAGCAGTTTTTCCTCAAAGAAAAACTTGCTGGGATTAGTACTTGAGTACCATCACCAGTCCTAGACTGATGGGTGAATTTCTCCTTGTGAAGACTGGACTTTGGTTCATCTTATTTTAAATGGGTCTTTCTGAATATCCTATACACTTTGAATAGAAGTCTAACAAATTCCGTAAGTGGATTCACTTGATCACAAACCTGCTAAAAAGCCAGCTGAAAATGTAATACTTGAAAACAAGTTAACTATGTGAAGGCCAGCACTCTTTCTTTTACAAAGGCAAACAGAGCTCATGCTATTATTTACCACTATTTTGCAGTCCCAGTACAAAATAGGTGACTATAGTATTTCAGTGTAGGCCTATCTATAATTAAAATAAACTTGCAAGTTATCTCTTCTGGCTATGCTATAGTAACAGATGTCAGATTGAGCAGCACTTTGTAAATCACCTTCTGTTTAACATGCAAGTGTTAGAGTTATTTATAACTATACCATATAAGTGTCACAAAGGATGTTTGGTGATTCACAGATGATAACAAAGAACATACTGTGGGACAGACATAGGAGAGAAAGCAGCATGTTTTTTTTAGACAGAGCCATTTGGAGTTCTTCACACTATTCCTGAGCAGTCCCCAAGGGCATCAGCATCACCACTGGATTGGACTTCTACTCACTTTGCCTGAAAACCCAACTCTGCTGAAGCCAGCAAGATTTTTGCCCTTGTTTTCCCAAGAGCCAAACTTTCACTGATGGCTTTATATATAATATATACCATAGTAGCATAGAACAACCAAGTGAAAATTTGAGTGTGGCAGGTTTGTGTCAAGTGCAATAATTCCCCAGGTTCTATCTACCTCTGAACCATCAGGTACGGCTTATACATATGACTAAATGACATATATGCTATTTTGCTAACTATGTTGTAGATGACGGCAAAAAACTGGCCCAGGGGTTCCACCAGCCTGATGGAAAAAAGGCAGGTTTAAACCTGTTCTGGCAAACTCACCTAAAACTGTGCAAAGCAAACATATTTCTAGTTTGACAACTGTGATCTCTTTAACATTAGGATTTTCACAAAGTTAGCAAAAATTTAAATAAAAATTCTAAATCTGTCAGAATATCCTAGGAAATGAAGCCCTGTGCTGTTTAAAGCTTGATAAAACGTAGCTTTCAAACAGATTGGCTCCCCCTTTCAGCTTTTTGACCAGAGAAAGCATCTGCTCTGAGGACCCTGACACCACTACGTAGAGAGCTGACCTTGAAGTTCGCTGTTAAACGTATAAGATAATTTGGGACAAATCACAGGTGTTTCCTCAGACTTTCAAAATTCACGTGCCACTGACTCCACTGTTCTACATGGTTGATTTCTGGGAAGCATCATTCCAGTCTCAAGGCTCCTAGTCATACTTCAGTCTCATATAGCTTACATACTTCAGAATGTAAAGTAGGTCTACACAGAGAGGTTAAGGTAGTATAGTGAATGAGAAAGCAACAGAAAGGAGATTTTTATTTTTATTTTTAAATATTTATCAGTTAAAAATTAACTCTTATTAGCTGTTTCTAACCAATAGCACATTAGTAGCAGAAAGTACTACTTTAAAATCAGTAGGGATATAACATTCTGTCACTTACAAGCATTAGAAACAATTAGAAACATTCCCTAGCCACTGAGTGAGTTTAATTCTCTGTGGCTCACAGAGGTAGCTTTGACTGTAATTACTGGAGATGGCATTGTGGACAATTTCAAGGGTAAAAAAATTACTTAAGCCAAAATTTACAGATGGAAAACAAACTTGGAAATAGTATCAGACCTACAATTCATTGATGACCATTAAAATTTTCTCTGTGATTGTAACGTAATAGAAAAGCTACAGCTGCATCCAGATCTTTTTATTTCTCTTCAAATTTATATTTTTTTCCTTTTACTCTTCTGTTTTACTCATGTTTTATAGCAACTCTCAGAGGAAACACATTACAATAAATTTGTCTTTTCAAAGCACCTGTAAAACCTCATACTATTACCTGGTAGCTAATTCAAATCTAATCAGCTCATCTAGCGTAAGTTTTCATTGCTTGTTGAAATAATAGCTCATAGTTGCTCTTTGCCAACATAACCACTGTCTAAAAATTGCAAGTTCCAAAACCACCTATAAAACAAGCCAACAAACAAAAACCCCACAGGCTGTTTAAGGCAGAAACAGTCAATCAGATCCTGACAAAATACACCATATAAATGCTATGTTTATTTAAATTCTTCACACTCTTTCTTTGAAATGAAGAGGCCGCGTCCACATATCCTTCACAGTTCATTAATCTTACCAGGATGCAATGGCATATTAATCAAAACTAGTGAAGGGAATGCTGTCCACAGCTGACTGTAATATACACAAGATGTCTCATTGCATTTCTTTGGAGAAGCATGTTTATCCAGCAGAGTATCCTTAAGGATTTAATTCCAAACATAGGCATCCCCAGAATTTGCCTCAATGGATCTTTTGCAAAAGATCTTTTGTGAAGAATTCCTTTGTTTTACTTAAAGTAACTTTGTTGTTGAGGAAAAAAAAAAAAATTTGGAAAATTCTCTGTTACACCTCTTTAAATTTCACCCAGGAGTTAATTTATAACTTCAGTGAGATGGGGAAAAAGAGATGAGATGAAGACATCTGCTGAATATGTGTCTCACAATTAAAGAAAAATGAAAATGAGTATTAGAAAATAGAGCTGTTTGTACAGCTTGACAACTGAAGAGTGTATATTAAAATATGCAACTTTGGAGTGTACCCTGAAGTTAGCAGACTAACTACGATATAGAAGTTTGGGAAGAATAACAGTAACAGATTCTTTGGCTCGGCTTTCACCACTTTGACTGATGGGTAGAAATCAATACCACAGCTGGCACAGAAAGTAATGCCATTGACTGTGTGTTCATTGCTTTTTCTATGTTCAGGAATTAGATTTTTGAAGTTACATGTTATCAATCATTAGTTTAATCATTGTTTTGTGTTTTACAGCTATTGACCTTTGAAGTTTTGAATTTTTAATGCAGCTCTGGACTTCACTGATGCGTGTATTTTTCCCACACCATTACAGTTGCAAACAGAAGTCCATATAGCAAATCTAGAACGTGTCCATGAAGAAGCAACATATGAAGCTTTGAAGCACTTGCTTAGAACAAATACATTTTAAGTATTTAGAGGCGTTAAGTAACATCATAATAACAAAAACTTTGAACTAGATTTTAAAGAAATTACACTCACACTTTTAATTCTTGCAATAGCATACTCCAGACTGTGTCTAATTTATGGTATTTATTTGGTTGGTCTCAAGCAAGTCCTGATAACAACCATTCCAACTGTGATTTTCTGTATGTTAATAACACGGTTAATATGCTTATGTTAATAAGACATTTTCAGTGCCTTAAGAAAAACCCCAAACAACCAACATAAGGAATCCTATAATTTTCTAGACTTTTAAATATAGGTGTTAAAATTCAGAATCCACTTAAATATAAGGATTGTGCTTTGGCACAGATGTTGCAGTAGAAAACTACTAAAGTAAAAACAAATATAAGATAAGAAAATACCCTACTAGAGAAGAATTTTGATAACTGCTTCTCTTGCTCTGAGTTTCCATAAACTGCTACAGACTGAGAAAACCATTACAGCCATCCACCCAGACCCTGCAGGAACTGCTCTCCCTACACTCCCATCATGATCCACCAAACAGACAGCTGGGGCCATGGCTTTAAATTAGACTCAGCCAACCTTCTTTGAAAGGGGGGACTATGAAATCTGTAGGCAATAATTAAATCAAAATAGCATTAGGCTTCCTCTCATTTTATTGAGATTTGGGAGATCTTGGGAGCGAGTACAAGTCAAGTACCTTGACAAAACCAAGGTGCAACAGGAGAAAAAAATCAGTATGAGTTAAAATGTATTTATAAGGGTTATATGAAAACAAATCTGCTGTTTTATCTGACCTTTAGAGTTTTAATTCAAGGAACATTCTGCCACCAGCATGGACTCTATACTCCCGGTCTAAGTAATGGAAAGACTTGGAAACTGAGAACTCATCCTTAAAATACACATATTTGACAAAATTAGAGCATATATAGGTGTAGTTTTTTATAATTTTCTCAAAATTTTAAAGAATCTGTAGATTGATGTCTGTAGGAATATGTTGTATCTTAAATATTTTATTTTTTCCCTTTAAGAACAAAAACAGAAATAGAAAAATTTATTTAATTTTAGTTCCTGTGTTGCTGGGATTAACTGATTCAAAGGACATGCGTGCCAGAGAAGACTGTTTTATGGTAGGAATAACTGGACATATTTCCATGTTAATCTAACTGAAGAGTAACTCTTTCTGACAGCAGCTTTTTCTTAAAAACTGTGTCTTAAGTCCAGTTCCTCACAAAACGAGAATTAGTAGAGCAGGAGACTACGACTGTTCTAAAAGGCAGTTCACGCATTGCATTACATTAGACTTGTTTTCAAAAAGACAAGTAACAGAATCTCTTACAGTTTTTGCTACTATGCTGTTTTGCCTCTTTAGCATAATAATAGGTGTATATATCTTATCCCTTGTAGATTTTTTTTAAGTACTAGGGAGTGCTATTAAGCAAGTGCAGTAAAACAATGTAAAGCAGGAGTGCGAGGAATGTGGACAAGATCAACTCATGTTTTAGTCATATGAATCACTGTTTTCTTATTACTGAATTGTTAATCTACAGTTTAGTGTTAATCTATAGTTTGGTAAAGAAAGGTATTTGTTTTATGTGCAGGGCATAAGGGATGGGGTCAAGTAACCTGTTCCTTGCCTAGCATGGGTCTTTGAGAAAGAACCAGGAGCACTTAGAGCCCTGGCACAGCTCTGCTTCTTCTCACCCCCGTGCTCAGAACATTATTCTTCTTCCACTACTCTGTAAAAGCAGATAGGAGGGTTGTCTAGGCACGAAGGAAGTACATGCTGTACCCTTTCTAAGTGAATGCAGGAAAGTGTCCCTGTATGAGTTGTGTCCCCTAAGCTGCAGTTGAAGCAACAGGGTTTCTGCATCCCCAGCTCAACACTATGCATGTGGGCTCTTGTCTGTGGCCTGTTATAGTTGATGGGCGTCACTGCAGTGACTACAGTGGGCTTTGAATCCAGCCCTGGAGAGGAGTTGAGGTTTCACTCATCAGCGTAAAGAAAGGATGAAAAACCTGATGAGCAAAACAATTGCTTTGAAATATTTCTTCATTAAATTGTCACAGAAGGGACTCTGGCTATCAAACACTGTGTGGCATAAGGAAAGACAAGACTCTGTTTTCCAACTCATGAATCATCTGATGAGTGTTAGCCTTTCAGCTACTGGGAAATAGTCAGCCGATTCCCCGATCTACAAAAAAGTTGCTAAATAGCAAATATTGCATAAAAATCATATTACATTTAGGCACATTGAATGAAGAAATCTATGTTTATGTGTTACCGTAAGAGTCTTTTGTTTTCCTATGTTGTTATATTTCTTTACTGCATGTTTTTCTGTTTATGTGACAGTGCACTTGTAAAACAGGACAGAAATTTTAGCCAACTATTACATATAGATCCACATTAATGCATGCTGAGTTTTTTTTTTTTTTTAAATCTGTATTTCAGGAAGGTGAATTTTTAATATGGCTGGCACTGAATTCTCTCATATAACATTAGTTTTTTTCATTCATCACTTCTACGGTTTTCTGCCTTTCAGCCCTGCAGTTTATTTGTAGTTACTAATTTTATCTGCTAGTAAAACTTACCCTTAGATCCTTTGTACAACTAATGTCTTGGGGTAGTAATAAAAAATAAAAAATTCCCTTGTTGGAAATGTAAAATACTAATGTTATTCTACTGTTGCCCACAAAAAATGGAAAAAAATGAAGGTCAGTCATTTAATGGAAACAAATATTCAAAAGAGAGAAGTGCTACATTATGCCAAGGATTTGGTTCTTGTCAAAGTTCATTTGCTAAATTAAAATGTTTTAAAGTGAAGTGACTGAGGAAGTCTTCCTAACATGTAAGAAGTGAAGTATTATTGTTTCCCTTTCACAATCCAAGAAAATAGTTTCACTGATTTTTTTAAGTTAGTCCCTTTGCTTTCAAGCATTGGACAAATCAAATGCAGCCACATAAAACCCCACACTCATTCTGAAACAAACATCATTACAGAGGGCTGGAGATAATAAATGCAAACCATGAATATGTAGGAATTAGGATGCCAGAAGCTACTTGCCAGAGGTAAAACGGCCTGCCACAGACAAAGGAGATTTAAACATGAGTTTAAATTAACTCACAGAGGCATCCTCAGGCTCTGTGTCCGATTCTCCTCTGTGTTGTCCAAAGATGAACACTGGAGCACAAATGAGAGTTGGTCTCAGTTCATCCTTATGCTACCAGATTTTTTTATTGTAGCCTTACTGGCGTTCTGGCTTTTTTTCCATTTATCTAAGCAAAAAGTTTAGAGAAGTTAAGTAAGAAATCTCTTAATTTGTAAATTGGAACTATAAAAATATTCACGGAATCAAGGAATCACAGAATTT
>VYXH01001165.1:0-29444 GCA_013397275.1 Burhinus bistriatus
TTTCCCCCACTACCGTGGGGGGTTGAGTGACTGGCCGTGTGGTTCTTTGGTGCCAGCTGAGGCCAAACCACGACAGAGGGGCAACTCAGAATCGCATGCAATAAGCTCTGGGAAATAAATATTCCTGGATTCAGAGTGAGGAATGTGACATCATCATTCCTAACTACCCCAAATTTGCCTGAGCTGCTCTGTACTGGGCACAGCAAGCTCCAACAGACCCACCGCAAGGCACAGTTGAGCCGCAGCCTCTGGAAAGACATACGTGAGAAAAGGTATAAAATGCTGCACTGCAGCTATGAGAGGAGTGGGAAAAGTGCAAGACAAACAGCTCTGCAGACACCAAGGTCGGCAGATAAGGAGGGAGAGGAGGTGCTCCAGGTGCCAAAGCAGAGATTCCCCTGCAGCCCATAGAGAAGACCACAGTGGAACAAACACCCACACTGCAGTCTGTGGAGAACCCCATGCAGGTGGACATGCCCTCGATGAAGCTGCAGCCCATGGAGAGGGCCCCACATAGCAGCAGGTTCCTGGCAGGAGCTGCAGCCCCTGGGGGACCCACGTTGGAGTAGTCTGTTCCTGAAGGACTGTCCTTTACAGAGACCCAAGTTCTTGAAAGACTGTACCCCATGGGAATGGCCCGCACAGGAGCAGGGCAACTGTGTGGGGATGAAGGAGCAGTAGAGAAGAGCTGTTACAGACTGACCACAACTTCCATCCTTATGGAGAGGACCCACGCTTTTCTTTGAAAGTCTGATTTTAAAAGCAACACTTCTGGCTCTACCACTGCACCATTTTTGCACGGGTATGTTCCTCTCTAAAGAATGAGCATGCTCAGAAGCTCTATTTAGTAACATTTTGGAAATAACATGCTTAGGATGGAGATACAGGAAAACTGAACATATCACAAAACTTTCTGTTTTAAGATCAATAGATTTCAAAATAAACCCATGAGGAAAAGGCTTCGCTGAGAATACATCAGAAATTAAATGAAACAAATACGATTAGAGTATTACATAAGGTACTCTAAGTATATTACCAGAATGCGATTCAGGTCAAGAAGGTTCAATCTAGCCTCAGCTTGCATTTTAAGAACTGGCCATACTACAACGTGACTTGCTCATTTCTTTTCCAAGGCTTCCAGAAAATCTTTAAAATATGAATACAATCACAATAGCATTCTGCCATCTAGAAAGTAAGTTTGCAGGTGTTTGTGTACCCTCAGTTCTAAGGGCTTTCAGATGAAACTCCAGCTCCTACTAGAAAATTAGCAATGCTAGACATCCTCTCATAATAAATATCAGCATTTTATGCTAATATTTATTACATATTTATTATAATATTCCCATATAATGATACAGGAAACCCTTGCTACTAGGTGCATTTGTACCTGTGTTCCTTGAACACAGAGATAATTAAAACAGCAGTCACCACAAGTGGATCTATTAAGACACTAATCCACCTTGACTAAGCTGAAAGACAAATGCACAGAGCAGCAGAAACTGTTGAGAAACAGAACATGAGAAGCACACTTACCTAAATTTAAGAAATCTGAGCTGGAAGAAGGCGGAAGTGAACTGTGTGTGGAAGGAACTGTACTAGCTGTAGATGCTGAGCTTGGATTAAGAAAGTCCCCAAAGAGGTCTGAACCAGACAGGGCTTGATTCTCTGAACTTGATGACATTGTGAATGGGTCAAAAGGATCAGCTAAAAAAGAAAACAAAATTATCTTACGACAAATTTTAGAATAAACAAAATTGAAAAAGCCTTACTCCTCTGGGGGCACAAACAAAAAGTAGAGTTCATGTTGGTAATTGCAGCAGCCTTCCAAGAATTTTTTGTGGCAAAGCATCACCATCTGTCCCTTTCTCTAGACATCTGTACTTTCATGTTAGTACAAAAAGTATTTCAGACATACAATATGAACAGCTATGTCTTCAAACAAATCCCTAGTAAGGCTGCATACATTTAATAACATTGTTAATCTAATTCATGTAAGACACACTTTAAATTTGAGTGATCATCTGCATATGAACAGAAGAATTACATTTTTAAATGCTCTGTAATGTCAAACCTTCGAAGAATTTAAACAAAACAGACTATTAAACTACTAAAAAGAACATCAAGTAAAACATTCATACTACCACTCTGACTTGAAGGCATTGGTGACTCTGGGATAGAATGCGCAGCAACTCAGGGATGAAAACCAACAGAAGCAAGGCTTTCAACAGGTCTCTAGTGATCACAACGAAGAAAAAACTAATTGGAAGAGTATTTATAGTCAGCAGGGGGTAACATGTGACAGTCAGCTGGAATCATGGCTTGAGATTTTCCTGTTTCTGCTGCCCTCTAGGGTCAAAATCCTCAAGAGCCCCGGGACTCCTGCCAGATTCACTCAGAAGCTGGGAGACGGAATAATTCTGCCATAGTGCCCTAGCACATTCTCACTTCTGCAATTGTCTTTCTCTCACCCAATTCAAAGATAGAATGAGATACATACATGATGACTGCCTAGGTGTTTTATGGAGCAGATATAAGGCAGACATAGTTAAAGAAAGATAAAGTAATAAAGCTTCTCTTTCATAGACTTTTGCCTACATAAAAAAGGTAAATTATGTGATTCCTCATTGACCACAGTAACGAAAGTTCAATACTGAATTACTTCAAAAGAAAGAAATATTTTAAATCACCTAAACACTCTACATAAACACTTTGCAGCTGTATGTAGATTAAAGCATTTAGTCCAAGTGAATTATGTTTGTGCAAATAAATTAAATCTTGTAACAGTTTCCCAGATTATTTGACTAATATTGTCAAAAATCTTACTGTTAACTTCAGACACAGGACTGCTATTCCCAAAAGTTTAGTCATGTGACAAAGAGCTAACTATCCATTGGTAAGAGGAACATAACCTCTAAACTAAAACACCTTGTTTTAAATACCAAATAGATAGTGCGTAACATTCTCTTTCAGGAGAAAGGTTTCTACCAACATCACTAAAACCAGCAAGAAAACACCTTTTAGCAGTACCATTATCCTACTGGTTTGAACCGTAATCTACAGGATTTCCAGCTGCCCAGCAGTCTTACATGATTAACACTGAAAAATCCCACACAGGGACATTTGAGCTAAGCAGCATAGCTCTGTACCACATCTAATGCTATTCCTCTACGTAAAGTGCAAGAAAGCAGGAAGTTATGGATTCTTCGAGAATGATGAATCTCCTTTAAATTCAAAATCTCGTACTTTTGTGTTTATTTGGTTTAAAGCTAATAGGATACTGGCAACATAACAAAATACCTGGATAATATACAGTAATTTATCTCCTTCATGCAGTAGAAACACCTACTTTATGCAGATTCTTGCTATAGACCAACATGTCTTCTAGTGTACAGATCATGGTACTTATTTTCTAAGCACAATGCAAGCAGCAGTTCAGTTCTTGGCCAGCTGAAGGGTACTGATGCTAAATTTACTTACCTGAAGACATGGCTGCTGCTGAAGACATACCCTGAGTAGCAACTGGACACTGACCACTGAAAAAGAAATCTTTTCCTTGTCCAAGAAGATCTCCAGTGGGCTCTTCTGAAATCTGTGATGCACTACCCACAAACAGATTGTTCAACAAGTCTGCATTACTTGATGAAGAGTTTACTTCTGAGATAGGCTGTTTCTTGTCTGGTGAAATATCAGAGTCTAGTCCCAGTAAGTCTACACTCTCTTCAGGAAGAAATTTTTGTAATGGTGCAGATGGAGCTTCAAAAAGCAACTCTCCTTCTAGAGTAATTGAGTCTCTTTCACCAACAATTACTGCACTTTCTTCACCTGGAAGTGTAGGGAATTCCTCATCTGAAGGATCACTCTCCTCCCTGTCATCAGATAGTTGAACACGATCATTTTTAGATGAACTGTCGTCTATTCCACTTTCCAGACTTTTTCCTTCTTGAATGAAAAGAAAAAGCAGCTTTAGACTACCATGATTCTTCTGTCAACCAGGATAAGACAGACTTATATGGTGAAATGATACGAAATCAATCCTTTATTAAAGCTCATAAAAGAATTCTTAAAAAAGAACTAGTAACTGTTGTCTACCATCTCTTTGTACAGGGCAGACAAAGGGGCAGCTCACTACCATACCTGCCACTCTGCAAGGGCAAGTATTACAAATTTTTTCAAAATGAGACTGACTTGGACATTCACCTCAGGGCATCATACCACTTATCACTCAATAACTGCTGCTGTACTCAGTGACAGCATTCAATGACACCATAAGCAGTCTCTGACATTTTTGCCAACAAAGCAGAACCCAGAAAAAGGACTTACACGTGCACTACAAAGTTACATTTTCTCAGTCCATACATACTGTTCTGCACCCCACTGGCTAGTCTACTTTGTTTCCTGTGTTCCTCAGACAGGCTAAGTGAGTCTGTGGCAACTCAAAAGGCTTCCTTGCAGACCTTTAATGTTAAGATTTTTGCAGAAAAAGAAAAATTTAGCTCAGCATTGAAGTTACACACAATACCAAAAATCATTACTTGGTGTTTATCCAAATGAAGCAGAATGACCACTTGTTAACGTGGTGAAATAGTTGACTGTTGCTGCATCAGAAGGCTTAAGCACTCACTGAAAGATGTACAGGACAAACATACAACAAGTAGTTACTTCAGAGGAAAACCTGTACCTTTCCAGTCCAGAGAATGAAAGAAGTTATTTGCATCAGTACTACTGCTGTGTGGGGACTCCGTATCAGTAGGTGCACTTTCTGAAGACTGCTCCAGCTGGGATGCTTCTGCTTCATATTGTGCAGTTGAACCTGGTTGCCTAGGCAGCTCCGGTTTCCCTACAAAACAGGCTAAGCCAGAACCCTTACAAGAGAAACTTCTAGAACTCAGTTCTGGCTATAGCAGCTGGTACTTGACTTGCAGACTGACGGCTATAGCAAGACAAATGTCTCAAATTATCTACTACCCTGCAAAGGCAAATTCCCACCTCCATCCCCTTCAAAATTAGCATTATTAACTTTGTTTCAACTGAAACAGCTGGTAAGATCCTATTTTCAGCTACAACATTAAATTACATCAGACTCATAGCAAAACACTCAAGCATTCTGTTTACATTTGTAGGAAAATGTAATTAACATCTCACTTGTACCAACCATCCCCTAAAATATGCAAAAGCTATGAACAACATCTGCAATAAGGAACAGAACAAAAGAAATGAGCAAACACAGCTACAGAAAAAACCCAGAGTGTAAAAGTCAGAAAAGAACATGGAGTTGTTAACAAACCTCTCAAAGGAGTTAAGTAACACACTGTGTGCTGCGATTAACTACTTCTTACATTTCTTATTTTACTGAGATCAGATATTGAGTAACTTTTGTGTAAGACTGAGTTGGGGTCAGTTACCTGCTGCTTACTGAGTTACCTGCTATATCATCTCTCAAAAAGGAGGTTTCCTCAAGGCAAATAAGAAGACTCCCTAAATTAATAAGTGTTCATCCACTGTTTGAAAAGAATGGCATGAATGCTTGAGAGAAAGCCATTTGTCTAAATCTAAATAACAAACTGGAAGAGCACTTTTTCAGCCTCTTTCCACATACACAGTTGCAGCTTACACAGAAGCTGAAAAAATAGTGTCTCAAAACGTACACGAAAGATCATGATTAATGAAATAGTGCAAATTCATTTTTAATAAGGCAAGCTTTATAAAACCAGTTCGCAGCACTTGCTTTTGTCCTATTCCCTTCCCACTAGTCTTAATAAATATTTTCAATGGAATTTGAAACCCTTCCATTTCATTTATCAATCAGAAAATGAAAAAGTGACTTAAAAAAATAAGATTAATTTTTACAGATCCTCATTATCAATGAAACACCTTAACTTCAATGAGCTGAGAGTTCTGTTCACAGTAGGATTTTTAAAATCTATATAAACTGAGTTAAATAGTAAATGACCTAAGTCATAAAACAAACCAAACATATCCTGCTAAAAAAAAAAAAAGATAAGACAGCAGCAACTGCCTTGTTTCTAAGGAAACATAATTTAAGATGTACCATGTTAAGAGCAGAGAGTAAGTTCTCATGTATTGTGTACTATAATCACCACCATAATCTCCATCATGCTTTTTATTCTGGAAGCACAGAGGAGGTTTAAGAGCCTTAAAGAAAATGTCAAAGCTAATACTGACACCAGGAGAAGAAGAAAGATACTGAACAGCATTAACTTGAATTAATGCAGTCATCTACAGCTGAAGCACAGAATATGTAGTGTTAAAAAATTGAATGTCTGCTGGACTACATTACAAAAAGTTGAGAAATTGAATTATGTTACTTGGCTATACATAAGAAGGACCTCGATAGAAAACATTTTTAGTTAAGATCATTTGTGAGGAATGCTCAGATGATTTTAAGTGAAATGATAACAGTGCCAGTTTAGTCAAATCTAGTTCTTTCAACACTTTTTGCCTACAAATCCTGGCTGTCACAATTCCATTTGCTAAAATCCCTCCAAATAGTATATTCATAGCTTTAAAGCAAGCAAATGTAATGACAGTGGAGTTAAGACAAGGATAATTATAATCTGTTACTGAAGGATAATTTATACTCCTTCATACAATGCAAATTTTTAAGTGATATTTACAAAAAAACACCTTTTAAATGTCTTTCACTTAAAGAAAAGTCAGAAATTAAACAAAAGCCTCAAACATCAAGTACATTAGAGACTATCATGTTCTCTAGTTGTTCAAGAGATTCATTACCAAATTTTGATAAAATCTCTTGTTGTTCCTCTCGAGTAGAGAAAAGGATCTTGGGATTCAGTCCCTTTATATTCATGTTATCCCACGGTGGCTGTTCACAGCTAGGTCTATCTCTGGGCTCCACCTCTACTTCCAGATTGACTTGAAATAAATCAGGATATTTTTCTTGTATGTCACAGGCATCCAGATCATACCTGCAAAGATGCATACAAGTAGATTCTTGATACTGATGGCTAATTAGATTAAATTCACTGCAGTCCAAGACAAAACTTTAAAACAGTTAGTATAAGGCATAAAACAGGCTGTATTTGTTTACTTTTTCCATGTATTTTAAACAGGTGGTATTTTGGTGTAGAGGTTTTTTTTTTTGTACTGTGAAAAAAACATTGTTTCCTTGAGATGAAAAAAAAAAAGAATCTTATTGCAGTCAAAGTCATCCACTTCCTACACTGACTATATTTCCCCCCCCCGCCATATGTTGGTTTGGAACATTAAACTGTTTCAAAGAAAACTTCTTCTAGTGTCCTACAAAAGGGTGTCAACATACTTGGCAAATTTCACTGTAGTGGCATTTCGGGGCACAAAGCCTGTGTGGAACTGAATCTGAAACATCTTCATTGAAGCCATCTGTTGAAAACAAGAAATACAGGGTAACTGCATAAATCCACATGAACAGTATGCACAGTGTTCTGCCTTTAATACAATGCAAAGTATTTTCAGTATTAAAATATTTCGAAGTGTTTGTTTTGCTACCATTTCAGTTTAATTCCATGTATACTTTATCTTGAGATTTAAATGCACTTTAAGATAGAGCAGATAAATCTATTACTGCCAGAAGCAAACCAGAAGACCTTGAACCAGATAACTCTCATCATTAACCTCAGACTATCACTATTAAATATTTCCAGACCCTGTTCCTAGAGGCTGAAACTGCATGACCTTTATTACTTTTCTGAATGACATACACTCAGAAAAACTCATTGTGCAATACACTAATCAAGAAATATATGTCATATATAAAGGAGTCAATTCAGAAGAGTTTTAAATGTAGCACATTTAAAAGGAGACTTCGTAAGACATGCAAAGAGCTCTTTTTCCTGTGCAACTTCAAGTCAACCATTCAACCCAGACAGAATTATAGGGCTTTTCCAAACTGATTCATCATAACCATTCAACTTTCCCAACTCTTTCTTCTGCTGACAGAAGAACTACTTTCCCATGCCCAATCAGCATATGTGAGAGTCCAGAAAATTCTGTTATAGAACATTCATGTAGCTCCTGGTCTTGCATAAATCCAAGTTACAGCAAACTGGTAAATCCACAATGTAATTTTTCCCTGGCTTTAGCTACAATACATGTGGAATAGTCTTGCCAGTTCTTACAAAGGAGGTCACACAGTAATAGTTCAGTAAATACGATATAATAAAATCGAACTATGAAAGCTTTCCTTGTAAATGAGCATTTATTGAACATCATAACCAGAAGTCAAGTAACAGGCAAAGCATTGCCAGCAGGTTGAGGTGATCTTTCCCCTGTATCCAGCATTGGTAAGGCTGCATCTGAAGTCCTGTGTCCAGTGCTGGGCTCCTTAGTACAAGAGACAACGGTATACTCTGATCCATCCATCCCTACCCTGAACTACATATGAAAACCCAAACACCCTATTAAATCAGTTTTCTTAATCCCTTGCTATGCAATACATTTCCTAGAAGATGAACTAAATCCTCTCTCAAATTAACTCTGAGCAAGTGGGAGACAATCACCATGTCCAGCTCTAGGCACTTAACAACAATATTGAAATGTGCTGGGTCACCTCCTTAAGAGATCTGCAGAGAGCTTCAGGGGGCAATTTAGAGTACATAAAACTAAGGACACATTGAATATTGTTCCATCAAAGCTCCAAACCAGGATCATAACAAACACTGTTGCTTTATCATGTGTTATAGCAGATGGATGAGAAAATTCTAATCTTTTCCAATCAGTGAATAAATGCCAGAGAAACCACATTAAAAAAAACCCTATCATCATTGAAACTAAGATTGCACAAGAAGTATAAGCTAACCTTTGCTGAATTTTCCCCAGTTGTATGACTTCTTCACTGATGACCTTGAACGATACACTAGTTATTTTTGTGCATTAGAGAATCATTTCACTGAGCTTTCAATTTTGGGGTGGTCTGGAAGATTTGTCCCATAGCACTATGGGAACATTAAGGAAGTCTGGAACCTCTGCAACATGGCAAGATTTGATACTCACCTTCCTACACACAAAGTAGAAAAAACACGGGGAGAATCATATTTCAGTAATAGTAGATATGTACGAATATGCTTGTTTGCCCCAAGTGTATGGAAGCTGTCTGAAGAACCTCTGGATCAATTTTCACAATGCTCCAAGTTATCCTAAACTTTGAACTACCCCTTCCTATCTTTTACATGGATCTCCAAGTTTAATTTGGGTTATTCATCTGGAGAAAAAAAAAATAAAATCCATGCTTTTTAAAATTTGAAACCCAGCTTCATTAGCAAGTTTTCTGTGATCTTGCAATACATTTGCATCCATAGTTGAATTAAAAAAGGAAACATGCATTCTCCCTGGGAGAACAAAGATCAGTAAGAAAAATCAGTTATAAAAACTAAACCTGGCTCTAGAAATAGGGTATAAAACCACATGAATTTTTCTTGCCTGTTTTGCACACGCAGTCCCTGGAATTCCACTCTTCTATTGAGTAGTATTTTCCCTTGGGTTGCAGTTTGTGCATACGGAATTAAAAAGTTCCAGCTCATGCAATTTAACAGGTAACAGTCACTGCCTCAAAAAAAATGGCTAGAAGCTTTCCATGCAAATCTATCACTACTGAAGTAATTTCCAGAAATGCTTACCAAAGCATCTACATGCAGAGCATTAAGAATGGACCTACTTATGAGGCTTGAAAAGGCTGAATTCTCAAGTACATGAAAACCTCACACATTTCTTTGAACAAAGAATAGCAAATAAAGCCATGTACTTAATGAGATCACAAATACAAGTATGATACAAAACCGCAACAAGAAAAAGCAAATCCTCCATGTAGACTCATTAAATTTACCATTACCTTGGCTTGTAGTCGGCCTCCTAGTGTTGACCTGGCATGATAGATCACAATGAGAACATCTCCCTGGACGGTTACGCCTAGTGGAATTACTGCTTTCCCATCTTCAATTTTGAACTCCCTGAAGAAAGTACATAACCACAGTTAATTTCATTTTAAAAAAGCAGTGTGTTACCTTACGTTTAGTTTGATTTCTCCAAGGCCTTCAATACCAACCCACAAAAATCTACTTCAAATTCTTACTACCAAGCAGGAATTCACTCTAAATGACTAAAACTCAAAAGGTGCTCTAAAAATAACAGGATTAACAGTCACCTACAGCAGAGCAACAGACATATTTAGACCCATAGTTCTCAAATCAAATATGGGAGAAACATGTCTGCAAGGAACTGCTGAGAAATGCAAGAGACTGTACTATGAAGAAAGCTGTTCCAAATAAAGGTGCAGAGAGAAACTGTAGCTGCACTGCTGTGATATGTTAGGACTCCGACTGAGGGACAATGGTAGAGAAAAAGACGAGAGAATGTTATTATAATACCCCACAGCTGTTTCTGTTCCTGCTCTCTTCAAATTCACTAAACATACAGGCCTTGGATTTATAGGAAAGCTAGAAGGACTTTGATATCCTCTCATCTTTCCTCTGTCTGCGACTATCCAAACTTAGTACTGCTAGTACCATTTGCAATTCCTGTGCTGTATTACAACAGCAGACGCCAGAGCTGTACAGGGGCTAATAAGCACTCCCCTTAGAGCTACTATGCCTGGGGGATCCTTACTGTTTCCACGCCTGAGACATGATGTTCAGTTCAGTACACGTTCACCAGGGATCAACCTTCCTAGTTTACACCACATGGAGTGAGAGGAAAGAGGGTCTTGCTCACGTCTGCTTCCCAGTGCCCACTATGCCACCCGACCATCAGTCCTACTTTCTGCAGGAACAGATCCAAGCTGCTATTATAATCACATTGTCTCTTCCCCATGATCTACCTTTCAAGATCAGCTAAAGGGGACAGAGGAGCTACTCCATATGTAAAGATGATTTCTGCTCAACTGGCACATGCAAAATCATGCTTTCTCCTCACAGTAAGGACTTCACATTTAAGTTAGTCTAGAAAAACATAATGTGCTGTTTTAGAGTAAATCGTAACCTACACTTACTTCATTTTGTCATATTCCTGGGAGGTAGTGGTTACTCTCTCATCTCCCACATAAACTTCACAAAAAGGCCTGCAGCCATTACGCTGCTTACTGAAAAGAGGAACTGGAGTCATGATGATTGATCTGACAAGGATGGGCTTGCTGTGAGGAATAATGGGTTCTTCAGCCATCATGTCACACATGTATTCAATGTATCTGCCAAAACCAAATGGTACTCATTTAGCCAGAGAACAAAACTCTAAAAATGGTTGAACACATAGGTGAGTTACTTCTGTTCATATCCAGCCACTAAGTAGTGACAAATGGTAACAATAAAACACTGGGAACATTTAACAGCACTTCCAGCAAACAGATTTTCAAATCTGATAGAATTTCACAAATGGAAAATGAAACATGGAGAAATATTTATGATCCCTAGCCAGTCCCTCAGTTTAAGGACAGCAACACAGTTTCTGTACAAAGGCCCAATGGCTGGATCAGAACAGAAAAATATACTGCGCAGAAAACTGAACACAGCACTGCGTATGAACTCATCAGCACCTGCGTCCCACCTTCCAGACAACTGCAGATATTGCTTTAGGTCTGTAACTTTATGTATATTCCCTTGTAAAACAAACTAGCCGATCTTTCTAAAGGCCGAACTAGGCCTCAAACTATAAGAACTATTTATTTTTTATCTTACACATAACAGATCCAAGTTGCACAGCAGTTCTGAAGCTAGTGGCTCAAGTTATCTTGTACAGAGCCCATTAAATACACTCAAAGTAAATCCTTACTTCTCACACTTCTAAAAGTAACTGTTTTTGTAGGAAACACCCTTACTACTAGTGTCACTTGCTACTAAGACTTTATTGTTATAAGATCTATTAAATTAAATCAAATGATTAGTTTAAAACATTTGTCAAAGTACATGAAGGTCACCTCTGCATGCACTCCTTTAAAAAAGCAAAAGGCATTCTTACCTAAACAGAAAAGATCAACAGAAATCATTATTGGTCTTTCCACAAAACTTGCAATGTTCTGACACAGTAAAAGCTATTCTAATAAATAAGTAAACATGGAATAAGTCTTACACACATGGAAGAGGATTTTATACTTAAGAAAGCATTCAAAAGCACTGCACACCCTTGTTTTCACTCCTTGTTTTCACTACAGGTCATAAGCTTCACTCACTTTTGGTAAGAACATCATGAGAAACTTAAAGGCTCACAAAATTCAGAACTGTTTTCTCTACTCACGACACATCCATTTTTCCAAGTATTCTGCTGTTCAGACACAGACATTATTCAAATAATTTTTCTTCCTAAAAAAGCATCCTGTAAAAACAGTAGCACATTCACAACTGCATAACTACTTACTTCAACAGTACCCTACAGACTGATACCATACCTTTTATGAGAAGGCCAAATGCCAGGAGGACAGCGTTTCATACTGAACATATAAACTGCAGCTTCAGCAGTAGTGAAGAGACGACAGAAACACAGAAAAGAACAAACTACAACAGCAGACGCTGCTCTTCCATCCTACAAAAAAAATTGTAACTTTGTTATTAAACCTAGTGGTAAAAGCATTACAAAAGTTACTGAAGAACATACCATCTCCTTATTTAATGCAATGAAATCCAAGGTCTAATGCGATCATTAGATTTGAAGTTTGTAGCCAAATGAAATGTTTTCATTTGATTTTCACACAATACAAAAGAAACGACATATTATCTGTTGCCTCGAACATGAATAATTGCTTTAGCTTAACACTGTATGAAACTTTCAATTGATATTTACTATGTTACTATCACTAATACCTGTTCTTAAGTTTGTTTCCTGGCTGCTACCTGAAACCCCAGTTCAGTGCTATTTTTGGTTGATAACCACGGACTTCTGCTACAAGAGAAGTCCTAAGATTCAGAAAAACTAAGCCACACTAAACTTTCTAGTCTTCTGACTAAAATTGCCCGAGATGAATAGCTTGCCAGGAAACTAAGACAAGGAAATTAAAACACTGAGCCTCTTCCTGCATGGCTACACACATCCCAGATTCATCCCTACATTATAAAAGGCTGAAGATTTAGAAGAGGTAATAGTTGACAGAACAGGACCTCAAGTTTTTTTGCTAACAACAGGAACAGATTTTTTTGTAGTCATTTGGCATATGACTGTGGAAATGCGGAAGAAGGAAAAGTTTTTCCTCAACTTGTTTTAACAGACATTTCCTTCAAAGCTAAGCATCTACTCTAACCATTACTTAGACCAATGAAAAGAAGGTCTGTGAGCATCGTAAGAGCCAGATCTTTAAAGAGCAGTTCAGCAAATCAGTATTACTACTGCTGGTGTAACTAGCAAGCCCAATGATTTCCAGAAGTCACTAAACTGAACTAGTCTACGATTCTATGGGCTGGACCCTGCCTTTCAGTTAAATTTCACACAGATGGAACAAAATCACGGTCCCTACCATGAGACGCCTGCACTCAGGACATAATTAATGAATACAATGGAAGAATGAAACATTGATCAGCATGACAAACGATGACTTATATACACTTGCATTACAAAGCCACTTCGAAATTAAAGCACCACACTGAGGGGAGAAAAATTGTATAAAGAGGTCAGCAAGTTAAGTCACAGCAAACCCTCTGCAACTGTGGCATGAAGCCAGAGGACAACTTTACAAGACCTTAAAGATCACTTTACAACCAGACATACAGCATTCAAAATAAAGAATATCTCATTCATTAGCAAACAAATCTGATAACAGAACCTCATACTTCAGAAAGAAGCTTGGTAAGTTGCAAAATGGGAGCAAAAGAAACACTCCCACCCAGAGACAAGACAGTAAGAACTTCAGTTTTTCCCTACAAGGATGATGAATCTTGGCTACAAAAATAAACCATCCTCAGGCATAAACAATCATTAAGGCAGTAATAAAAAACAATGATTGGAAAAAGCTATATTTTGAGCATAAGTTTGTCCCAAAGTCTCAAAAACCTAGAGGAGTTATGTCTCTAAACTATTTTGAAAATAAATAACCTTCATAAAATAAACATAACTTTTCTTAGTGTGCATATAATTATCTTAACTTGGTTAATTTAAACACAGGTCAAATATGGCTATCTGAAGGAACACTTAATCATACTTAAAGAGCTGCAGCATACCTAGTTGCAAGTCTCTTTGCCATTAAGTTCCACCAAGATGATCTTGTACTTGTACCTTCTCAAAGCTGTGCAAGCTTTCAAGGCTGACCATCACTGCATGGCCCCAAATAATTACACAGAGCAAAGTGGTATTGCAGATATCTAGGAGTTACTCCAGCCTCTAGCATATGTGGTACAGTCTTGTGATACTAACAGAAGAGGATGCCAGTTAAAAACAGATCCTGGTCACTGCCAGTTCAGAAAGACTCAACTCTAGCTGAAGTGGGGACCTGCCATTTAAACCTTGTTTTCAACTGCTTGTTCTCAACTGGATCACTCAAATTACGGTGTGAAAATTTAACAATTCATTGCATTATTGCAAACCTTTACAGTAAAGATGAAAAGACTAGGAAGCCCTACGTGGTTCTGAATCCTGGCCACCTAGAGGCAGTTTCACTTTTACAAGAAGCAACTTTCATGTTTTGTTATCCAAAGTGTATTAGTCTAAAACAGTCTGTCTCCAGTAGACAAAGCATTCCTTCCAGCATTCCTTTCAACCTAGGTTTCCTAGCTTTTAAATCTACAAAAATTTCCAGCTAGAAGAATCCATCCACATGTTATAACTCTCATTCACTTCTAGTAGTTCTGGTGTATGCTTTTTTTTAATCTGACATGCAGCCATATATACACAAACTTTCCTTACACTTGAGGAAAAGGAATGAGTTAGGTACCTGAAAGGAAATACTTCAAGGGAAAGATGTTACAAAAAACAGTGCTAATTCATCACTTCTGTTTCTATCATGTGATCACTTCTCAGTATCATATGATATCAGTTTAATACAGAATTAGATTCCTAACCTCACTGTAGTCATGAAAATCCCATTGGTTTTCAGGAGCTGGCATTAACTGATTTTTCCTTGCAAAACTCTGTTTAAGGCAGTACATTTTGCCAGACTAACAAATAATTTTTTAGACTCTGATAGTGACACTCCATATAGACTACTATACCATATCAAAGGACTGGTTTTGAATGCTTTCCAGCAGCATATATGCATTTAACAACTGTCATGTTTCTCTTTCTACTGCACAGGAAAATAAGAGTGTCAAAATTTCACACACAATTCTGTTAAACAAAACAGTAACCTCATGCTTTCAAATCTTGAACGTAGTAATTATTCTTTAAATTCATTTTTTCCCCACCGTGTTTGACATGACATGGCCCTTTATCAAGAGTTTTCTTGCTTTTTGGGGTTATATCAAAGTGAATGATACATTAGAGAACAGTGGAAGTTACACAGCAATCTGCTGCCAGCAAAAGCAAGTTCCACCAAAAGTCTCATAGTCAGTTTCTGCAATCCTGCTGATAGAGATTCTAAATGGACAGCAGTGGGAAATACAGTGTACACCCAGTTGTCACTCTGACAACAGGAACAAAAATAGAGCAAACACTGAAATAGTAGAGGAGATTCTTTCTCCCAAAGGCTGCTTTGCTTTAATCTCTCCTATATACTGCCTTCCATGCTACACGCAAGTAAGCAAGGGCTACATTACCCTACTAATTCACGTAAGGAGAAGATTTATGCAAATAATTTTCCTAAAGACATAGGAGGATGGAACTGCCCCAGGCCTCACAATAAAGCAAGCCAGTAATATCCACAACTGAGTGGATACTAGCATCCTTATTCATAATTAAAAGCCGGATTGAGCAAAGCACTTCATATTTAAACCAGTTTCTTACAAGGCAGTGCACAATGCAAACATTTTTCTGGTCTTGTTTCAGCCATAAATGCATGTTCTTGCATATGCTATAAAGATTCTGAAGATTTGGTGCTCGTCTTGCTGGCCAGCCACATTCAGAAACCTGGAACAAGAGAGACAGCAGAGGTGAGAAACAAGACTACATAGTCACATACATTTGCATAGCATAAGTATATGAGGGGCAATTTTACATTTTAATGCCACCTTCAGGTAGAAATTAAACACGATGCTCAAGAAAAGCAGTCTTACAGTGTTAAGCACCACTTCATAAAGCGCAATACTTTACAAGCGCAATAAAACAAATAAAACTCCACTCCTGTCTATAGTCTGCTGCACTAGAAGTATCAACAACTCAGAACTATCTGAAGGACTGATAATACTATTAGTACTATCTGAAATCTTCTTAGAGCAAGGAATATGTAAAACAGCTTTCAACTTGATTTGTGCACATATTCTTAAGAAATAAAAACCAGAAAGACTTGGTTCACTTTTACATTTGTTCTTTATTCAAAACCATCAACATTTAAGTAATATTCCTTCTGCAATTAGTGCTACAAAAAACCTACCAAATAATCGGCTTCACTCCTGAGAGTCTATATTCTTAAAATCAGCTATCCAATAAGAATGCAGTATGTGAAAACTGATCCTTGAGCACTTGTAACACCTGAAGAGTACATGTTCTGCCAGGACCAAGGAAACAACTCATAAAGCAAGCTTTTTCTAGTTCTTTTTAGCCAGGACCACAACTGCTGAATGTGGAAGACCAAGTTTTACTATCAGCAACGTGATTTCTTACTCAGATAAAAGAGTTCAAAGGTTACTCAGATTAATTACCTGAACTGACTATCACAAAAAATTCTCAGTGAGATTGTTTCTTTCAGACTTTTTTCCTGAGCTTGGCACAAAAACAATCTCACATGCAAAGTCCCCTATAGCTTTTCACTGTATTCTAGTATTTTCATCAAAAAAAAAAAAAAGAGGGCAGTTTCAGGAAGTGTCACTTTGCAAGAGACTTAAATTGAATGTTCTTTTGTTGGTGAAAGCTTACGCAAAGTCACCGCTGAACGAATAAAAGCTAAGGCAAGAAGTCCTTTATATTCCTGCTCACCACGGGATTCAATGTGGGCTTCAGTACCTCTTAAATGTTACAATAGCAGTGAAAGAATTGCAGCATTACAGTTACAAACCAGAAAACAGTCTAGGAAAGCAGGTGCATTCAAAAAAGCAAGAACTTTTTTTGATTTACATTTAATTTCTGCTCAAACACTAGTTTTGTTACAAGAGGTATACCATACAACACCTTCCTTTGCCTAAAATATTCTGATCATTAGCAGAATGATGGAGACTGCACAACCTTTGAGCAACGAAAACTAGCAGACTACCATTAACTTTAACCAATGTTAGAGAAATTTGTGAAAGTTCCATACAGATAGCAAACAGCACAAAAGCAAGAATATATAATTTCATGAACACCTACAAAGCAAAGTGTCAGAGTTAAGAACTACAGAAGCTGTTCTCCTCTGACCCAGTTTAAGGCTTGCCATAATCACCTTGTGCAGGCACTAAAGAAAAACTAAGCTTCCTATGTGGCTGCTCTCACCCAGAGCTGAATAATGAAGTTAAGTCAGTTAGTATTGCTCATCGTGCATCTGGATTTCAAAGATGGACAGGTAAATCTTCCCCAATATATTTAAAGAGTTTGTTTTCCAAGTAAAATAGCTGCCTTTTTTGTTTTTGAACAGAAGACAATGTTTTGTAGAAACTTCCTAAATACTCCCAGCCAATAAAGTGGGCAGGAACCTACGATGTTTTGGCAAATTATAATCTACTATTACTTCCCAGCAAAACAAAGATTGTAAGACAAAATGAATGCCGAAAAGATAAATGTAGACCAGAGGAGTTCCAGATCACTGGTAGATTCAGCTGTGTTCATATCCCCATTCAGAGTACCAAAATGTCAGGAATATCAGTGTATAGGCACCTCAGACTTGCATAACCAAACAACCAGCCCCAGGGTAAATAATTTGCCAGTCACAGAATTTATTCCTTAAACAGAGATTGACAGCTTTGTAGAGTGAGGAATCAATCAGTTCACTATGTCAGCCTCAGTGGGCTTCCCAGCCATCTTGTGATAAAAGCATTGCTGAAGATTTTGCTTTCAGGTACCAGCTGCAAATAATCATGTAGGAGGTTTCCTGCATGATTAAGCTTTGCCTTCCACATTGAACAGCCTCTGCCTGAACCTCATACTGAACCATATGCAGATAAAGAAGTTGATTGCCTCCACCAGGCAGTAATCATTTTTTCAGGTGTGACAGTACTTTGTCTTGTCTAGAAGGTTACAAGAAAACACAAGGAAGTGACAAGCACTAGACAGAATACAGCAAACATAACTCAGCCTGACAGTTTAAGTGAACTTGGATAACTAAAGTAATGCTAAGGATGGATCAGCAGGATAAACCCAAAAGGGGTTTCCTGTAACAAACCATTCTTCTAGACTCCCCTGTGGGCAGTCAGTTTTGTGGGGAAGGGACATGATCGCTACAGATTGAGGTGAGGTCTAACATGGCCAGTACTACACCACTCAAAACACAGTAACAGTCTCCACTGTTGAGCTACTTATAGGACAGCTGAGGTGAATTTGGGAGGAGACATTTAAGTCCAGTACCTTAGCACCCAACAAGCTATCCTCACTACCTTGTTACTGAGCTAGGCAAATGTCTTCATTTTAGTACTAGAGAAATAGGCAGAAAGGCTAATGTAGGCTCAGCTACGCTGTAACAATATTTCAGGCAGCAGCAACAAGCAGTCAGCTAGGGCTGAGCCATATGGGAGTCAAATGATATGCAGTGGGACAAGGAGAAAGTCCAGTAAACAGGTTGTGCAAATCAGTCAAAGGGGTACTACCTTTCATAAAGGAAAACCTCTGAATGTAGGAGAGATTGACATTTTAGTAAGTTTTAATTATGTTAAGTATTCTCCATTTAAATCTGAAACTTGTAAGGTACCTACATGTGTTTGCAAAGGTATCGCTAGCCTAGGAAACACAGACTTTAGTCAGTAAGACTAAAGATTAGTCGTGAATCAGTTAAGTTTGGATGGAAAGCAAAAGACAAGCAGAATATAGGTTACTCTTTGATCTTGTGTTTATACTTAATGTCATCTTTTTGGTTTCGCAAAAAAGAGCTGAAGGTATAATCAAGACATTGTGTCGAAAGATCTTTTACAGAAATACACAAAAACTACACACACCCTATTATGGAATCTTGAAGGCCTGTATGTTCTTGGAGAGAGATTGTACACAGCGTAGTGGCCAGGATGTTTAGAGTCCAGACATAACCTCACATCTTCTATGTTATTTTTGATGGCTGATTCTACACCTTCAGCTGGAAAGGACATCACTGAAGACAGAACAACAAACACCAGGTGAAGTATCCATTTTTTTTCACATATTAAGAACAATCAGAAGTTATTCTTAAGACAGACATAACTATCATACCAGCAATTCTGGAAGTGATGTATGATATATCCAAGTCTCCTTTTGCATAACTGAAACAGAACACATTGGAGTTAATACTGGGAAATAAAACCATTCAACCCGTAAGTCTAAAACCCAGCTCTCAGGCTACACCCACCATTATGAATAATATTTCATTTCTTCCACCTGAGGCTTGTTACCTCACACTTCAAGGTTTTCAGAATAGATTTTTCAGAATAAATGTTTTATTTGAACAGTTACTTATTTACATCAAGTTGCAACAGAAGTATCTCTGGGGATTTTGTACAGATGCCTTAAATGTTTAACTCATTCCTCTAGCCCCTGCCCTTACTGATGAACATTCATTGTAGGTATTGGTTTGAAAGCCTAATAAGGACGCATTAACATCTTCAATGAAGGACATCATAATGCTTAGAACAAAGACCATTTGTTGAACCATTACATTTTAAATGATGTAACTCTAGCATGTTACTACCTGGCCCAGATGGCCGTGTTGCCGAATTTCTGGATTCTTTATGACTAGAAGGTACCTGAATCTCTTTCCACATTTAAATAATTTCTCCAAAAATTCACTTCCAAAACTCCCATAGTCAGCAAGGCACTAATCATTATTCATCTTGTTGTCATATAGTTGAGCACAGTTTTAAGGGGCAACCTTTTTGAAAAATAATCTCCCAGTGATTTTTTTTTTTTGTATTAGGTCCATTCCCTTTATCTCTAATCACCCACGTTATGCCAATAATTTACTATTTTAAGACCACTATTATTTTTTATTTCTAGGGTATCTGCTATATAGCAGGACAAAAAAGCTTGAGAAAGAGACTGAAGAGCCCCAGTGCAGGTCAACACCTTTGAGTACAATCACATAGGTCTGTACTCCTGATTGGCAAAATAAGAACAAACTTCACCTATAGAATTTGGTTTAGGCAGTAGCACTTTATCTCCACAATATCAAAGTGTTATCACAAGATTATGACACATGTTTAAGGAACGCGGAGGCACTACCAAAGCAAAACTTTTATATCACTACAAAGTTTCAAGACACTGCTTGAAAGAGCAGACCTAGCATACTGCATTCAAATTCTGAAACATCAAAAGAGAACATTACGCTTTGATTCCTTATTGCTTGCTAGTAAACACAAAGGAGGCTGGAGGGTTTGATTAAAAGATTACTGAATTTACAAGGACTGGGAGGAGGATAAGGCAACAGCAACTGTTCTGAAAGCAAGGACATTAAACAGTATTTATCAGTATCCTAACAATGACAATGACCCAAGGTCTCAAGAGAAATTGAAATGACCACAAGGAAGTTTGAGAGTCTCACTAAACAAAGCACTAAAACTCAGCCTTGAAAAATCTTGCATAAGGACATAAACAAAATGGCCAAGTAAACACTATTTCAAAATTATTTGCACCTTTGGAAGGATATAACTTCATCACGTAGCTCAAGTGGTAACACTGTTGTAGCCAAACTAAGGCAGAAATTTACGTTCAGAGCTAATAATGACTTCTTACTAAAATTACTGATAAGCATAGTCCTTTATATGATTGAGAAGTGTCAAATCTTATTTGTTGCTTACGCCCATCAGCTTCAAGCAAGAAAACATGCAGAACATTCTAATGATACAAACTTTTTTTAATATCAAGATAAAGAATCACCTAATACAATAGCCTGAGAACAAAGACCCATTATCTCTTCAATGCTGTAACACTGAGGTTAAGCAGCGACTTGAAACAAGCACAGAACTATTGAGAGCAAAAAACCGACAGTCTTCACACCCATTCCTTTGGGAACACTTTCAGATACTGACTTCTTACTAGCAACACCACTCAATTCAACTTTGCTTTTTACATTTGTCCAAATTAAAACACAATATTATTAGAAGCATGGATCTCACCATACACACATTGCTGAAAAAGTGCAGCTTGGTATGTCAACAACAGAGCACAGCCAAGTCAAGCTTGCTGTTTTGCAGGAAAAAGTCTGTATGCCTGTTACAACTGAAAAACCTTCAGAATGTTTGTGCTGTTTTAATTAAAATATAGCTGCTAAACTGCAAAATCAACACAAGTCTCCTAAAACATGTGACCTTGTCCTTGAATTACTATTCCTTGAACTTTATTCTCAAGACTTCAGAGTAAGACTTGAACAGAAGGTACCCTGTTTTTAACGGAGTGTTTCAGTGTCAGACTGGCAAATTGAGATTGCTTTAAATGGCAAGAAGATGAAAAAATGCATGTTCTTCACACTGGTAAGCATTCCTACGCATTTCAAGACACAACCCTGTAACTAAAAATCAGAGATAAGGTCTTTCCTTTCATGTTAACAGCAGAAATTTCATTTACATAGTGACGTTGCTGGCAGGTGATAAGAGCAGAAGAACACGAAAACAAATCAAGAGACCGCATGGAGGGTTTTCTAGCTTGTGATCCACACGGAAAACTCAGTGTGCTTTTTAAGGCTCTAATTAAGCTAAACAGGAAAGTATGTTATGACACCAATATTTAGTCAGTTTTCTGATGATACCAGGCTACTTCAAGGCTTTTTAGTGAGAAGCCTAGTGGGAAATGTAGCAAATAAGATACGAGGTCCTCAAACCAGGACAGCGATGAGGAAAATGCATGACAAGGAAGAGACATTTTAGTTTGTCCAGAATGTCTGCTTCTCATGTTGGTTGAAGAGTTTTGGAAAGGCAGTCAAATATGCAACAGTAGAAGAGGTATTCTCACATCCCTGGTGGTATCAGCTGTAGCCGCAACACAAGTTTGTAAAGGCAGAGAATGACCATGACAGAAACAGGTATATCCTATAGTGCATGCAAACAAAGAATTAACATTTCAGCTTGGTTAAAGCCTAAGTAGTTCAACAATGCACAAGTCCAGTAGTGGTACTCTCACCAGAATAGTTAATGTTAAATGCTAAGAATGCTAAATGCTAAAGAACCTGAGACTACCTTAGGTCCTGCATAACATTAAGTATTGCTCACACTAATTCATGTTTTGCCATTTCAGTGAACTGTTAAACACAGGTAAGATTCAAAATACTCATGACAGACTTATCAAGGAATGAAAATTACAGAACTAAGGGCCACTACATAATACTGGCAAATTACATGTGGACAGAGTTTCTCTTTCAATATTGGTTAAATATTATCTGGAAAATAAGTACTGAAGTAACTGGTTCTCACTAGCATAATGATGTACTTGGTGCATTCCCTCCTTTTTCTTTCCCTCCTCAAGCCAACGGCCAAATTCAATTAGATAACACTAGAAAACAAAGAGGCAGTTTTGTGAAGACAGAGTCCTCCACAAAACGAAGATTTGTTTATGTTAGAGCAGAGCATAAACAAAAGTGACAGTCTCACATGCTCTGTCAACAGAAGGGATGTGCACAAGTCAGCTAAATATAAACCCTTAATTCAGTCAGCCTAGTCCAAAACATCTGTGAGGGACTGATCCCCTCATGATGAACCTTAGGACTTAACATACATTGTCCAACAATCCTCTGTCAATTCATCACAGCCCATAGAAATGCTGTATCACTCCATTAGCAGGAAAAGGCCTGTGTCTTGTTGATCTTATTTGGATATTACAATACTCCCACCCATTAAGAGCTACAAAGCAAAACCAGGTCAAACGATTACATTCACAAGGTACTTAATCCCAGTAAATATCCACATGTGACTTTCTGTAGTTAACACAAATAAGATGTAAAACTAATGAGCTTTTCTGACTATTAAGTTCCACAAGACATGCACTAAAATGTCTCCAACAGCACTCACATTCCTGATAGAGGCTCAACACTACCACAAAGTAAATAGTCATGCCAGATAAGGTTTGAAGCAGTTTAGAGGATCCCACAACTGTTCCTTATGTTCCACGTAAATTTAAGACATAAATGATCCTGCCATGGGGCTCTGTGCAGGACTCAAGAGCCTGAAGTTCCATCTCAATCACACTTTCCCATTTTTGTCAAAAAAGTGCTTCTAACTAAAGTGCCAAGAATACAGTTCAGCCACAGAGCACTAACTAGCAATTCTGAAGTAGCATAGTAACTCTAAGATTAAGATAGGAGCAAGACGACTTTTGGGCAGTCACCATAATCTAAACAAATAATTGTAGAGAAGAGTATGTCAACTGAACAGCCTCTTCAGACAGCAAGTACTCACTGTCCTATACTTCAGAAGCTGTCAGCTGAGCTCTGCAGATGCAGCTTGATGTACCATCACAGTTTTATTCCTTGCACACTATACCTATTATGGAACCAAAGGAAAACACACAAAGCAAAAAGCCACACACACCTGTTCGGTAACAGAAATGAAAATAAGATGCAGGCACAGCATAAGCCATTCCTTATTAAAAAGTCAATTTTACACAGTCCTAATCCACCACCAGAAAAGGGGAAAATGGCACAAGATGAAATTCAAAAAAGTAATTAAATTTCCAGTGGCCTTTAAGGAAGAAGCTGCTTGCAAGAGCAGGAAGAGGAAACTTCTTCAAACATAACTGACTGATGGAGGCACAACAATCCAGGAAGTCGTGTGGAGACAAGAGCACAAGAAAGTGAAGTGCAGGAGTACTTCAGAAGCATCTAGTGTACCAAATCAAAATATAGTATCAGAGTAAGATCTAATACAGGAACACAGGCATGGGAAAGTAGGGCTTATAACTTTGACAAAGGCAGAGAAAAATTGAGTGTTATCTGTCAAAGGAAGAAGAGAAATTTCTCCACTGTGAGACTTAAATCTAAGCAAAACTGGCACCATTTAAGACAAGGAATTAAGTACCTTCAAGTTTATAAATAGTAGAGTTGTCAAAGACAAGGAATCTGGTGAATACTTCCATGTTTCACCACGCAGTAAAATCTGTTTAACAAGATACCACAAAAGGAACAGAAGTAGGACTGAAGAGGAGAGGAGAGGAAGATCAGTTCCACAGAAGGTAGCACGTACAAGGAGATAAAGAACAGCAGCCTGCAAGACAGCATATGCCAATGAAATAAAATGGAGCAGTTGCTTAGAAGTTGTAGCTCATCATGCTACTTCATACATAGAATCCCTACAGTTCTGCTAAGCTGCTAACAAGTCACCGCTTTTCATCATGCAACAGTTCATTCCCCCTGTATACCTCCCTGTCTTCTCTTGAGTCAGTATAGTTTCCCCAGGGTGAAAAGTTTGATGCCACTGTGCCAACTGCTTCTGTAGAAAGCTTATGGACAAAACAAAGCTGCATAGCTTTTGTGACCTTTAAAAATCAGACCTGGCCTTTCTAAGCCATGCATGGGAAGTTTAAACAAACTGAGTGTAAGAGCAAGCAGCTAAAAATGCACTTGAAGTGGCTATAGAGGTGCAAGACCTACAGATCTAACTTACCTGATCATTACAAACATTTTAGAGCAGCACCATACACAAATTACACCCAGTGATAGAAAAACATGTTGCAAGCCACAGACTTCACAAGCCATAGCGCAGTATCCCAATTAAGGGGCCACAAACTCTACAGTGAGGGACAAGGTTCAGTATTCCTTAGGAGGCTCTAGTTCAGTCATGGTATTCAGTAGTGACTTAACCTGCTCTTCCTACAATTAAGAAAAAACTTTATCACTGCATAAAGTTTTACTATGAGTTAAGAATGTATGAATCATTGAGACTGATAAATATTGATTATATAGAAGTACTAGAAAGATTTGGAATGGGACTGAAAATCTGATTAGAAAAAAAAATATCACACACTAGGTATCTCAGAACACATACATCAAAACAGGAGTATTCTTCCACGTAATGCAATGCAAATAAGACAAACAGCACAGATCCTCCCACTTTGCCTTAAGGGCATAGAATTCCACCTGAAAACTAAACTGGACAGAAGAGCTCATACAATATTTCCTCGCAGTTGTTCTTCTCACCTCCATTCCCTTTATTTCTATCTTTCAGTACTCCATCTTTTTTTCTTCCTCTCTTATTCATGGAGGCCCTATTTATTAACTCAATTCATTCATTCTGAATTCATTCTGAACCATGATAGTCCTATCCCATACCTCTCTGCCCTGCTCCAGACCCCACCTGCTGATCTCTCCCAAGCTTTCAGTATCTAAAATACAGCAGGGGAAGTAGTACTTATGCACAGGCTTTTGCCCCCAACATTCTCATTTCTAGCATACTATTGTTGAAATAACTTTTGCATTAATATCACTCAAAACCTCAAGGTTAGCTACCAGCTATTAGAGCTCATACTTGGAAAATTATGCTGAATTTCATCATTTCTGGAGTAAGCTCCTGACCCTTCATTTAGAACTCTTATCGGCAAAATTTTAATTTTTTTTTTACTCACTTGGCCACAGACTGGATAACTTTAGAAGATGTATCCTTAATATTAGTGAAAAATCGCTCTGTTCCACCCCTCAGAATATCAAAGAACCCTCCATAAGTCTGGTCACATTCCGCAACGGTCAGGCCTAGAGTAGTCGAATAAAAATAATTGTACTTTAAGTCATATCCTGCAATGGGCTCCATACGAAAGGCAAGCTGCCTGTAAAGCTGGAAGTGAATACACATACAGGCTATGTCTTGCTGTAAGGCTCACAGTTCTAAAGTTCTCTTTAACTATGACCTGTGCAAAAATTAGTACTTCTTGTGGTCAGGAGGTACTAGCAAACTACATAACACATTGTTTAATTGACTGTTTGCATTTAAGAGAAAACAAGGTAAAAAATTTCTGGAAGTAAAGCATTTATTTCATCTTGCCAGTTCAGCAAAATACTGTCTTTTTTTAGTATCAGTCTCTTAAAGTGCAGTTTATCATTAGCAAAGCTACTTAAGCGCCCCCAGTAAAGACATTTTAATGCATGGCTTCAAAAGCAGCTGGCATAATTACTTGTTAAGCACAATAACCCAGCACAACATCCCTATTAATACAATTGTATACAGTACTCATTCTTGCATAAAACAGATGGCCAGACAGCCTTTTGATTATAATCCTATCAGGAAGTTGGATTCTTCCACAGAAATTGATACACATATAACATTACTGCAATAAATATTACCCAATTTTAAAACTTTCCCTGGAACATTAATATCCTTTGTCTCATTGGCAATTCAGCATAAGTAACACAAAGCAAGAAATATCAAGCTGGAAGGAAAATTAAACACAGTATGAAATATTCCCTTGATATTTTCTACATTAATTGAAATGTTTCATATTCACATATGTTATATGGTAAGATGGGTGCAGAAATTGCCTTTTAATAAGAAATTAGATGCAAATAAACCTATCAAGCTTCTCATTTTCTTCACTATATTAAGTGCAAGTATATTCAACTGAATGAACTCTGGAATAACTTATGTCAGCTTTTAATTGTGTCATTTCAGAGACGTGTTTTGGTTGACTCAATTTAGTACTGCTAGTCCGACTACTGTTTTTCCTCAGATGGAACCGCAACTCCTCACCATTGATGCCCTATGGTGCAACCATATCCTGAAGTCCTCCCTGCACAGCCCTCCCATGATAAGCTGGGCTCAAGGCAGTACCAGCTATGGCTATTTCTGAAAGTGCTGACTGGACAGCCAATAAACTGAGTTNACTACTGTGGTCCATAGTCAAAATCCCTGCAATTGCTTCTGTGTTTCTTTATAGGACTACCTCAACCATCAGACACCAACAAGCCCATTTTAGCATAAAGTTATACCAAAAGCCACAGAATGGCTGCTATCTTTTTAAGTTATAACATATCTGATATTAAGTAGTTGTTCTTGGAAAGTAAAGACAACTGTTACTTTCTTACACCAAAGATCCAATATTGTGCACAAACTCAGGATATATATTGATTTCAGTAACTTCTGCCACAAGGTAACAAGATTTCAGTTAAAATACAGCACATTTTTAACAGTTAAATTTAAATTCCTCTTAAATTCTCCTCTTTATACAAGACACTGTCAAATATCATTGCCTCTTTGAATTGGAAAGTTTTAGTTGAAAATAAGCCATTTTTATTCATCTGTCATAACCTGAATACTACTTTCGCTACAGCTCTTGTTCTTGAGAACTTTATTGCTTATTGTATTCACCACTTTAATCAAATTTTAGTTGACTTATTTCACCTCTCCTGCCTCTATAGGTCAATAATGCATTTCAGTTTCAATTATTTTACAAAGGAAACAGAATTCTATCTTGCCCAGCAATGAACTTGAGAAATTCATTTACATGTATCAACATACAACCAAACCCTGCAAAAAATAAAACAAGGTTAGAAACAGTGATATAAACATAAAATAGATAGTACTTGTGCAAAATGTCTAAAACCCCAAATGATTTTTTTTTTCCCACATAGAAGATACGCAATTGATTTTACACTAAGATGATGTCTCCTTCTGCACTTACCTGCATTGTACATATTGTTCAGCTGGCCTGCAGGCTTGCAGCTCTGTGAAACAGAGGTCACAGATGTCCGAGGTTGAGCATTGTTTCCATAGCCTCCATTTTGTTCCAGGAGCTGAAGAGATTAATACTCGCTATGAGTATTTTCTTGCCAATTTAGCCAACTTGTTATGCTTTGTAAATTACTTTTACTTGGTGAGAACAAGCAAGCTGAACTTCAGGAGAAAGCCAGGAAGCTAAGATACACTAATCGATCCACTTGCAGTATTGTACAAATTAAGCATTGACCGGAAGACACCTAAGTGTGGTTCAAATTAGTGTAGGCAGAGCCTTTGTATACTAGATTTTTCTGTGCAAGTTAAATGCAGCATGTCAAACAGAACACTTGCGTATAAAAGAATGACCCAAGATCACAAGTTTTTCAACAAGCAGTTAAGAACTACAACTAGTTTCCTTTAACATCACGCAAGCTCTGTGCTTTAAAATGCGTATTTTCCTATAAGTGATGCAGATCAATTCAACTGAATTTCAAAACAAGTTAGTATGACATTTTCAAAAGACTAAGGAACAGGAGATCTGCTCTGACATCTGTTACTACACTCATACTCACTGGATAAGAGGGGAGAGAAAGGAGACCTAATGAATAACAATCCTTATGAGACAACTTTACCTCTGTGATGGGCGATTTAGGATTCACATTCCTAGCTGCTGCAATCTCCTGCAGCTGATTCACGAGTTCAGTGATTGACAATCTCTCCTCTGGGTTCACCTTCAAAGTGGAGCCTAAAAAGGGAGATTCAGACAGTGTAACAGAAACCCTTCAGACCTTTTCTCCCAGCAGAGATTAATAATTTCTTCAGTGCACTCTAGTACAATAAGCAAACATGTGAACAGAGTGGAGCAACTGCTAAATCCATACCCAAATATAATTATCGTAACAGGTATCCATGAAAAAAACACCATTTAGGGTTAAGAATAATTCAGAGAATATACTTGAGGATCAGTTAATAAATAACCTCAGGAGTAACTTTATATCTAATACTGTTGGAGTTGGAGATATATTTCTGGCACCGTAATTCAAGTTTCCAGTAATCTATTTGAAATTTAAAGAAAATAGAATTTCTAAAGGCAAATTCAAAGAAACAAGTCAAAACAGTAATTGTTCCTATGGACTAATTCAGATCCTAAGCAAGACAGGCAACAACACCAAAAAAACCCAAAAGTTTTTAATGAAACAAGAAATTGTTGCAGTTAACCTTTTTCACCATCACATATCAATAACATTTAACTACCAATAATACAACACTGTCAATAATAAGATGTATCCATAAAGACACCAAATTAAATAACATTAAAAACTTACGAATGAGATCATGAAACACAGAATAGCGGGTGTCATTTTGTGGGATGACATATTTCCCATTGACTATGCGAAGTTTAGCTCCATCTTCAAATGGATGTTGCCTAAAGCACAGCAAGTACAGGATACAGCCCAGAGCCTACACAGAGATAAAGGCAGAAGTATTTCATAGAATCACAGAAACATTTAGGTTGGAAAAGACACTTAAGATCACTGAGTCCAACTGTTAACCTAGCACTGCCAAAACCACCACTAAACCATGTCCCTAAGCACCACGTCTACACATCTTTTAAATATCTCCAGGGATGGTGACTCCACCACTTCCCTG
>VYXH01001165.1:29550-52984 GCA_013397275.1 Burhinus bistriatus
TCCAGATCGCTCTGTAGAGCCTTCCTACCCTCAACACTCCCGCCCAACTTGGTGTCATCTGCAAACTTCCTGAGGGTGCACTCAATCCCCTCATCCAGATAATTGATAAAGATACTAAACCGAACTGGCCCCAATACTGAGCCCTGGGGAACATCACTTGTGACCCGCTGCCAACTGGATTTAACTTCATTCACCGCAACTCTTTGGGCCCAGTCAGTTTTTTTTACCCAGTGAACAGTACACGGATGTCGTGGTAGTGTCACAGCAGGTAAAACATTGGCAATGGCAGCTGATGACACCACCAGCCCAGGACGGGTACAAAAAGGGCTGTGCCAGCCCAGGCTGGCAGATGAGCAGCCAGGTGAGCAAGGGCAAGGAGGAGAGGGCATAGAGGC
Source organism: Burhinus bistriatus (assembly GCA_013397275.1). Lineage (NCBI taxonomy): Eukaryota > Metazoa > Chordata > Aves > Charadriiformes > Burhinidae > Burhinus > Burhinus bistriatus. Next base: position 29,946 of record VYXH01001165.1, read on the forward strand.
AGGGCTGCCCATGGTGATGAAGAGGGGCTGGTTTGTACTACAGTTGGACATCAGGACAGTGAAACAACCAGACCACAGCATACTCCTGTCCCTCTTCCTCCTCCATCACTGAGCCAGAGAGCTGCCAACAGTCTACGAGACAGATAATACTAATCCCTACCCCATGGTGGTTTTACAGGGGGCTAGAATCTCCCCAGAGCCATGGGCAAAGGGAGTTCTGTGCCTTTTTTCCCTGGGTACCCTATGACTGAGCTCCTGGCACAAGGCTAGTGATGTAGTGGCCATGTCAGTGGGCAGAATGCTCATGGTGCCAGCATTTTCAGCACAGGACAGGTGTCTCCTGGCCATCAGGGAGGCATGGACAACCTTGGTGTGAGTCTGGGAGACCCCCAGGCAGGGAGGCAGGGGCTGCCCAGGGCACCAGAGGGTGGCTGCTTCAATTGGTGGTTCTCCTGTTTATGACAGCTGCAGCTCCAGATAGGGACATGAGCAGATCAGGGCACACTTCCGTCCTTCTCCTCCTCTGCCACTCAGCAAAGGAGTGTTGCAACTTTGTACAAGGATATTGACCCAAGGATAAAGAAACACCTTATCCTGTACCTCTACACCTTATCTTGTGTCCTGTGATAGACACAGTGTCATGGTCCTACAAGAAGATGGAAGGTTCCCGCAGCTGTGGACAAAAGGAGCTCTGCAGCACTCATCTTCTTCATGTGAAGCTTATCAAAGAATGAAAAAAGTTTATAAATACAAATCTTCTAATTCATTAATCCATTGGCTGGTTCTTCTTGTTTGAGCTGTCTCTAATTCAGGCAATGATACTTAAAGCAGAATTTTAGATTGTGAAATTGATTAAGCTTCCTAACACCGCTTGCAAATCGCAGGTTGCAATCATCAACTGTTGACTCATGCAACTCTCTATATATTCCCAGTGCGTTAGAGACCAGCTTCACACTCCTTTAGAAATAATTGGTCTTGATATTTCTCTGAGGACAGAATATTTAGTGAAACATTCGTTTAGCACGTCAATTGGAGACCTCAAAGGAGCGATACTGCTACTAGATAGGTTTGTGGGGTTTTTTTTCCCCTTTCATGGAAGTTCTCAGTTTCAGAGATTCTCCTGCCTGTCTTTTTAAAAATCATTACAATAAATCCATTTTATGAGTTTCACAGTATATAAAATTGAGTAGTCTTGCAACACTGAACATGTTCAAGAACAGGATTTTTCTTACAAAAAGGCTCAGAAGTTTTATTTCATATCTTCATTCTGTGCTTCAAGGAGACCTATTTTATTTGTAGGGACAGAATTTGATCTTTTGTATTTCTAACTCAGATACATTCTGTTATGCAATGCACCAGCTAGGTAAGCATTTAAGTGTTAATCAATTTGTTTAAATGACAGTAGAGCAACATTACATCATCTCTAACATGCTTGTTTTGATAAAGATTTGAAGAAAATGAGCCTGAAATGATAGTCCCTTTATTTCCTACAATCAGAGGCTATTCAGTTCTTGTAACAAATAAAATTTAAGATCATTTTCAGATAGGTTCATTCAAGCCTCAAAAAAAAAAAATCAAAAAACCAGGGCTACCATATCCTGGGAACTTTCAAGTTCCTTGGTGTACCCAAACTTCAGATCTGTGCAACCTGACAAGGGAACAACCACCAAAGCCAGAGTCAGTTTTGAATTCTAATCTCTGAATAGTCCACATGTTACGGATTAGTTAGGATAATTTCACCTGTTACTTGAGCACATATAAGTTGATATACATATTTTCATATAAGTTAACATGAAATATACCGGCAGAGTTATACTATTGTAATAGAACCATGTTCCATCTGGCCTATAAAAGTTCGATAATAAAGCGTTCAATACCTGCAAGAACATGTTTGCACAACAGACTGGAAAATTCCTCCTCAAAGTTTGTTCTGAACCCTAGCTTAATTACTTCAGCATATGGGCTTTTATAGCCCTCACATATAAAACAAGCCAGTAAAGACATTAGCTAAGAAATCTGCTCACTGCCTCCAATCCTCTGCATATATTATCTCCAACTGTCCTTGGTTGTCAATTTATCATGAGAACAGTTTCAAAGATTTGAATGTTATTAAAGTCTCAAAGGTTTGAGATTTAGTTACTCAAAACACTTACTGAGTCTCTCAATCCAGGGCCAGAAGTAAACTGGCAATATTAATTCTGTTTAATTGCCTAGTAAGTACATTTTTGTCAGTCTGTTCATAAAAAGCTCTCCATAATATATACACTGATGTGTCATACAGTCCACATTAATTAATACAGCAGGGGAGTACAGGAAATACCACCTACTCTGACACAGAAATGCCTGTTTACAAAGAAGTAAGGTAGATCATAATTTAGCTGGAGGAATGAAACCACTCCCTGCAGAGTCTGAGACACTGTGCACATCAGAAGACAGCATCCACAGCCAGATGGGGGCAAAAAGCACAAAGGCAATCAGCTGAACACACGGAAGTGAAGAGACCACTTAGATTTGATCTTTGCTTTAATTGCTAGAGAATGTTTATCATTACCTCTGCTTTACCTGTAATGATTTAACAGTGATATATTTTGAATATTTTAAACACCAATTGTGATTCAATTTGGCTAAAAGGCAATTCCAGTTGTAGTAAGGCAATTTCTCAAAGTCAACACCATCCATACAGCCTCAGCATTGATACAGAACAGCCCATTTCCACATTGCCCCAAAGCTGCAGAGAGTCCCTCTACAGAAGCTGTCTGGGTCAGTCTGAGCACTCACATGCCAGCAGTAAAAAGGTGGCATGACAAAGTGACCAAAAATAACTAGGAATAACTTTTTGATCTGCTGCTGGGCCTTCACCAGCAGCTAATTTAACCCTTCCTTAAGGGGACAGTGTTTTTTTTGGAGGGTTGTGGTAGTGGTTTGGGCATGGGGTGTGATTGTTTGAAACAAATCACATACTGTTATTCTTCACTGATCAGCTTCAGGCAATAAACAGCATGCTTAAAATGATAAAAAGTTCTACAGTATAGTTGCAAGATGACACACAGGTATTACACCAAAGTACTTTCCGAATAGAATTAAACTATATGAAATCTAAAGAGATCATTCAGCTCAGAGAATTAAAACCTGCAAGATGTCTTGCACTGACTAGAAGAATTTTTTTATAAGATATTGGTAAGGAGAGCCCAACTTTGAAATTTTGCTCTTTAACATATTCCAAAGCCCAGGCTTTGTTTTTTCAGGAATTTATAAGAGTGGGAGTGTATGAAGGGCCTTCCAAGCCAGAAGATAATTTCAATGGAGAAAAATCTTTATGGCAAGGTAAAGCCTATCATTTCAGTGGAATTCAGTTGAATTTCAGTTCAGTAAATCACATTAATTTGGAAAAAATAGAACTAAAGGTATTTGGGCTTGGTGTTTATTTTCTGAAGATCTCTAGACTTCAGTAGGAAATGTAGAGAAAGCACTTGACCAAGCTTAAGAACCTCTGATTTTACAATCATATCTAATCACATGCCCATTGTGGAGTCTAAGTGGTTGACAACTAATGCTTCATCTACACTGCTGTCTCCTTTATGCTTTTAAGTTCACAAACTGACAAGCGCTCAGACCACAACCATGAGTGTTACTCACCCTACCTGCTTTCTTCAGAGAACTCCTAACGACAAACTACAAGATCAGTTATGCTTCCTGACACAGCACCATATTCTATTGCCAAATACTTTGCATGTTTTCATTGAACCCAGAGTGTAAAGGACAACACACAAAACATTTTCCAAAGGCATGTAAATGGAAAAGATCTTCCAAGACACAGCAGGAGACAACCATCATATTAATACTAACGGATACAGAGTTATTCTAAACAAAAAGTAAATTCCAACTGCCCTTTTGAGTGAGGCTTTTGTTAAGTGCATTTCTAGCTTTGTGTTTAACTGGACGTAATTTTGGCTCAGATTGCCAGTATTTAATGCATGTAAAGTGACCATATGATCAGAAAAATGTATTTTTCTTGGTGTTTCTTCACATGTCAGAAAAAAATCACCAACAGCTGTAGAAGCTGAATAAGAGTTTCTGCAATATCTTGAAACTAATTTAAGAAATAGAATGAAGTTCTGAGATTCCAAATAAAAACTTTTAAAGCACCAGTATTTTCTCAATTTGTCTTTTGACACACTGACAATACAGATAACAGCTTGACACCTGCCTCTAAAAAACATCCAATAAACTAAGTCCCTAAACACAAAGTCCCTGGGCTCAGTACTGTTACAGTATTACATAACTGAAAAAGGTACAACTGAGGATTTAATATTTACCTTTAATTCTGGCTACAGGTTTAGTGAGTGTTACAGTTTATCATCCTTTATACACAAAGCATGAGTGACCTCTGCATCAATTTCATCCTTGCTATCTGTCAGTATTTTACATAGCTGCAATACTAGACGTAACCATTTTGAACTCAGCAATAGGCTGTCTCAGGATTACATGCACAGCATAGCATGAAAGGCAAAAACCTGAATGTAAGGACTTTAAGTATTCTGGCTTTATGGTGGCAAGCTCCAACCAGGCAACAATTCTACTGAACGTCAAACAAGTTCAGCATTGCCTCTCATGGTGGAAGTCAAGCTAGATCTGTGAGAAAACCACAAACTACATCTCATTCATTTAATATTTAGATACACAGTTCATACTATTTAAGTTTATTTTGACATAAGACAGTATCCTATGTTTATTTTGGTGCTTTTATTTATTTAATGAACAAATTAACATGAAGACTGCAAAATCAGTTTCACTATGACATAAGCAGCTACGATACAGCAACAGAAGAATTTCTTACCCAAATGTCCTGTTTTTCACCAATTGGAAAATTTGAATACAAGTCTATCATTTCTGGTGTCCTGTACATTGGTGTTGTATTCCTTGTGATCTGCAGAAGACAGAATTTCTTGAAACAGAAACTTGAATAACAAGCTCTGACAGCATTCAACCAAGGAAAAAGCTCTCTATGTAGAATGGATAGCATTCTCACTTTGAAGATTAATTTCAGAAATACTTGTTAAGGCAGAAGCCACCAATTGAATCCCGCAATTGTCACAACAGCTTTGATACAAGGCCGGATAAAGATGGTAGTTCTCAAATAAATAACACTGATATTCAGAAGTCCTTCCAAACTGCAAAGCACGTAAAGTAAAATAACTGTTCTACATGAGGCAAAAAGGGATATGGACACAAATACAGAAAATCAACAATAAACCAAGTGAATTCATGCTTCAGTGTGCATTTCTCACTTCCTCATCACACTTAATGACAGCGCAGACACATCCAAAGGGTTAAGCCACGTTCATAAGGATCCCTGAAGAGACCTTTTCTACCATCTTTTTTGCAGACTACACAAGACAGTGGTACAACATCATCTTTTCTTTTCCAGAAACCAATGGACTGCTCTCCATGAATACTGCACTCCAAAATGGGGAGAGTGGTATCAGAAGTTGCACGCATGAATTTTAAGTGTCACTGTATACTTAAAAGTCTGAGTCCAGGTGATGTATCGCATTAGATTTTACCAGCATTACTCGCATTAGATTTTACCAGCATTACTCGCAACTCTAAACTAAGAACAAAAGCACTTTGCAAAAACAGACTGCATGCTTGGCACTGTCACTGTAGTCCTACAGGCACTGCAATACTAACTATTCAAATTCTGCTGAGCAGACTTGCTGCTTCTTTATTTATCATTCAACTGAGAAAAACAGATGAGAAGGTGGGAATCACTTTGGCATAACCAATTTTTTACTTTCTGTTAAGAGCGCAATTAGAAGGAGCTCCAGTAATCACTTCTATTTTCACACCAGATTGCAGAATGGACACTGCTCAAGTTGAAGCAGTGTTTTATATACATACAGCTACAGAACACAAGCTATGATTATAACTGCAGAAATCTGGCAACACAAATACAAAACCAAAGCTTTATGAACAACACTACAACCGAAATAATCTTCAGTTTTCTTAGAAGTCTCATGAATCGATATCAGATTAATCAGAACAGTTGAATGAATCCACTGTTGACATTAAGATTAATCACATTAAAATAGTCTCACCTCTTCTTCAACCAGTGCTCTCTTCTGTGCAGACCAGTTGTAGTCAGGATAGTAAGCTATAGTTGTAGCACTACCGAAGTCACAAAGTTTAATCGTCCCTTGGTTACTAATAAGCAAGTTTTCCACCTTCAAAAAGAGGTAGAAGAGTAAATTAAAGATTTTTTTTTCCATACACTAACACACATGCTTTTAAACATCAACTCATTTGTGCATATGTATAAAAAATACTCATTTTAGCCCAGAATGTTGTCCACAGGAGCACAAAGATGTCAGACAGTACTGTAGATGCATATGGTAGCAATAGAGCAGATTTTTAGAAGGAAGCACCAAAAACACTGAGCAGGAAACATTAAAGAGAGCAGGAAATAAGCCCCAGGGGAAAAAAAAAAAAAAATCTTTTCATTAGTGCCTAAGAGACAGCCAGTTTTTCAGAGGACCACTTGTAGAAACAGTATCTTGGAATCCAAATGTTTTCATGCATAAAACTGAACACTATTAGCTTAATTGCATGAAGTGGAGGTTAGAACTGCTGTAGATACAAAACAGGAAGGTACTAGTTGAGAAGCAGGCTGCTGGGGGACACCCAGAAAGAGGCAGCCATGACCCTGTGCAGAGACAGAAATCAGCTATTTGAAGACCATGTGCTGCCGGAATAGTTCATCATCATCCCTCACTTTTTCTACTCCATAAAATCCAGTCTTCCTGGATTGCTAAGTGAACTGTGCAAGAAACTTAAGGGTAGGATAAAACAAAGTATTGGACAGAAGTATTGTGGGGTCATAACCACAAAAAAAAATTTGTATCTCTGTATGAAGTCACAAAAAGATGTAAAATTCAAGAGGCGTATTAGTAACATTACAACACGGCACTTCAGGTAACTAGTTTGTCTTCCCTTTCCCTTTGAAACCACATCATCTCTGGACTTCCTTCTCTAAAACCTGTTTTCAGAACGTCCTACTAGCCTCCCTTCCACATGCCCCTTCCAACTTCTTCCACCATAAAAATAATTTTGACTACCATGCAGGAAGACATAAGCTCTGTTAGTGATTCAGTTAGAGTATCAATCTCAATGAGCAATCTGAATTCCCTTCTCTGTTGGATAACGTTTGCTTATCTCCATGGACAGTAAGAAGGGTGGGCATTCACCATCAAATGAAATTTATACACTAAAAATGGTCACCGTAAGACTAAAGATCAAGCTTCTGTTCACGTATGTTCTGGTTTTTGTGCTTTGGTAAAGGTTGCTAATAATGTAAAACATTCCAGTTGATTATTCCGATTTTAACAGCTCTGTGACCTGTGTTATGCAGACTAGCTGTACGCTGCATGGCAAATCCTGAAAAGATCAAATTCAGGCAGTTAAAGTATCAGAGAAGCACTGATATTTTACAAATTGCCCTCTAACTAGCTTAGAGTTTTTAACAATGCAGTAACTAGCTGGGTCCTTACAGTGCTGTACACACACATTTTAAGAGCAAACTTCATCCAAAACAGTTCAGGAACAAAGAGTGCACTACACTGACAAGCGGGAGAAGGAAACCACAGGAGGACAGAAACAGACCACTACAAAGGTGAACTTGTTTTTAAGATGCACTTTAGAACTTCATGAATCCTTATACTTTTAGTCAAAATAATTGAGAAAAACCTCTTAGGACTCCACCCTACTACACCCCTCCCCAAAAGCTACACTAGCATCTCAGGTCTCTTTTGAGGCTGGCTCAAAACTTTGTCCTACATTTTTTTATGCTGCTGAGTTAAGTTCAGTCTTCTAGAAAGGGTAGCACCGTTAAATGATCCCTATTTGGCTCCTGACTATAGTAATGTCTCTGCCTGTTGCAGCACAACTATCATTTAATCTTGCTTTGCAGCCCCTGTAACATGAAACTGACATGAAACCAAATTCCTGCCTTTTTCCGTATTTTATCTCTGCCAGGAACTTACATTACTTGACAATAAAAAACAGACCCTGAATTACAGCATTAGCTCAACTTCTATGGAGCTGCCCATGTAAGGAATTTTATATTTATTTGTAAATAAGTTTTTATCCCTTTTTTCAGAGAAGAGATGCACCTTTTGTACAAGCTTTTCTAGGGGTTGGTGTATAGAAGTTTCAGTGAAGAATAAAAGATTTTATTCTAGAAAGCATCACCAAGAAAGTTCTATCCCAGCTCAGTTAAAATTTCTTTGACATGATCTAGAAGCCTGCTCAATAGTACTGTGGGGGTAGGGGGGGGAAGAGTGTTCTGACTATTTTTATAGTAAGGGGCTATACTAGTGCCTAACATCAAATCTTTCAACAGTGCTGAAAACACTTAGCACACATTCACTTTTAAAAAGTGGTTTCCTTTCCTTTCTCCAAAGTAAATTGAGTACATGCTTACTTAAGGAGGAGCAAATTTTCCTTTTTTATATTCAGCTCACATCACATTAAGCAGGAAACAGACGTGTAGAATTCAGACATTGTTTCAGGAATAAGAATCTTCTTTCTTATTTTGTGTATGTTTACAAAGACCACTTCCTTTCACTAGGTTCAAATGTATCTGTAGTACAGCAGAATCTCACTGATTATTAGGGCTCCTTCATCTAAGGTATAGCATATATGTAAAGGTGAACACCTGACTTCAAAATACACAATTCAAACACAGATGAAGTCCTTTCAAATCTCCAAAGTTTCTAAGGGGACAACACTTTCTACAGAATAACATTACAGCATCTTGGCTAACAGAATGAAAAATTAAGAAACAAAAATCCATCATGAATTATCCCTACCAAATTTTAAAATTCAAGTTAAAAACAAGCCATAAAAGGCAATGCCAGTTGATAGTTCTAAAACTTCCCAAAGGCTAAGTAATCTTTCACAGAGAATCCAACATTACCTTCTCCTCTCCTTCAAAGCTTTACCTCTTCTATTTAGAAAACCTGCTCACCCCAAAACTGCAACTCACAAGTCATAACTGGTTATTTTATCAAAAACAAACTACTTAAACACTAGCTTAAGCAGCAAACCATAATATACTACTTTTCTGTGAGCTTGTTCAGATAAAGCAGAAGTAGTACTAACCACAAGCACAAGGAAGAGATGCTGTTTGGAGATGCAAGTATTTCAGTGATGACCTTCACTGACATCCAGCAGCCTTGGCAAGGCAATACATTAAGCACTATGGTCAACAGTGTCCACTGTATTTGGTCAACAGTCTCAATATTGATTCAGCCTAACAGGCTCCTCTGCTGTTTAAAAATTCAGCCTTTATTTAAACATTGCAACGCACCTTTAAATCCCTATGGATAATAGGAGGCTTCTGTTTATGCATATGCTGCACTGCTCTGCAGGTCTGATAAAAGATCTTCAAAACTGTGTCACAGGAGATAGGTCCTTTGGATTCTACCTTCTTTAAGAATTCCACCAGCTGTCCTGCAGGAAATCAGACAAATTCACATAAGCACACACAGAACACCACAAATTCTGAAAGCTTGGCATTAATAGACAAATGCTTTTCTCATCAATGAAGATACATCGTCTTGAGTTGTAATATTAGATGGATATTCTGAAAACCACAAATCCACACTGACTGCAGTGCCACAGGAAACGGTGCTCTAAGAAACTATTCCTCCTCTTCCTTCCTCTGATTAGTCTCAAACACAGAATTTAATGATTATCCCATATTTAAGATGAGGTTGAACTGTAGTCTCAAAGAACATGATCCTTACCTATGGAAGATGAGGTTGAACTCCAGCTCCATTGAACTATGCTATCTTTAAGAGACTTTCAAAGCCTCTAAGCTGTGAAACAACCTGTGCAAAACAGCCATCAGAAGCAACGTGCACCGCTGTGAAAAGAAATAAAGTTTACCTTTACACAGCTCTGTAAGCAGAAGAAACTCTCCCTGTCCTGTGTCTGATTCTTCTTTTCCTATAGATGCAGCAGAGCAGAACTGGACAATGTTGGGATGACCTGAAAGTTTTTTCTGGAGATAACATGTTCAAGGAAGACAACTGCCAAGTTTCCTGATATTATTGTATACAGCAGTTCACAGACATCTCATCTGAAATGTTTCACTTCCACTTCAAAAATTCAAGGCATCATTTTTCAACTATGAGAAGGGGAGTAAAACTTAAGTGATCTCAGTTCCCACCAGTGGAAGCTACATTGTATTATGCCTGTTTGTGCTGTCCCTGATGTGCATCACCTTGGTCATATACTGAGATTCATGCCTATGAACAAACACACACTAATTACAGATACATTCACCAAGACTGAAAAGAAAAAAGTAAAGACATCGTAAGTACAAAAAAGCTATAAAAAAAGGGGCAAGTTGAATCCACCAAATGAGGAAAAAATTCAAAGTACTATCTTGTATCTTGGGCATCTCTTTATAACCTTTTGCTCAGAGCTGCAGGAATTAATTTCATTTCACAGTTATAGCTTGGAAAGTTAGCAATAGTTAACCCTCATGTTGTATGTATGCTTTAATGAGCCTGAGCTGTGAAAAAACAGCCAAAGAACATTCAGTTCTTTATTCCTGGCAAGGTATAGTCAGAGTAGCTAGAAATGTACAGTGCTACAGCAGCCCGTTCTTTACAAGTGTACATCTAGTGAATGGTGTTTAGTGTAAGATTTTGCCAAACATTTCAGTAATCATAAAAAGAAATATTTGAATAGCTTAAATTAAGATCAGTGGTTTTGTCTGGTAACTCAAAATGAAGCTAAATACTCAGAATGGAAAAAACCCAACAGCATACCACAGCTACTCACTGACTCTTGAAACAAAATCAGGGTCTTAGAGCAGATGCTAGAGAGCAAATATTGAGTTTACCACAGCCAAGGACTGAAAATACTCTGAGATAATGTTATACCCTACCATCTAACATCATTAAAGATGAAAAGGACAGCAACAACACTGAGAAACATCTCCTCCTTGTTTCTGATGCATGGATTCTACTGAAATTCATTCCATACAATACATTCAGTATTACTTTTGAAAGCCAGATGCATCTGAGGCAGTAGTTAAGAAACATTGAGAGTAAAAGCAAAGTTCTGAGTAGTCAAAAAGGCAACAAATCCAGTGCATGTGAGGTAAGTCTACTTAAGATCTAAGTATCATCTGGATAGTCAAAAGGTCTCTTGACCACGGTCACAGGACTGCAAGAAAGCCCAAATAAGAATTTCACTTCTAGCTAGACAAAGTACATGACAAAGTCTACACTAGCTACAAAAGTTATCTACACCCATTAAATTCCGGCAATTTTTGAAGAACTGAACTTCCTGAATGTTGGTGCCAGACTCACAACAAACTAGGAACGCAGATCTTCCTCAGAATGTCAGTGCTCTAAAGCAGCATATGGCATGGAAAGACATGAATCTGTAGAGCAGTCTTCTGTTTCTCAGAATGGATATCAGGCAATTAAATCAAAACATTAAAAATTGTTCCAGAAAAGGATACCATAAAACAAACTTCCTGGATGATGGCTTTGTTCTTTTCTTCTTCATTAGACAACAACCGCTGTCAGAAAACAGAATAATTGAGAAGGTATAGTTATTAAAACTTACAGAAAAACAGTGCACAGATTTTTTTTTTCCAGAACACAAAGGATAAGCAACAGTCAAAACCCTAAGGAACTGTGATGGGACAGTAAACAAAGTGGGCTTATTGTACATTTGGACACACTGCCATAAATATAACACGCAGTTTTCCAGCTACCTGTACTGTTCAGGCTTAGTGATAGCTAAGCAGTTGTAACCTTTGACTGTCAAAGTAACCACTCGGACAGTTTTCTGTTGTATAAAACACTGAGGTCTCCTGGCTGTAGCACTGTGCACTGACAATGAAAGACTCATCTTCTGCCTCAAATCTTTAGGAACAACCTTCAACCCACTCCAACCCAAACTCCTCCAAATTATGTAGCCCAACTTTTTCAATGGTACCTGAGTAATCAGCAACAAAATCAAGCATTACTATTTCCAATATCGCCTGGATTTGGAGTCAACATTTTACCAGAATCGATCTGAGCATTTGCTACAGAAGTACCAGTTTTACAAAGGAGAGGAAGTACAATAATGGTTCACCTTTTATCTGTTATTTTTAAATGGGACTGCTTCTAGATGATATTTTGAACACACATACTATGTGGCTTTGGTCACAGGTTTTGTTACTGTAGGATATGGTATGAAAAAGAAAAAAACAGATCAAGTATTTTCTGGTCATGTAAATGCCATCTTACCTCTCCCACCTCTCATACTACTACCCTTTTCACTTCTTCTCCAAGACAGATGTCTTCGTACTGATACAGCCACAGAAGATCCCTACTCCAAAAATGAAGCCATTTTGTGGCGAACACAACTGATGTGACTTTTTTTTGCAACAAAATATGACAAAGTAAATGACTTCACTTTATTGTCCTTTGCATAATACCTCAGGTTTTTAGCTCTTGCGTGATTATTATAAGCCTTCAGAAAAGAATAATCCAGAGGAGTGTCTCTGAGAAGTGCCAGGCTGAACGTTTGATCAATGAGTCAAAGTGTGGAGCATTATTTCTAATACTGATGAAACCTAATCCTGGAAGTACAAAGGTAGGCCAACCAGTAGACTGCTTCTGAGGAGTGAAAATATTCCTGTACCCCACTTCAGGTAACTAGGAAAGATTCTTTTTACCCGCGCAACAAAATGCTTCGGGCAGGGTCACAAATTTCTAGACCAAATGAAGATGAACATCAGTAGTACAGCAGCTCCCATCTTTGGCATCTAAGTATAAAGGGCAGGATCCTAGCAGGAATAGCCATTCTAGATACAGGTACAGCGCGCTATAAACATCACTTTATCATTCTGGATTTTTCCAAATGATTTAATCCTTGACATATGCCACTGAACAACTGTCATGCTAAAGCATCAAGGAAAAAGACAGACATTATAAACCTGTAGTGATGTAAATTTATTTTACCTTTAAAGCATAATCTTTTCCACTTCCAAGATCTTGAGCTTCATAGACAAAAGCAAAACCACCTACAAGAAGAAGGCCCATTAAGTCAGTTTAATTTCATGATTCAGGTAAATCATTCTTTTTAGTTTAACAGAGCTATTACAAGAATTTAAAAGCTTTTCTCAATGTAAAAAGTATACATATTTTTCAGTGGCTTGCCAAGAGTATGGGTAACCTACATACAAAAGCTAAAATATCCTCTTCCTTTCTTTTACACGTGCCAGAAGCACACTGACTTTGTTACTTTCCTGCATTCTGTTAGTCTGCATATGCAGATTTCCTATGAAGCAACTTTTTTTTTAAACACAGGTCCTTATAAAACCAAGACTCAGTACAGCCAATATTACCTAATGATTTTAATTAAACTACTTCTTTGTTTTACACTGTTACGTTTCCTATAAAAATAGCAATAACCAAGGGAGATGGAATGTCAAATATACACCTCCTCGTACTTTTAGGATAATTGCTATGCTTCAGGCTTCATATTAAAAGCAGAAAGTGTTTTCAAGCACTGAAGCACACACTTCAATAAGGGTGATGCTGTTACTAAATTGCAATTTGTCATTCCATACAACATTATTTTCCTTTCATCAAACACTACCAACTTGCTCAAGAACACTGTGCAAATTTCTACATAGTAAAAAAGACCGAGAAAAAGTTACAGATCTGCTAAGTCTCCTCAATTGTTAATTATCTTAATCTAACTGTATCAAAATAACATATTTGTACAGTTCCACTCCATTTTAAATATCCTGGTATTCCATTTCTTCTGCAAATGTCACTCTCGTGGTTACATATATACTCTTCGTCTATTGCAGAATACCTCTAGTAAAGTAACAGCCTAAGTGCCAAACTTCAATGATTTACCTTTCTACTCTTTCAATATGAATTCTGTTTTCATTGAACTACATAGCAATGTTCTCTCCAGCAATAATATGGAGAATAAGCATAGATGATGTCAGTGAAATACAAAATTTTACTGGTCAAAAAGGCTAAGAGAATAGGATAACTGAAGAATGAACCACCACAGACAAGAAACAAGCTGAGAAGGCACTTTTTTGAAAACGTGCAGGATTCAAATCAGTATAGTCACATTAGGGCAAAATGTGCAGGATTCAAATCAGTACGGTCACATTAGTACCTAATACCTTCCCTGCAGATGAGGAATATTAACATGAGGCTGACATGAACACATATTTGCTTTGTGCAATTCAATCAAATATAGGCCTTTTCAAGAAGTCTCAAAAGTTTTACACGGCAATTGACCCTCACACTGTTCTCCAAGACTCCTGGTACCACCCACACATCCAGTAGCATCCACAACATGAAGCGAATAAATGACAGGCTCCTGGATATTGCCTTTGCTTTTGGTATTTAAAAGGGAATTACACACAGAAACAGCAAAAACAAGATCCCAGTTGCAGGGATCAACATTGGAAACAGATGCCCAGGGAAATAGTGGAACTGCCATCCCTGGGTAGACATGGTGCTGAGGGACATGGTTTAGTGGTGGTTTTGGCAGTGTTACGTTTATGGTTGGACCCAGTCTTAAAGGTCTCTTCCAACCTGGGTGATTCTATGATTATTAAAAGCAGTTTTGTTTAGGGTTTGATGCTGGCTTCCTTGTAGAGCTAGTCTATTAAAACAGTTTTAATATACCCTAAGCAGGGACAACTTTACTCGCAAAACTTCTTTGCCGTAACAGTTTACTCCAGGACCTCTGATCAATGCAGTTTGCAATATAACTTGTGAAAATGAAAAGAAAAAAAAAAAGCAGTTTCACCTGTTTAACTATAACCACATCAACAATTTCACAGTCAATTCAGCCATGTCAGTCAAGGATCACACCCGTAAATCAACATACCTGTATGAACAAACATCTGTATAGCAGACCCAACTGAGGCAAATGACAAAATGAAAGTTAAGAGTTTAAGGACTGCTTTGGTTTCTTTCCTAGGAGTGTAGGAAGAATATAGTTTTATTTGGGGTGTCTTCACTCATTATTTCCACTCATGTAAACATCTGTAGACCATTTTAAGTCAGTTTTCTGAAGCTTTTAATATCAGCAAAATCATCTTAGTATTTCCCCATACAGGTTTAGCAGCGTGTATATGTGTACACACCCACCCAAGCTCTTGCCCTGAGAGCGAAGTTTTTCACTGCTGAAGCATTTCACTAGTCCCATTTTCAGAACACAGCTCAAGCTCTCCGTAATGGTCTCAGATTATTATTTTCTGCCACAGAAATTATGGCAGAAGAAAACTGGTTTTCTCTCTTTTCTGTAGATGCAAACTTACACATAAGAGGTTCACCATAGAGCACCACACAAACTCATGAAAATGGAGTAGCCAAAGTACAACAGTCAGTCCTGAATCAGTCTTGCCCCATAGCAGACCCAGAGAAACACGCTAGAGCAGAAAGCTTACCAGCCTCACCTTCCTGGCCCACACTGAGACCATCTGATGACTTCCTTTGCATTAGGAAGTAACCCTACCCCATTGTTTTAATAGTGAGCACTCTACACTCACCCTTACACCACCACAGCCCACGAGCATTGTTCCTGTCAGTACTTCATCATCCTCTTATAAAGATTAGAAGACCTTTTCTTTTCCAACCAAGACATTTGCCTTCTTCCTCAAGTTAAGCCTAGGCATCACTTAATATCAAATAAGTTCACTGCACTATAAATCAAACTGGATTTAAAACTGTTCTTTTTTATCCTGTCCCTGTTTTTCCCATCTTCACTGATTTTTTTCCGACAAACCATTTCAGTGAAATGACAATCTTCCTACTTGTCAGCTAGTGAAGCATCAAAATAGGCACTACAACATAAAACTGATTGCTACTGTAATGCATTGTTCAACTACACACTTAACTACTCATGAGAAAGGGATGGTGTGAATAACTTCCTGTTTACAACTACTTGATATGACTTGTCCACTCTCCTCCCAAATACTGACCAAATTTGTTTCCACATCAATTTTGAGTAGCTTATGTTTCAATTACAACTTGATTGAATTACTGTAATTCTAGTCTGGACTACAAGTTATAGTGCATCGTACCTGAAAGCAGACAGATGCTTTTTCACCAGAGTACAAGCAACATCTTTAATCAAAACAGAAAGGATGCTCCGTCATTGTTGCCAAGCATTGCTTGATAAGCATATTTTTGAAGTCCAGTCATGCATTTTTGTCAATTGCAAAGTCATAATAACAAGATGAAAGTGCCTCAAAAATAAAGCATGGCTCAAACCCAAAGATCTGGGCCTCTTCCCGTAACCTTGGGAAGTGGAGAGGTAAAACATCTTGAAACTTTCAGAGCCTCCCTGCAAGAAGGAACTACTCTATCCAAGAAACACCAGCTTTAAAAAACATCACTGTTCTGCTTCATGTTGAAAAACCTCTACATCTACAGCAAAGACAACACGAACTGTAAAGCTGCTAGGTCAGGGTGCGTCGGTTCTTCTTTAGAGATAGACTTCTTGGAAGTGGGGAAAAAGATGGTAGTCTCACACATGGTTTGCAGAGTACCTATCAGTTCACCCGTTACATCCCAGGCTGTTGCAACTTCTTTGACTTGACATGAGCTCTCCTCCCTTCATAGTAACTCCAAACACCTGTCAGCAAATCAAACGAACAACATTTACAGAAACTTGACCATTAAGTGTTCATTGCACCTCTGCTGCCCAGAGTTTTATGAACTATATCCATCCAAAAATCAGCATTTCATTACATTACCACCCTCCTGTGAACCCAGGAGTTGCAGAGAGCATAAATTTGTACCTATGAGCTTGGTAAAGTTTAATACTGCCTGTTTGCACTCATAATATTGAGGGAACCTTGAAGTCTAAAGTATCAAAAAAATACTGCTTTAATGACAGACACAAGTTTCACTTTCTCAGAATACACCTTACAAGAAGTCACCTACACGGCTTCAATTCATGACAGCTTTTTAAACTCTGAAAAAATTAAAGTCTGTAGCCTACCGCTGCCTTTCTAAGGAATGATTCTTTCTTCATGGTGAAAGTTTTAGACTCAGATCAGTTTGTATAATGCATATTTTTTTGTCACTGTGTTTCTCCTCTTCTGTGCTCTTACTCTTTTGCCCATGCTTGTTGCTCAAAGGAAGAGTAAGAAGTCAATACCCATGACAAATGGTTGTTAAACGTGTGCTACAGAACTTGTTTCCTGCCTTTCACACAACCATACACCTTGTTTACTTGCTATTATTCAGCCTCATATGTAAAAAAGCACCAAAAGCATTGGAAAATTGTGAAGCGTAGATGAATAGTTAAACAAATAGGAATCAGAAGTAATATTTCTTTTTTAACCCTGATATTTTTTTTTTAAAAGTGATATATCAGGGAATTTCCTTCCCTATATCTCAATGTTGACTTTCAGTGGCTTTTTTCAGCATACAGAAAATCCACCCTAACCATCTGGAACTTCTGGAGTTCTGCACAGCTGAACTGGACAACTGTCCAGTGCAACTGGACAAAGCGGCACATCACAAGGAGGATTTCTTTTGTCTTATTTGCAAAATACTGTTGTACTGAGAGGACAATTCTCTATCAAAAAAGAATAAAGGGCTAGTATTACCATTAATCCATTCCAAAAAGCCTTAAAGACTTGATGGTGTAGGAACTGAAATTCACAGTCCTAACCTCCACGGAGGAAGAAAAATCCATGTCTATTCTCAAAGTGGTTCTTTCTAAACCAAGGGACAAGGACAAGTAAAACAATGTAGTGAGAAGAAAAACCCATTATCTAGAAGAAAAAAACCAAGGCTAAATGGACTCTGGGTGTATTATAAACTTGTAATTTATTTAAAGTTTCAAGGAAAGTGAAGCTGAAATGGCACAGAAGTTCCACTGCTTTGTCTACTACCTCTGTACTGTCCGAAAAAGCCATTTTCTGAAATTTGTCTCAGCTATCCCATACATAAATGAGCATTACAAAGTCAATGTGTTTCATGAGATACAACTGACATTTGAAGAGCCAGCAAGCATAGCACAATCATCCGCTCATTAGGGTATTAACATGAATAGTGAAATCTCTATCTTTGTTTAATTGTTCACTTGAGGACATCAACTCCCTGATTCTTCTTGCAGGAGAACCTTACACACACTGAAACACTAACTTCATCACTTATTCTCAGCTTTTGCTGCATATTTGTCAAGCCAAAGAGTACCCGACTAAAGCAGTAACACAAGTTTCAAACACATTACAATTAGCATACATGAGCAGGCAGCACTTTTCTCAATATGCTCTGAAGGACAAGTGTTGCTTATTTCACGCCATTGCTGCCTTCCACTGACAAGACCCTGAGTTGTCTTATATAAATTCTTCAAGCTGAACGAAGATACCACTGCCCCATTTCACGTAAAATCAAAGACTTAGGCTATACTTCAGAGAACAACAATTATATGCTCAAGAATTAAGGAGAAAACCATAGCATATTCAAAAGTTAATCAGTCTGCAGTTGAATTAGTTGAGAGAGATGAAAACTGTAATTTTAAACAGTGATAGTGATTTTCCTCATGCAATTATCTTTAGCACAGGTATCAAGACACAGAATCACTTGAACACAAAGTGTTTCACAATAAGTCATTGAAAGGACTAATAGAGGAATATTTCTATCTGGTTTATCTCACTTCACAGCTTACCAGGAGAGAAATATTCAAAACTTTTTAAAGATTGTTTTTCTGTTAGTATGATCTCTGTTCTAGAAAATTTAATAAAGCTATTGATAATTTCATATTTACTATTCAACCTACAAAACAGCAGTACTCAAGAAGGAACTTAAAGTCTCACTAGCAGTAGAATATTTGTAAGGCTATTACATTATGCATTGACTGGCAGCAGGAACTACTAGTGAAGCTGTCAACTGATTCTTAACACTCTAAAAACCCTTAAAAACATTATCTAATCTAAGAAAATACATAACATAAAACTTTCAGAAGATCTCTTTATCCTTTCAACCTTGAAAAGTATCAGGTTTTGTTCCACGGATCACCAAGAAGATGAAGTTCTCTGTTTTCATAGAAAGATAGAGGTTCTCTATTTTTATATATTCTATTTTTACTTTGTCAACAAAACATATGAAATAAATTATGAACTGCTGTAACTGTTTCTGTTACCCCATCTTTGCAACAGCTACCTGCTTTTACAAAAAAGGTTCAATGGAAACATTCAAAGAAGAATATGATTATATTCAAAGACTGCATAATTTTTAAGCACATAAGCAGTTTTGTCAATATCTTATTTAGCTATCAAATCATCATCCTGCCTTTCATTTGTGCTCTAAAAGGTAGCAATGTTTTATTAAACATTCATTCAGCAAACAGGCCTCTCTCTTCAATTAGACCAAAGCTATTACAACTGTACAATTTACAATTCTCAAAAAAATTCAACTTCCTTCATAATTTTAGAACTTGACAGTGAACATCACAGGACATGCTATTCTCCTATCAGTTACCTCCTCATTAGAGTAGCATTACTAGACAGAATGGAAAAATGAGTTTCTGTAATTCTTTGACCATCTTTGGCATCAGCAGTCTCTCAATGAATACTCTGAAAGCCCAGTGACCAGGTTCTATTCCTTCTGCAGTATAGGTAGAGATCAAGAAATTTCCCGTTTTTACTTGTTCATCATCTTTAACTGTCATCATTACCAGGTAAACAAGGTCTATCAGAAGACATGTTTTGTCCAACACAGGCCAAAATGAAGGATAGCAGCATCTAGCATTTGAAAAACAAATTTGCAAGGCTGTTTGTGCATATATGCTAGCTTTCAGGAGCAAGAAACAAGAAATTTCTGAAAATTACTGTTCAGCCTGCTGTGGTCACTTGCTCTCCCCACTCTCCGGCAAAGTCAAATGCGGGGGCTACATTGATCATTGTATCAGTAAGGACCACCTCAGTCCCTCAACTATACAGTACAGACTGACACAGAAATCCTGGCATTCCTGAACAAAGGGGAAGAACACTCAAG
The DNA here is from genome assembly GCA_013397275.1 of Burhinus bistriatus. Lineage (NCBI taxonomy): Eukaryota > Metazoa > Chordata > Aves > Charadriiformes > Burhinidae > Burhinus > Burhinus bistriatus. The sequence continues at coordinate 50,012 of VYXH01001165.1, forward strand.
GATATCAGCCGAAGAAGAAAAAAGTCAGCATAAAAATGCACATACTGTTCACATGAACAGCAAGAGATATGACAGAGGCTGCAGTTTAAGCCACCCTCACCTAATCCTAGAAAAAACAAACATGTTAGTAAGCATTTGGAGAACTCTAATCACATGTAGCTGGACTACATGTATGCAGATACCCCTGCTATGATGGAGACAAGTACAGAATACTCAGACTGGCAAGTGACTTAACGGCCATATAAAAGAGCGCCCTCTGTCATGAAAGAGTGTGAGATAGTTACTTTTACTAATATTGACTAATTAGGTATGCAATCAACAGCTATTTTACTTCAGTCAAATTGTGTGGCAGTCTGTGCACCTAACCAGAGGACTAACATCATATGAAGGGCAAGCAGGGATTAAACGTAAAGGCCCCAATCCATTTCCTCTAAAATTTCTTAACTGCAGCGAGCTACTGAAATGCCCAAGCACAAAATACAGGAGACTGTATTTTAGGAGCACTCAGTCCATCCTGTGACACACTCAGTCTGTTCATGCATTTGGAGGTAGTATCAGTGCTAGAGTTCACCACCAGCTGGTCCCCCCAGGTTGCTGTCAGCTTCCTGCAGCAGCACACCACGTTTTCAGTCAGCCCAGTCCTACCTCTAGCATGGCACCTCTGCCAAATGAATGGGGAAATGCATCCAAATGAACTGCACAGCTAGTGACTCAGCTTACAGCATGGCCAAACATGTATTTGCACCAACACAGATAGGCAGCCACACTACAGAGCTGGGAAGAGTTGCAGGGTGTGAGAATAACTGAACTTACTTTGCCATGCAATACTGTGTAATGCTAATCCACAGACTCTGTTCACACCAACTAAAAAGTACACCATACGATCTTATGGAAAAGTCTATCTCTCTGCACTGGCAGATCACACACAGTTCACCATGGATTTAAAATCTAAATTCAGAAAGTAGCACTTGACTTTCTAGTAAGGAATTTGGCACGAAAGGACTCATTTAGAAGAAAAATAGATTCTGTATTTGTAAGCACGGAAGAAAATGCTTATAAGCCATAGTTACGCAAGCATGTATCAGAAGATGTCAAACAGGTTCAGAGTTCAAAGATAAATTCAATTTCAGCAACAAAATAAATGCTATGCTAAAGACAAATTCAAGTCTGAAAACAGCAGTAGAGGCTGGGACTTCTATATTTTTTATATATTTTATATTTATACTGAATATACCCTAAGGGTTGTTTTAGCCCAGCTACGTTGGCTAGAAAGTCTTATTTCCTAGCAAAATCAAGCAGTTAGGCCCGATTTCAGTTACTGAAATACAGAGAAAACAACATAAAAAAAACCTTAATACTCAGACAAACATGGAACACAAAGCAGTGGTTACAGATAAATTCTCAAGAATACTAGACTTAAAGCATGTCCCTATTTGCTTGAAATTGTCTAATCTTGACATTGTAGAAAGCCTGTGTCAGATCCTGGGAAACAGTAGGCTGCTGCCAAAGTAAAGTATAAAATACTTGTTTCAGAACCAAGAACTAAGCAGCAGATAGATCTCAAACATAGCTTCCTTTCCTTTGTTGTTCTCTGGAAACTGCTGTGGTACCTCCTGGCAGGAATGTCACAGTATCAGCATCACCAGCCACTTCATTTAGCATTCACCTTGCAGTGACATCATATCAAGTGCTTACATGTCACTCACAATTCTGGATCTTTTGCAAAGAAGCTGTAAGTAAAGGCTAAAGGCAGAATACAACTTGACATTTAGTACTGTTTTCAATGCAACTTACTACCTAAAAAACTGCCAGTTTTTGTCTGAGATCATATGCCAAAAGTGCTTAAGCATTAAAGTAACAACTTGTTTGCCCTTAAGAAGATAAAACAGTGGTGAAGACCATTGTCCTGTTGTTTTACACAAGCAAATTTTTGTAAGTTTAATTAAAGTAGCTATTCTTGAAGAACCAAATTTTTCTTCCATGCTGGTCGCTAACATTTCAACAAAAACTACTCGGGGAAAAAAAAAAAAAATCAATAAATCTATTTATAAAACTACTTAAATACAAGACACTTACAAGAAGCAACTACAGAAAATAACTTCAATAATGAAAAGGAGCTCTGAATAGAGCTTTGGGGTATTTAACCTAAATAACATCAACCACCTGTACAAAGTTAATGAATTATGTAGCTGCGTTAATACAGACAAATTCACATTTTAGTCTTTTGAGACAAGCTTCCAACGTCTCTTCTGCTTGAAGAAATACAGTAATTCCTTTGTCCACAAGCACAAGAAGATTCAAATTTCTTCTAATTTCTAATTAATTTTCACACACCAAACACAGCACCTATTTTAAAACAGACTAGCAAGTGGTGTGGCAAGATGCCTGCCCAAAAATTCACTGAAACTGAAAACTGCCCAGACATTTAATTCCTGCACTCCAGCAAAGCCTATATAAAGAATGTGATCAGCATCCTGACATTTTTGTGTAAAGTTAACGTATTTTCCTGTGTTTCATGGTTTTCCAAACAACCCAAAACAGCATCAGCAAACTCGCACCTTTGGCATAACATTAGACATTGTCATTTTTTAAAAAAATACCTATGCAACCCAGTATTTCTATGAGGTCCCAGATAGATTATAAACTCTTTTAACAGTTGCCTTACACGGTAAAAGTATTCTAAATCACAAAGCAAGTGAAGAAGTTGCCACACAAGGCACTGGGTATTCCTAAAGTGGGCTAACAACAGTGACAGTAAGGATTGCCCCTGCACCCAGTCCTCGCCAAACACCTTCCGAGGCACTTCCGTTAACTCAGCGAACCCATGACCCCCAATGAAAGCGGCAACAAGGAGGCAACAAGCCCTCTGCGGAGGCCGGCTGCCCGCGCAGCAGGAGGCCACCGGCCCCGGCCGCCGCCCGTTCGCCTGGCGAGGTCTCCCCTCTCGCGGGGCGCGGCCTGCCCTCCCGGCCA
>VYXH01001167.1:10758-48161 GCA_013397275.1 Burhinus bistriatus
TCTCCTCTCCTCTCCTCTCCTCTCCTCTCCCTCCATGCTAGTTTCTTCAGTTTTCTGCTCATTTAATTTTTATTGATATAGTGTAAAATTATCAGATTTAAGTACCCATTAGCTACTAAACTTTGAAACCAGCTATGGCAGAAAGTAAAATAAAATATCAGAGTCTCAATTTTCTTCTCTCTGCTAGTGCTTCTGGCAATCCCATGTGAGCTGTTAGTATGATGAATAAACATGCACTGAATTGGTTCATTAGGGTGGAACTATAGATCTCTCCTGATGTTTTCTTTATTCTTTGAAAAAGAGGCTTCATTGTTTCTATATGTTTGGTTGTTACAGCTGTGATGTTGCAAAGCAAAACAAAGTGCTATACAACAAAATGCTTCTGCTTATAGAAAATGCAAAAATAGGAAGCAGAAAAGATAAACGTGATGCAAATTGAATGCTTTATCTTGCTGATTGCCAGCCATATTAAGTTGGAGGGAAATTCTTCCATAAGTTGTGGAGTTACAATGACTTGTTGGAAATACATCCTCATCAAAATCATAACTTAATATTTAAAGATTAAAGACAGTGCTACAGTTTAATATTTGTTCTACCCTGGAATCAGATACAATAGTATTACTTCTCTATAATATCTATCACTCCCCCTCTGAAGCTGTGTAAAACATTTTAGTCAATTAAGCTTCACTGCACATCTACAATGACAAAGTTTGCTCCAGCCATTGGGCAGATGGAGGAATGTTACTGACAAACATTAAAATGCCCTTGCCTGAACATTCACTGAAAATATCCTCTTTATTTCAGTGGTCTTTTTCATGAGGAGTGTCCTATGGCACTACTTGTCTTTGAAATTAAAGTAACATTTTTATTTCTTTTTACAGTATTAGTAGATCACTATGAAGTTAATTATTTTGATTTATGTAGTGCCTGGATACCGCACCAGATGCATGAAAATCCCACTATTTGCCTGATCCATGCTGAGAGTCACTACCTCAGACAGCTTATTTGTTCAAATTAGCCAAAATAAGTTTGGAAATAGGAGAAGAAAAATTAAAAAGGGAAAAAAAAAATTCCTCTGATAGTTATAAACAAGGAATGTGTATGTCCAAAGTAACCCAAAAAGTTAGCTCGGTAGCCTGAGTCCAAAGCAGGTCCCATAATTCTCAGCTCAGCATTCTAGCCAGAAGACCACATGTGTGGATTCTGGATTCCGGTCCTTTTGGTGATATTTTGAACTAGATGTTTGCCGAGGTATGAAACCAGCCATACTTTCAAAGCTAGAGGTATGTCATTTTTGAAAGTCATAAGCATAACCAATATTTGAAGACAATCTTGTATAAGTACTAATGAGGACAAAATGTGTCCCTGTCTCTTTTTCTTTCCCCCAGATAAAAAGAAAGTGAGAACATAGTCCGGCTTTTCAGTTACTTGTGAATGGAATTACACAACACACTATTAACAATGCTTTTACTACCTAGGACTTTATGCAGTACTTCTGCTTTGAACAGGGATTTTTGGGTTGATGCTAAAAGTGCCGTACACATTTCCATGGCAAGGTACATAACATTGCTGCCAACAGACGATATATGCAGCTAACGTGCAGATGGACGCAGCTGAGTCCCAGTTTCTATATTTCAGTGCTCTTCATATTATTCTGCAGAAAGATAGTCCCTAAAATGACTGAGCAGCCTGCTGCAAATGCTACAATTCTGCCAGAACTTCATAGGAGTGACAGGCCAGTATGCAAGGTTGATTGGGAACAAACATTCACTTTAACGTAAGAAGGCACTGTCCTTCATGGAGATTGTCATCCTCATGACAAGCAAAGCTGAAACCTAGTTGTGTTCCCTATTGATTTTGTAAAAAGTTTTTTATTACAGGAAAGCCTAGCAAATGACCTGCTTCACAAATTCCAATCAGATAGAATTATACCACCATTATACCTAATTTTTCACACATAAATCCTATTGCAAATGGACAGAGGGGTTTACATTTCTTTGCCTTAAATACTGTGTGTTAAATGTTGCATCAGTCATTGTGCTTCATTCCAGATGTACTTGCATTTTAGCTGATGAAAGAATACTTATTTATACTTTGAACAGTGCATCAGGCTGATGAAGTGCTCTGTCTTTTTTTCCCGAAATTTGTTGGCTGAACATAATAACACTTTCACTTATATTTTTCCTCTAAAAATATTTTCCACAAATACATCTCAAAAAGAACTCAGAATCAGAGAACTGCTTGCAGAACAGACCAAAAGCTAGAAGCATGTGTTGATAACAGTTTTCCATTTCTGAAATCTATTTTAACATCCCACACTACAAAACATCAAGTGAAAATATTCATATATACAGTTACTGTCAGAATTTTTTTCCTCTTGATTATCAAACCCAATGTTCATGGTCCTGTGATTATAAGCCTATAAATGCCAAAACATGTTATTGTTGCACTGGATTTTGTGAAGGCTCACTGTCCAAGGAAAATGATCCTTTTAATTTCCAAACTGAAAGTCTGTTTTTCCTATTTCTGCAACTATAGTGAATTTATGAGAGGACCAAATTAACAATTTAATCTTGATTGTAGTAACATCACAATGAAAAACTGTCTTCACCAAGCGACAATGATTTTTAACAGCAAATAAAATACCAAAAAAGAATCGTAATATTTGGTCTAGTGCCTGATATTTGACTATTTCACCACTATTTTTATAACCTTTGCAAACTCTTTTGTAAATTGACATTACATGCCTGTGAGTTTGGCTCGTTAATGATTGTTGTTGACTGCTGGAAACCAGAACAATGGAGAATCTAGTATTTCCGCGTACATTAGTATCTATAGTTTCAGTTCTAAACAACTTGCACATTCAGTCTTGGATGCTATTCATGTAGGGTCAAGTGACGCAGCTTGATTATAGTATTTCACCAGAAGGTTTATTCAGATGTGCTTGGAAATTGTAAGAAACAAAAGCATTTTAAAAAGAGATTACAGTTTACTAAACAGTGTGCAAAAATGAGCATCATTAATAGGAACAGTGATGGAGAAGCTTTCCAAAAAGTTGTTATGCACAATCGTACCAAGTACACCTGGTTTACAGCTTACAAAGTGAATTGCTATGAGCTGCAAATGAAAAATCCTGAGAATCAGAGTGTAAAAGCTAAAATATGTCTACAATGACTACTTAATCAGTGCACAGCTTGTGCTCCAATTAAGCACGACATTACTGTTCAAAACTTAAAGATCATAAACAATAGCATCCCAAGACTATCTAATAAGTACTAAAATAATGACTGAAATAGTTTTCCAACCCCTGTACCTTCTTGATAAAGCTTGCTTTTTCCACGACTTAGACTCATTTCTGCTTTTCTGACTTTTTAATTTTACTTCAAACATAAGGTAATTCTTGAAACACAGGTAAGGCAATACACTGGGGAACAGAGGCTAATCTAATACTTCTTTTTAACTTGCTTTTCAAAGTTGCAGTTAGAATGTAATTTATTCCTATGCTAGAAAATCAAACATTATATATATGCCACTGAAGTCCCACTTATCCAGACAACAGTTGCACAGTACATAGACCTTACTCAGGGTTCATTTTTACTTTGACTCTGTAGTCTTGGAAAAATTATTTTCACTTTGCAGATTCCATGTCATCTCATTATCTTCAGGCTAAACAACTAACATGAAAGAAAGGTCTCTGTCCCTGTGTGAATGGAATGGACTGTGAAGAGAGATGTTTGCTGCAGCCTCATTGCATGATACAGAAACACCTGCCCCTGGACATGCAGACGTTTTCCCTGCAAGTAGATAAAAGCAGCATGCTGCTGCGTTGGGACCCGCAACATTGTGGAGGGTATGGTTCGAGCGGCAGCTAGGAAGAACCCCTACATTTTGTTTCATACACCCTGTGGCAGGTTTTTCAGCTTCCTATGCTTGGCACGTGGGATTGAGCTGGAGAGAAAAGGTATGGTGGGCAGGGAATGAATGAGTGAGATCAGGCACTGTAAGCAGTGCTGGACATTGGGGCTACTGCAAGCCTCGGCTTTGGAGACACCAATAGAAACATGAAACAGCTTCCAGCTTTCCCACTAACGCCACCAATGCGTAACACTATATAGTTTGGCACGTATCTACATAATAGAGGAGTGTATGTTTGTGTTCTAGTCTCTCCTTGCCATCTTGGTTTTATGGCTAATATGGCATGGCTGTTCCTTACAGCAGGAAGACAGTTATTTGCAGCCTGTTCCTAATAACATAATTTTTACGTTGGCCATAGCCAATTTCTTGAACAAATATCCTACACAAGCCAGGGCATGTGGAAATCTCATGAATCTTGCACTTACTACCAAGCAGAAAAGTATATTCAAACACATTTTATTCTTTATTACTGTTGCAAAGCTTTCAGAAAAATTGAAAGAGGTCTCCATTAAAGATTTCCTGTCCCACACTGTTGTGTTGTTTTTCCTTTTACACGAACTACCAGGAAGAGAAAACATAAGCAGACTTTCAACAAAAAAAATATTTTAACTTATTTCTAGGTCCTTTAGAATATGTTTCAATTTCAAAAAAAAGCTTTTTGAGGTGTAGTAAAACCACAATTGAATTGAAATAGGTTTTTTCTAGCTATATAGAACTTATGCATGTCAACAGAAAGGCCATGGCTATTTCAAGGTAGTTACTACGAAAACAACAAGACCAACAAAACTCCCCCCTGCACCCTTCTGTCTGTAGCACTTTTGTTAAATGCTAGCACAAGGTAACTATTTTTTGCTTGCAGTGGGAGAATAGAAGCGATCATAAGGAAAATAACAAAAATTAACAAGAAAATATAGTAATAATATGTCAGTAATACAAGTTTTAATGACCTGCATTCCAGCAATAGTAGTTATTCTTCTATGTAGAAATGGAAGAAAAGAGGAAGGAGGAATCCTGATCAAGGTCTGGATATAGTCCGCAGTGAAGCAGGTTTCTACTGACATTAGACCAGATATGCTGTCTATATTTTTAATGTTGTCCTCCGACGTTTGTCCAGTCAGCTGTCTGCACAGTGCAATTGCCAAAAAATACAAGTCAGTACCAGATGAAATAAATGGGACTATCATTGAGATCTAAAGCATTAATAAGGACAGGTGAGCACTGATAAGACACCTGCCTTTCAAAGCAGGGAGGAGATTTTTTTATTGTTCTGATGCTAGTTGTGCTGGAGGAGAAATAAGGACCGAGAATCTGAAGAGGTTCACCTTCAAGAGCTGCTGTCTAGTTCTGGAGCATATTTGATTTCAAGACTGCCTTACCGGTAGCTTGAGTAGCCCTGACATTGTCAGGTTTTTCCTTTCTTCCTGAACAAAAACTGCCTGTCTTTTAAAAGGCAGAAAGGGAACTTTTTCTGCCTCAACCTCTATCTGCCTTGTATGTAGCTAGAACGGAAGAAAAGAGAAAGGCTGCAATGTCATCCTGTGGGTGAATGAAGTGGCAAAGCACTAGGAAGGCTCTCTTGCACAGCGTCATACACACTTACGCATACACTTTTTTGGGAGAAGACTTGCCAAAGGACAGGCGAACTTCCATCTTCCTGATCCACTTTAACTTTTGTGCCTTTACCGATCTTTAGAGGTGAAAAGAGCTAGCATAACCTGATAAGCTCAATGCTAATAATAATACACAGGCAACAGAACAAGTAATATGTCCCATTATTTTAATACTACTCAAGTGACTATTCCTTGCTGCTCAACAGTACTTTTTCAGATATGTTAATCAGGTCTAAGAATTGTCTACTGATAACTCAAGTGGTCATTGATAATTTTATTCCCCTTTCATTGTAATATTTGTGCTATTTTAAACAAAATTGAGCCATTAGGTAGCAGAATATGTGAAATGATTATATTCATAGAATTGGACTATCTGAACTTTGCTTTTAGAAAAGTAGAATATGGATCTTGAAAAACACTTCAAAAATACACTCTGAGACGTTACCATGAAGTCTATCGCAAGAATACTAAATTAATGTTTATTTGTAAATAATGTTTAATCTTACTCATAAACGTTAATTAATTTGATTAATCTGTAGGACTAAAAGTCAATCAGTCATGTTAAACACAATGTGTTTCATGCTGTTCCCTCCATAAATCTAGAATTTGGCTTGCATTTCAAGGAAAAATATTATCTAGACTATGGATTGTTTTCCCTCCAGGAAAAAAATTAGAATATGTGTCAGTTGGCGAACGATACATTGCCAACGTAACTTTCTCTGGCATCTGTCCATTAGCTCAAAAGGAAGAATTAGCATTGTCCTGCTTGGCAAAGGAAATTAATTAGGATCAGAAACTTGGTTGTCTCAACTATTACAGAGCTTCCACAATTCCAGTAAAAAAAATCACACACAAAAAAATGCCCGAATTCTATTAATGAAAACAGAAACCATGCAATTTTTTTGTCTGAAAACTCTTGTTTTGCCCAACCTACTCAGACAAGAATGGTATGTATGGATTCCATTCCTTTATTAGCTTGTGCACGATATCTGGATCTTTTGGTCAAAAAGCAAGGAAAGCAAAGTGCAGGTCTTGTAGCTCCCTCCAGACTTCACACAGGATGAACATTCAGTCTTGACACACAGAGCTCCTCAAAAGAGCAATGAACGGAAAGTGATGTCCTCTGTTATCACCGGGATTCTTACTGTCACCCATCAGAAGTAGCAGACTGCTGCCCTCTTAAGCAAAGAGGGTGCAGGGACTAAGCTGTGAGCCACCTCAGCAGCACCCAGCCCCCAGCCTGCAATCCACTTTTGGGTATGCTGCAACAAGTGCTGGCCTTTACTTCAGGCGGTGTATGCTCTCCAGCTCTGCGCACGCCCATCCTGGTAAGCAGAAAATAGCACCTCTGCTAAGGAGAAGACACTTCTCTTTCTGAAATGTTCTGGTGCTTGCAGCTTAGCTACGTTTAAATTAGGTAGGCAGTAAAATTTTCACGGGGATTTCTTTTTAAAAGTAAAGTGATGCATTTAGAAAGAAATTATTTGCTGGAGTGTCAGTTAAAAATGAGGATGACAATTACAAACAGTACAGAAGGAACAAAAGAATACAATGTATTGAAGAAATTAGAGTTACTTATCTGACAGAGATTTTCATAGGGGGCCGAAAGGTACAGTAGAATGAGCTGCGATGTCATCAACTTTGACCCACTGAAAGCAATTAATGTGATACCAGAGTCAGCTGGGTTTATGACAAAATGTAACCTCTCTGACCCAGAGAGATGAAAATAATGACCAGAGTTTCTGAGGTGGTATAATAATTCAAGTGCTAAATACTCTGTGAGGGACTGCGAAGGTTCAATTCATATCAAAGTCAGAGGAAACTGAGGTCATTCAGGCCTAGACACTCAAAGGTACTTAAGGGCTTAACTTTCCTTCCCCCTTGCCCCCGGCGATGTTAATGCTTTTGTGTATCTGGTCATCAAAATCATGTGAGATTAAGATCTCTACTATTACTAAGATTTTATTAGCAAGTAGTAAGCAACAGCTTGACTACTGTTGGACAGGTAATAGGAGACCTGTACTTGAGTGTTGTTTCATGCATTCATCAAAAAATGAAATGTGAAAAATTACCTGTTGACCAATGGACCATTGAAATGTCTTATATCAGAGGGCTGGAGAACCTCTCCTGTGAAGAAAGGGTGAGACAGTTGGGATTGTTCAGCCTGGAGACAAGAAGGCTCTGGGGAGACCTTATTGTGGCCTTTCAGTACTTAAAAGGGGCTTATAAGAAAGATGGGGACAAATATTTTAGCAGGGCCTGTTGTGATAGGACAAGGGGCAATGGTTTTAAACTAAAAGAGGGAAGATTTAGACTAGATATAAGGAAGAAATTCTTTACACTGAGGGTGGTGAAACACTGCAACAGGTTACCCAGAGATGTGGTAGATTCCCCATCCCTGGAAACATTCAAGATCAGGTTTGACTGGGCTCCGAGCAACCTGATCTAGTGAAGATGTCCCTGCTTATTGTAGGGGGTGTGTGGACTAGACGATCTTTAAAGGTCTCTTCCAACCCAAACTATTCTATGATTCTATCTATGATTTTGTGACTAAGCAGAATTTGTTACAGATACAACTATGGTAGTGACTGAACTATATCAAATCCCTGTTCTGAAAATAACTTATGTTGGGTTTATAATTTAAAAATAAGTGCATATGGACATTTTAAAAATAGCATGTTTATACAGGGACAGTATTTNCTTGCCCCCGGCGATGTTAATGCTTTTGTGTATCTGGTCATCAAAATCATGTGAGATTAAGATCTCTACTATTACTAAGATTTTATTAGCAAGTAGTAAGCAACAGCTTGACTACTGTTGGACAGGTAATAGGAGACCTGTACTTGAGTGTTGTTTCATGCATTCATCAAAAAATGAAATGTGAAAAATTACCTGTTGACCAATGGACCATTGAAATGTCTTATATCAGAGGGCTGGAGAACCTCTCCTGTGAAGAAAGGGTGAGACAGTTGGGATTGTTCAGCCTAGAGACAAGAAGGCTCTGGGGAGACCTTATTGTGGCCTTTCAGTACTTAAAAGGGGCTTATAAGAAAGATGGGGACAAATATTTTAGCAGGGCCTGTTGTGATAGGACAAGGGGCAATGGTTTTAAACTAAAAGAGGGAAGATTTAGACTAGATATAAGGAAGAAATTCTTTACACTGAGGGTGGTGAAACACTGCAACAGGTTACCCAGAGATGTGGTAGATTCCCCATCCCTGGAAACATTCAAGATCAGGTTTGACTGGGCTCCGAGCAACCTGATCTAGTGAAGATGTCCCTGCTTATTGTAGGGGGTGTGTGGACTAGACGATCTTTAAAGGTCTCTTCCAACCCAAACTATTCTATGATTCTATCTATGATTTTGTGACTAAGCAGAATTTGTTACAGATACAACTATGGTAGTGACTGAACTATATCAAATCCCTGTTCTGAAAATAACTTATGTTGGGTTTATAATTTAAAAATAAGTGCATATGGACATTTTAAAAATAGCATGTTTATACAGGGACAGTATTTTCTGTTCTACCATTGCAGTGCAGTGTCTTTCCTTTTTCTTTCTCTGTCCTTCAACAAGGCCTGTCAAAGAGGAAAGTTGAAAAAAAGTCTGACCTATGGAAACCACTGTGTACTTGACACCAAATACACAAGTGGAGGCACTGTGTAGAATCCATGTCAGTCAATTAATCTATTTTTTCTATTTAGGGAACACAATGGACTTCAGAAGCCCTTTAAGTAAACTTTGGTTTGAAACCTTGCTCAAGTGTCTCACTCATTTACAGAGCTTTCTGAATATATTCTGCTTCCATATTTGTCATTGATAATTTTAAGTAATTTTGTTTCCTTTTCCTTTTGTTTCACTCTCTTTAAAAGGAGTAAAAATAGTTGTCACAAGGAAGCTTGCAGAGATGAGAACGTATTTGCAGTTTATTTTAAGACCTTTGGAAATAGAATTTGTTTCTCACACTAATTCACATTCTTTCTCTCTATGTACTTTCTACTTAAGATATTCACCCAGTTCCATATTTTTGCTGGAAAAATCCTCATGAAAGTCAATGGAGCAAGCGTACTTCAGGGGCCAAAATCTAAAGAAATTGTCCCAAACCCAGTGATTTGGTTTCTGCAGTGATATTTGAAAATTTGGTGAATAAATTGTGTCTGTGGGCTCTTTGCTTGTGCAAAACCTTAGCAAGGTCGGACCCCCCCTGACAAAGCTGAAACCTCGTCATGCTAAACAGTGTACAAATAAGGCAAAGAGAAAGTGAATGAACAAGACTAATCTAATTTTTTTTCTTATCAAACCAGAGCTGTGCTGTTCAACATCTCAATTTTTAAGTGTTAAATAGCACCTTATACTGAGGACAGTCAGATGTAACCAAGATAATTCAAATGCACTAGTTAGCTGAGCTTATGTGCAAAACCAAACCAAAACAAAAATACCCCGAAACATGCTTACATACATACAGGCACAACATCTTTGGGTAATGAAAGACAAATAAGCATTTTCACGTTATTTTTGCGTTGATCTTGTGATTGAAGCACAGTAATCGCAAGTCAGATTTCCTGTAGGCCTCCAGGTTAAAATTCCTCCCAATATAGATCACTTCTTTGTGGAAGTCTGAAATTGGACATGCATGCAAAAATTGTTTTTTTAAAAAAAGATCATTTTAAATTGTTATTTTTAGCACAAGAAACATAGAGATCAGCTTTTTCCTGCAACATGTTCATCGGTACTCCTTAGTCTAAGTAAGAATTTCTCAGGACATCCAGAATTCCCCATGGAGCTTTTTCATTCTTTCGTTCTTTGCCTAATCAACTACTTCACTTCTTCCTTGACTAACCCCATAATTTGAAAAAAAAAAGTTGGAAAGCAGGCAGTCGTGTTTCTCAATATACACTTTCTTTTCTGCCAGAAGAGAGAACAGAGTCTATACTTACAAAACAATCTGTGAGAGCCCCTTTGCATTATATCTCATGTTTCCGGCAGGTGACTTCCAAACACTGTCACCACCTTATTAAAACTTCTCTTCACCAAATTAGTTTGAAAGAAATGGTTTGTCTTCGTAGTCATCTTCTGGTCAAATATGCTCTGGTTAAACGCATGGTCTTCAAAGGTGCTGTTCCTAAACCAAGCACAGTAATTTCTCATGCTCTTCTTCTCGGTCTCCCATTCATTAAAGAGGAAAAAGTCAGGAAAGAGGGCAGATAATGTGACAGAGTTCACAGGTGAATGTAAGAGTGTAAATACAAAGAGGACTTAGTAGTAAGGCAATAAGAGCCTGTTCAGATTCTTTGAAGAACACCCACAATATCAGCATAGAGAAGTGGATATATTTTGCAAACAGGCTGCAGTAGAGGTAACTGCTTTTGCAGCGTTGTTACAGACTCTGCTGAATGAATGTTCTGACTTCTGCAGTAAAAATCATTACCAGCATCAAAAACTGTATTTGTGTGTGAGTATATGTATCAAGATTTACATTAAATAAAACTGCGCTCAGGTAATTTGTTATATTTTGTCAAAGTATATGGATAAACATATATTTTGCTTCTTTTAATGCTACATTAGCCCATCATAGTTAAGTAACAAGTAAAAAACATTATTTACAATAATTTTTTAAACTTTTTTTTGAAGAAAAATCAGGCGGCATGTCTCTTGTAAATTATGCAATCAGTATTCATCAGAGTACACAGATTAGTTTGTGCAAAATAAGGTACTTATTCAGCTGGCAGGAAAGCAGGCAAGCTTATAGAGAAGCAGAAATTAAGGAAGATGGTGGGATGCTGATAGTTAAAAATACAAGAAGATTTGGAAATGAGAGTATTGGGGGAAAATGGGGGTACTTTCTTTTACACAATCACATTGATACAGTGTTTTAACCACTTGTGTAGAAGCAGCATAAGCCCAAATTCCAGATTTAACATTTCTTGATTGTTAGTTGTTATTTCTTCTTGTATTTAATTTTTATTCACCTATTTGGATGGCAATGATTCAGGGTAAAAATAAGGACTTAAGAACCTGAAACTATATTTCCAGCTGAATTACACACCTGGGCTTCATCTCTATAATTAGCTTTATTGTCAGAAATACTCTATGAATTCCTTAAACAGGATCCCTGAACCGCTTCAACATACATTCTTAAAGCTAATCACATTTTACACTTCATGCTATGTGTTTTGCATATTTATTCTTGAAAGCAAATTGTTCCTTCAGAATACTTTATCTGATAAGCAAGTGGAATTCCAGTTTCATAGATATTGGCTGCTTGGATCAGTTTCTTAGTCCCACTTCATTGTCTCCTTTGAAGCCCTTCTACAATGGAAATGAAGAGGAAAAGTGGCTAAAATGTCTCTGTCTCCTTTACTTCCATCACGTAGCCTCAGGATGTTGTATGAGCTGCTGATCTGTGGACACTATTTAGGCTGCTCCTAACTATACCCATGTCCATACCCTAAAAGAGGATCAAGGAAACAAGTTTCCCGACAGTATTGCCTCCTCTTTTTTTTTGCTGGGAAAGCTGAATGTAGAATACAGTGAGAATTTGGCCCCTTGTGATTCAAGTCACAGGAAAAGTTAAGATGTAAAATGTGAAAAAGTTATGCAGTATTTTGTTTATTTATTTTATTTGCTTTGCTTGCTTTTGTTTTTAGCCAAGCATAACTAGCATCTGGGGGTTTTGTTTGGGGTTTTGTTTGTTTGTTTGTTTTTAATATTCCAATTAGCTTAACTAAGGAGCAGAAGAGTGGCTCCAAAAACCAGACTTGAACAACTTTTTTAAATGGTACAGGATCCGTTTAGATTTTCATTCTAGGTAATGGATTTAGCTAAGATTACATAATGAGCTACTGGCAATAATAAATCCTGTCAATATGTGTTTTTCTATCTTCAGCTTTCTCGTAACATATCAAAGACCCAAGGACCTACAAGCCACTGCTCTTAGAATTATGCTGTTAATTCATATATCATCCAGTAAGCTAAGTGAAGAAATCATAATAGTGTAAGAAGAAAAAAACAGATTTTGTATAAAATCTGTTATGTCTTTTCCATTGAAATTGAGTAATTCTTCCTTTTCACTTTGAACTTTATTATTCTGCTAAATATGTGTGCATCTTAGAATATAGTGGGGAACAATGTGAATGACTTGTTTTGTTAAAGTATTGACAAAATAAGGTAATGATCCAGTATTGTAATTGCACTGCCACAACAGAGAACAGTATTATTTATGATATGAAAGCAAAGGTAATTCTTTACATTCTCTCCCAGCAAGCTTTTTTCATAGATCTAATTCTCTCATTGAGAAAGGCAAAGGTCTGACTTGTG
Organism: Burhinus bistriatus; assembly: GCA_013397275.1. Classification (NCBI taxonomy): domain Eukaryota; kingdom Metazoa; phylum Chordata; class Aves; order Charadriiformes; family Burhinidae; genus Burhinus; species Burhinus bistriatus. Next base: position 23,602 of record VYXH01001167.1, read on the forward strand.
TCAGGAAATTCAGCTGTGATGTTTCCCTTTTTACATGGTATTTTTTCTGTAGTTTGCATTCAGAGGAGATAACTGCCACCCTTTTCAGAATAGGATAGTAGGAAGCAATCAATATTTCCAAAAAAATCTTAGGGAACATACTGCTTTTGTGTGTCTTATGGTGTCTTTTGATACTCCTGAAGAGTGTTTGTTCTCTTCAATAATCTAGTCAGACACTTGACCCTATCATTCCTTTAAAATGAATGACTTCTTTAATTCTTCTTTTCTGAGTGCTGTTGTGTGAGAGCAAACGTTTTGGGTATATGTGTTGACTGAAAAGGTTCCTGAAACTCTGAGCAAAGAAACTGCTTCTTATTGTCTGCTTTGTGACATGTTCAAGGAAAAAGAACTTTAAATTCTTTGCAAATACATAGGATTGAATAAAAAAATAATGGACAAAAACTATCCTCAAAACACCTAACTCCACATTCAATTTCTTCCTTGATGGAAGTACACTGCAACCTAATCACAGGTATTTTAAAGAATTCTTCTTCCTGTACTATTGTGCATTGACCCAATTGTGAAATGCTGAAGTAGAAAACTGCTGTAACGTAGACGTGCTTCTTCTAGTACCAATATATCTTATTTAGAGTTAGCCAAGATACTACTGTATGGCTCTGTATTGTGCATCTTAAGAAATCAGTTAGCAATATAGAAATGAAAAAAAATTATTTAGCACCAGATGCATTCTTATACCAGAAACTTATCTAAATGTGATTTTTATGTTAAAGTCAACAGTGTCAAATCTGGATGTTAAAATATATGCATCTAAAAAATTAAGCGTGATGTCTCAAAACTGCCCTTCTGAGTTAAATGGGAGAAGCAAATATTTTGTATCATTGAAAGAAACTACCTGTATTTACCTGTCTGTAATCTGCATAGTGCATGACATCCTCCAGTAGGCAGAAGGTAGAATTTCCATTAGTTCAGTGTTATACTATTATAAAAAACTCTTTTCCTTAACATATTGCTTTAAAATATGACAGAAACAAACAACTGTGGCTTGAGAATGGTTAGATGATAACTCTTGCTCTTCTTTTCTTTTAACTTGGGTGGTTTCAATGTTTAAATGTGATTGTGAGAGCCTTCATCTAGGCAGTCAGGTTAGGAAAAGTCCTTTTCAGAACTAGATATGGGGGTTTGTTCTCTTTGTGCACACACGTAGATTTATTCTGTAACAGAGTGTTTGTTTTACTGATATAAAACCCAGGAAAAATATTTTTGTCCATATGTGTCTTAATTCAGGGGCAAGTTTATGAATTTCTATTTTCCCTAAGTACTATCCTTTATCTAAAAGCATACTAAAAATCCATAAAGGCTGCAAAATCAACTTCTTACAAGGTAAAACAGAGCTTCCAAATGCATCTGCTTTGGACAAAGCAAATTTTTCACAGAAGAATGCTTTTCCACCAAATATGCCTTTGAATGATTTTGAATAGATCTTGTCCACCACTCTGCCGAACATTCCTGAGGGTAGGGATGCTATAAACCATGAGTTCTGGAATTTATGCAATCTGTTTGTAGATCTACCCCTGAGTCAAGAACCCATGAAAGTACAGCTTTGCTCCCTCTGGGGCAAACATCCACCATGGATCTGTCTCTAGTTGGATTCTGCAGGGTACCTGACCCTAGAGTGGCTGCACCTGATAAATCTTCCCTACGCGTGTGTAAAGGACCGTTACTGAATGTGGTTTGTCTCGACATTGCCATCACACCGCCATTTCCCAACGTCGGCATCCTGCTCCGGAAAGCACCATCCTTGCGGTCCGCAGATGGACATCACCGTGTGCTTGCACAAGGACCAGAGCACGGGAAAAGCAGAAGGAGGCTTCCTGAGGAGGCAACATGTATAGCACGAACTGCACATACGCAATCACGATCTGCACATGAGCATGGGACCCCCATAAAAGGAGCGCACACTCCAGTGAGGGGGCTTTTTCCTTCTTCCTCTCCTCCTCGTCTATCTCCTGGAACCTGCTTTGACAAAGCCTGCCACGCCTGGAACCCGTAGACGGAGATCACAGCTGGACTCAGAGTGGTGGTAGCCAGATTCCTCCCCAACTTGAAACCTTTATCTCTCTCTCTCTCTCTCTCTCTTCTTCCCCTCTCTTCCCTTTGCTCTTCCCCGCTCCCCCAGTTGTCTCTTTATATAGTACTTTCCTCTCTGTTCATTGAAAATAAAGCTGAAAAGGTTGTGTGACATTTGACTGAATCCAGTGTCTTAATCTCATCCCTGCGATCGTAACAAAACCTTCCCGAAATTGGATCGGGACAGCATGGTCACTCTTACAGCATTTCTGTAGTTCTGCAGTAGCCTGGTGGATGCTCATCAGCTTAATGATTGTTACTAGCATCAGAACTGTCACGATCTTAAATTTCACCCAGCACTTACAGTATCCAAGGAGTTTCTAGTTCACTGAAAAATTACTTCTGTCCAACTTAAATTGAAACCAAATTAAAAACCAGGACAAAATAAAACACATTGTAAACAATGACAGCTGTATCAAAGTAAAAAATCTTTTTAGACCAGCTATTCATAGGAAAGTGTTCATATGATCACTTTTTTTTTTTCAGAGTACTCTTACCTCATTCAGCAGATGAGTGTTGCTTTGATGTTCTTATTTTTTATCTTTCCCTTCAATACGTCATGTCAAACTTAATTTAATGCACACTACCTAATCTTTGCACTGAATAAAAATATACACATTTTCTCCTAGGAGTTTCTGTGGGGATCTCATTGAAAATTTTTAAAACATTAACGACTGGTTTGTTTCAATGCCCACGTAGTATGGGTTGATATTATTATTATTTCAAATTCATTGCTAGGAAACTGGAGATTCAAGACAGCTGATGTCAAAGTCATTAATTTATTTTGGTTTCCTAATACAAGGTATCCATATAGAATCTGATTTCTTTAAACTTCCTACTGTTGGTAGTGCACAGAAACAGCACCAAGGATATCAGGGTACGGAAGACAAATCTACCATCTAGTTTAACTGTTCAGGTTGTGAGTTGTGTTTCCATGTATTGTTATATAATCATAGAATCATGGACTATCTCAAGTTCGAAGGGACCCATAAGAAACATCGAGTCCAACTCCCTGCTCCTCACAGGACTACCTACAACTAAACCATATAACTTAGAGCATCCTCCAGACGCTCCTTGAACTCTGACAGGCTTGGTGCTGTGACCACTTCCCTGGGGAGCCCATTCCAGTGACTGACCACCCTCTCAGTGAAGAACCTTTTCCTAATGTCCAGTCTGAACTTCCCCTGATGCAGCTTCATTCCATTTCCTTGTGTCCTGTTGCTGGTCACCAGAGAGAGGAGATCAACACCGCCGCTTCTGCTGCCCCCCTTGAGGATGTTGTAGACTGTGATGAGGACATCCCTTGTCAATACAGACCAAGTAGATCCTCCAAAGAGATAGAAGTCTGAAGATGCATATTTTCCTGGTCTGCATAGTTATTCTAAAATGTTTGAGTTTATACAATGTTAACTTTCCTTGGTAACACCATGTTAACTGGTGTTCAGAGAAGTCCACCAGCTTCTGTAGAATATGTTAGTCAAAATCGAAGTATGTTGAACTGAGCATCCAGAAAGGAAAAACATATAATTATCCAATCATGCATAAAAGACTATTTAAGTGATTTGGTATGATAATATAAACCAAGCAAGGCTTAAATCCAGCTTTTTCAGGATAGCACCTTATCTTGACTTTGAAAATATTTTTTTTCATTCACCTTCTTCCCAAACTTCACACTTTTCAGTGTCTTCAGAAAAGGAGGCACAACTGATCCAAATCAGCTCTCTCTATGGTTCTTATTCATCACTGAGTACCTTGCATCCAATTCACAAAATAAGCCAGGAATTTAAAACGTAGTATCAGCCTACAGATAGACTCAAGGTGTGTGATAAATGAGACAAGCAACTAAAGGACCCTATGTGTGATCTGAGTTCTAAAATTTACAAAACTTTCCAAACAACCCCAAAGGTGTGAAGGCCCAAATCCACACAGGTGATCACCTCCTAAGTGATCCTGACCTTCCTCGTCTGCTGTAGCTGCAGAAATCCCAGTAGGCCAACAAATTCTTCCGAAGTATCTCTAGGGATATTGAGGTACCATACCATTGGGCTCCTCCCCCTCCAGTCACAGCTCTTCATTTCTACTTCTTCCATTGGTTTAATCTATTCTTTCATGGTAATTTGAGTCACTCTTCTGCTGCTAGAGTTCGAAAGAAGTACAAAACCGTTATGGATTTCATGACTAGCCCTTCTCAATATATGAAAAACTCAAGTACTTTGACATTTGAAAGCAGTTTCTTTCTTGGCATATTCTAGAAATGGTTGCCACAGAAGAACACGATTGACCTATTTTTTCCAGTGTTCTCCTTATTATTACCATCTCAAGAAAAAACACTGTATCTTAAAATAAATGTAATCTACTAAACAGAAGCTTTTTTAGATTTCTGCATCTGAACCTGCAAGCATTGTTTTTGTGTACAAAAACATGATAAGACTGATTATAATAGAGGGAATTGTTTAGATTTATGGCCTTTGAAGCAGTTTTGTGAGCTATAAGGGCTATCAAAAATGTGCACAGCTGCACATGATTTAGCAATTAGCAGTGTCCAAAGCATCTATCTCTGGCAGATGTTTCAGAAGCTGCTAATTTTAAACTGCATCAAAAAGAATCTTCCATGTAAGAGAACACTCGGATCTTGTGAAATATAAAATGATTAGCTTAACTTTTAAAGTGTTTTAAAAGTTGTTGGGGTTTTTTTTAAATAAAAAAAGTGTTTGAATAAGCAAAAATCTGTTATGTCAGTAGGAAAATTAAGTAAGGATGTATGTTCATGCTAATCAGTGTTCGAATGGTGGTTTCTTTAAGTAAATGAAAGAAATATTATACTTTGAGGCTTTATATACTTGGTTGACGTGTCTATCCCTAAACACTATAACGCACCTCTGTGATTCTAAGTCTTGCTCTCTCTAAAGTATACAAATGTTTGTGAACATTTCAGACAAACTCGAGGCCCAAATAATAATGTCAATCTATCTTCAATAGACTGTGTACAAATCTCATGTGCTATGACCTTTATGCAAGAAAAAAAAGAAAAATAAAATATTTCTACTACAACTTGAATTTGCTGGTGGTACTAATGCAAAGCTTTCCACAGCAATCAGGCGTTAAAAGGCCCATGAAGGATGGTTTGGCTTTCTGGGTTGGATAATTTGCACTCTTTTAGATCAGATTTTGGTGTTAAGTGTGTTGAGGCATCTTTTCCTCATTGTCATTCAGGAATTAAAGTGAGAAAGCTGTAATAATACTGTTTGAACTGGGGGGAGGGGGGGTGTTGGTTTGTCTGGGGTTTTTGTTTGTTTGTTTGTTCAGGTTTTTTTTCGCTGTGAATTGCTGATGATTTTCCTGAAAGTTCCATAAAGAAGGGAAAGATGCTCTTCCTTAAATAGTTGCATTTTATTCCAGTGTCATGAGAAAACTTCTATTTTTCATATGTTCTTACCTATGAATTTGACATCGCTGCTTGCTGGGTTAAATCCAGCTAACAGTAACAATGTTAAACAAGGTTTTTCAAGATGATTATACAGTACTACTGTCAGAAAAAAACATAAAAAAAAAAAAAGTATTTGTACTCTGGTGAGTCTTTGGAGCTTTTGTTAATTTATGCTAAACTAGCTACAGCATTATGTATGAAGCTAGCATTTTTATGTGTTTTAGGGCAGCAGCAAATTCTGAAGTTGATAGTGTACAGTAAAATATTTACTTTTATTTTTAATTTTTTTCAGGGTATTTTTAATATTTTATGGCTCCAAGTCTATTATTACAGTTCGATACAGGACATGTCAACCATTTTCAGGCCAGAATAAATGGCAGGAAATAACATTAATTTTTTTATCTTATGTAATTTTCAAATTTTTGTCCTGACTTCCCTCTGGATATTAATTTCTGAATAAGAGGGGAAAAAGGTAGGAAGAGTAGAAGAGAATTAATTTCAAAAGGATTTGAGTATCTTTCCCATATGATTCACTAGTATTAGAAAAGTGTTACCTTAGCTCTAGATTGCATCTTCCTGAGGGCAACCTTTAATTCAAAGAATTGTGATAAAGCGTATGACTAATTAACCCAACAATGTTATATTGAACATGATCTTCTTTTGAAAAATGGCAATTTATTGATTTTCTTCCTATTGAAAATGGGCTTTCTGACCCTATTAACAGGGCACTCAGACCGTTTGTGTTAAACCTTCACTACCATTCTTTTATTAGCTACTGTAAATTTCACATGTAATATGGTCCATAAATCAGGTTTATTTTCTAACATAGTAGGCCGTCAAAAGAAAAAAAAAACACCTGTCTGGTACAATCCCTTATAGAATCATTCTTATCTAGCTGTCCGTTTGCAAAGCTAATCAAGTTCTTGTATTTGTATCACTTTTGTAGTTATTCTGGTTGATATGTAATGAAATTAATCACGTTCAAAAGGTAAAATGTATGTTACTTCATACGATATGTTCATTAAAAATATTACAATCAAGATACAGCACATTTAATTTACACTTTGATAAATCAGAAGTAATTTAATTTAAAATATATGAATTACACTGGGGTTAACCTAATCCCATACATAATTCAGAGCAGGGAATTGTATAAAACATATGGAGTATAAACAGTTCGTATCTTTAGTAGACTGTGCATGGCTTGCCTCTGCAAAATGTTCTATTTTACTTGTGTCTCCTTAGCTTTTGTCCTGAGTTTGCCCTTCCATTGTGCCTTGCTGTGTGCTGCTTTTTGACATGGGGAGTGAAAGTGAGAAACAAAAGTTTAATGGACTATGTGCACAACCAGCACAAGCCTTCAGCTGCAGAGTGGATAATCTTAATGGTAATCCTTTGGCTCTGGTAAGAGCTCTCTGCAGATCCACAGAAACCCTAAGCTAACCTTACGAAAGTATATCTCTTTCATCTTTATTTTCTCACATGAATTGCACAGCTTCTTTAAGGACCATGCTGTCCTTAGTTATGACCCTTACAGTTTAGCCAGCCTCTCCAGAGAAAAGGTGGTAAATAGGTTTGTCTAAAATGTCAACACGGGATCTACAGAGCTTGCTTTAAAAATACAGAATACAGAGAAAGCGATATTGCACGAAAAATCCTAAAGAGATTATGCAAATATTTATTAAAATATGCAAATAAGAAAAAATATTTAAGTAAGTATATTAAGACTTTTAAATGAAGATATCAGCTAAACGTACAAGGCTAATTTGAAGACAATATTTTGCATAGACTGTCTCATAGGTCTTTGAAATCCCAGAATTTGTATATTTTAAATTCTGCTTTCACCCTCCAGTTTTTCAAAACTTCTGTGTTTTGCTTGGGGTTTTTTTGGGAGTGTGTTAGAGGGAATTTGTTGTTCTCTCTTGTCTTTTACAAATTTCATTTTGCCTTAGATCCAGCAAAATATTTTTTTTTTTCATTTCATATCTATATCTATATATATATATCTATTCTGCTTTAGTTTGAAGGTTAGACTTAAGAATATTCAACATCTCAAAAGAAAAAAGAAAAAACACTAAATCCAGCCAGCCTCCCCACCAAAGTCTTGAGTTCTGTCTGGTTTTATACCAAGTTAATAAATCTGAAAGACATGGACATATTGTTAAGAATTCTTTTCAATTTTACATCATATTTCCACAAAATACAGTGACTGGTAAGCAATGGGAGTATATCTAGCTCTGTACAAGACATAATATGTGTACATTCTCTGTCCCACAAACTCACAGGGATATTTTGCTGACCTCCTGACTTACAAGAAAACCTGTGCATCTTTCTCAGTTTTCCTGTGAAAATTGAACACACCTCTTGCTATAATCAATTATAGCAGCGGCATCAGGCAGGCTGCAACACAGATAACACTGACTAGTTACTGCAGCTACAACAGTGTGAACTTTATAGCATTCTCATGCAATTGTGTGAACATCTGCTTTTATTACTCTTCTACTTCCCCGCTTTTCAAATTGTGAACAGTTTTTTTCCTATTATGTTCTGTACTGAGCAAAGCCATCAATTTAAAGCATCTTTTTCACATTTGCTGCAGATGAAATCACTTTCTTTTCTCATCAAACAATCTGTATAATTAGAGTACTTTATAGCTATCTCTATCAAACAATTAGTGTATTAATTGCTGAGGGTTGGACTATACTAGTGAGCATGTAAGCAAAATTTTATAAATGTGGTTACATTGTTGAAAATGTAACAAACAGGAATGGCATTTCTATAGACAATGAATCCTTTTCTCCAGAACCCAACAACAAAGCTTTCTGATTTTCATTATAGATAGTCAGTTGTTTATCCTCAGGGGATATTTCCCTTTTCTATATCTCAAATTCTCTCTTTAAATTTGAAAGGCCTAATTCTGATCTGGCTTATTTAGGTTTTACTCTAAAGGAAATAAATGGATTTCAAAAAAGTTGATCTGCATTTACGAAGCCATAACTGGTAGCTTACTGTGGCCCAGAGTCTTCTGAGCAGCCTCTGCGGGTTCACTGAAAGTTAGTCTCTTGTCTTGCTGCTGTAGCTTCTTAACAAATAAATACAGGATGCATAGTAGCAATTTATCTGAGTTTGTTGACAAGTACTTAGCATATTATTCTAATCATTAGGGTGTTGAGAACACATCTGATGTGTGTCATCCTTTTGTACATACATAGTCTGTTAGCTAAACTGAGAGGGCCGTACTGTGCTTCAAAAGAGTTATTCTAGTCTTCCCTTGCAAGTTCATTAACAGACTCATCATCCTCCAAAAGTATGAACCGTGCAGTCTCACCTGTGATAGGTCACGCCCCCAAGCAAACACTCTTGAGACAGCCTTTGCTCCCCATGCTGATAATCTGGGATTCTTTAAAGCAGAAACGCCCAGCTGCTCTACAGTGATACTGTGGCTGGCTTGTGAAGAGGAACAAGTATATCTGTCTGTCTTTATAGTGTCTGTTTTCACCGTATATGCTTTTTAATTTTAAAAAATGAAATTACCTTGTTCAATTTTAAATATGGAATGTATTAAGCATGCTAATATTTATTTATGTCTTCCTAGGTGAGGGACAGGCAAACCGGAGCTCTTTGTGCAGTGGAGTGGAGCTCTGCAAAGGCAGCGTCAAGAAGGAGAGCATAAAGGATACTATACTCCTCTCTTCTACCTCTGTTGCGATCTCACAAAGTGTGATGACTCAGCTCTAGAGACAGATAGGTGGTCACATCAGCAATCTTTGCTATGGGACCTAAAAACATTACACAGGTCCTGCAGATCCATGTGCCTTAGGCTCTGCATTGAGATGAGGCAGAGTTATGTCCTACGCTTCCTTGCTTGATGGCTTCCCATGTAAATGAAATTCGGGTGTGCAGGTTAGATAGGAAATGCAGAATATTCAGGCAGGTGATTAATGTGAATGAAAAAGGGAACAGCACTGTGAAAGATGCAGAGAAACAGACCTAACCCAGAGGGAGCACACAGTCACAAGCAGTTTTACAAGCACAAAGAAAAGCACCTGATAGTACATAGTGATATTTAAAAAAATACTATCTTCACTACATTTAAAAAGAGACTGATACAAACTCCTGTGGCAAATGCAAACTTGCTCAAACTAAAGAGAATGCCAGCATCTGACAGAAGTCATACAGTAAAATAAATAAAAAATTAGGTTGGGAGGCATGTGCATAAAAGAAAGGTAATCTAGAAGCATTTGCATCATTTCACGAATCTCTGCAGCTAGATGCATCTTTAACATGAGTTTTCATGTAAGCAATTTGATCCCCAGCAAATTCATGAAACCTCTAAGGACACGGTCCAGAGAAGCTGTTCTATTAAGATATAGGTCACACTTTGTTAAGTTTGTTTTAGGATGTGAAAATGATGGGTGAAAACCCAGCCTCTGAATTAACTCAATAAGTCAGTAAGAATCTCCTCCNCATGTAGCAGTTTTATATTATCATTGGGTTTCAGTTTGTCATTTTCATGTTGTAAATCTTAATAAAATATCACACTAATATCCAACTTCAGGAAGTAAAATGTGTTCATTTAACATAAAATGTTAGTAGACGTTATTAGGAGATTATACACTAGCACTAAACACCTGACTAATGATCCTGTGTTTCTGGAAGTAATTCCTATGCCAATCAACAGAGTACATATGTATTTTGTGGAATTAGCAAGCACTTACCTGCTTAAAATTGATAAGGTTTATTTTTCCTTGCTTCATATTGTATAATCTAGCATAACCAAAATCTATAGTATGACCAAAGTATAATACTTAAGATTTCCAGAAGGACTATGTCCTAATACCTAAAACAAGCAATAATTATTCCCATGGTTGGTTTTAAGGTTAATGATGGATTTTTTAGCTTTATCTATAGTAATAAAAGGCACTTTTAAATAGATTGATATTAACATTAGGAGTTTCAGCAAAATCATTTATAGAACAACACCAGTTAGACATGATTTAAACATCTTGGTGAAGTGTTAAAAATGACTGCCAATCCGACAGTCAAGGTAAACCTGTATGAGCACAGCAGGACTAAGTAATCACACAAAGCAATTTCTTGACTAAAGAAGACTTTTAACAGAAGAAATATTTATGAAACTTTATGCTTGTTTTTAAGTTGCTTTGAAATTGGCCAGTGAACAACAACAGAGTAGGAGGGCACAGTCAGATGGATAGATGGTTTCTTTAGGAGTCATGCTGAAAAGTATTATAATTCAGTAGCAAAAGTAGCAACTGAAAGTGAGACAAAACCCATCCATATTCTTATAAAACTTTCATCACTTTTATTTTTTTCAACCATCTGTAATTTCTAATCTCTGTGTTAATAGCTTACAGAGCAGTGCAGAGCCTGGGGTCTTCTATCAGTAATAGAAAAAAATCATATTCACAGGACTACCAGCTATTAAAAGATTTCACTGAGGGACTTCATTCTTTAAGTTCATGTGGTTCACCTGATTAATTGTCAATAGAGGGTATTATTTAACATTTTATGTATTGTTCAATATTTTCAATCAAGATAGAATTTATATACATAAGTGATTTTATCATGTGTAATTTATATTTTTCTGCTTATGTTTATTTCAATTCTTCTGTAGCCTCTATGTAGCAAGAACCTCCAAGATACACAAAGAATCATTCATGAGTTCTTCCACAAAACTTTGGGGACAGCAAACTGATATTTTCTGTCATGTCCACTGTATGGTTGAAAATATTCTTGCCATCCCTAATACAGACTGAACCATGTGCTCTTAAGAAAATCATCTTTAGCTGAAATTAAAAAAAAGAGATTTTTAATTCCATATCATAACTTCATCGGATAATATGTAGAAGTTCTAAGTTAATTGTACAGTTAGTGATAGCATTTTATAGTCATCATGACTATAAAGGTCTAATATTTGAGACTCATTCAACAGCTTTTTAAAGGATTTCTTTGTGTACTGCTCAGATCAGTCTTATGTATACTAGCTGTAGTAAAAGGGGTTTTTTTCATTATTGCACAGCATAACTTTTTTTAATAGAATATTTTATATTATTCCCTTCACGCTAATGATGTCAGAATGTTTAATATGGTTTCTTTCTTTTGAATTTTATTGGAAAATTATTTTGAGATGCTTTATATTTAGGTAAAGATTCCCATCCATGAAAATGTGTTTTTCTTCAAAGTATACAGAATTTGTGGGCTGTGCTTGGTTTTGTTTTGTTTTTCAAGAGGAATTACTATGCACGTAATGGCTCAGTAAAAGCACTGCAATTTATCATGATAGAATTGTGTGTCCCATGCAAGTAAAATTTCATTTCTGCTGAGTTAAGAAAGGAGTGTTCCCTACCATATTTCACTGTTACCTGTGATTCTGTTTAAGGAAAGCTAAATTACTGTTATGAAAAGCAGGAGATGGTAAGTCTCACGACAGTAAAAGAAGGTTAATGCTACATTGATTCTAAATCTTCCTCTCTTCTCTACTGCTTCACAAGAAATATGTTTCTAGGCTGTTACGTTTTGCATGGTGTCACAGAAACTTCACATTACAATTCTGTACCTCTACACTACACAGCAGGTAGTTAAAAGTAAATACCTGCCTAAACTGTTTGCAGACAAAGCACACAAGATGAATAGCCTTTTTATGGAGCAAGAACAGATGCAATCAGAGAATAAATGTTTCGTTCACCAGTACCTAGAAGGCTGCAGTTAAATTTGGAAACAGGATGCCCAATGGTTCAGTCTAATGCCATCATACAAAACATCTTTATGTTTTTTTCTCTCCTTGCCAAACTAGACTTAGTGCAGTTCTCTTGTACTGTCCAAATGGCATGAGGTCTTAAGACCTCTCAATGGAAGCTGTAGAGGTCCTTGTTAATAATTTATGTTCTAGGAGATGTTTTAGCATACAAAAAGTAGTTGAGGTAAGGGATTCCCATTCTAGATGCTAAAAAGTACTTGACTGGAAGAGAGACTAGGAGAGCTCATGCAAGAGACATCTGTTGGGGGGTTTATATATAAAAGTGCCATTTCTTGCTAAGTACATCCCTGAGCTACAAATTGTTGAAAACTGCGAGATCACTAAAAAAACTCTTGTTTTTTTCTTTAAGAAGATAAGGAAATTCCTACAGGTTTCTGTAAACTGCAAATGCTGGGCTGGAGCAACTTCTGGTCTGTGCCAGGACCATCCTCCTTACATTGTTATTGTACTTGAAAACACATATGAAATAGTACTATCACGGCATTTGGACTGATTAATATCATAATATTTTTCTTTCTGCATAGATGGCAAACGGAGAACAACCATCATTAAAAATAACCACAATCCTATTAAAATTATTATCTCTACTCTGCTCTCCTATGCAGTTCACAAACCAGCCTGAAGAACATCCACACTAGAAGAATGGTTGTCCAGAAATAATATTAGAAGAAACTTCATGATTGATTTGGGCAGCTTGAGTCTTGAGAAGGTTTTGTATTTTTGCATTTGTAAAGACAGAAGGTGAAGCAGAAACTTCTCTTAATAAGGTTCTCAAAAAAGTTCATTATCTGTGATACAGCAAATATTATTGGTATGACTAATTCTTACAATGTGTCCTTATGAGCTTAAACTGTGAGCTTAACTGAATAGTTACATGTGATAGTAGTGAAAATAAAAGTGCACAAACTGACAGTGGTGATATTTTAACTAAATATAAATGCATGCTTCTTGTATTTGTCTGCCATTTCTTCCAAACCAACTTAAATTATGAATTTACACCAGGTTTACTTCTCTTCAGTAGTGATATTTTTCAGATAGTGCAAGGCACACAATAATTGCAAAGTGCCTTTCTCTGCTTTGTACAAAAAAGTCAGTGTAGTGTAAATTCACATACTAGCCTACTACACATTAACTTCTTTGTACAGATTATAGGTGAAGTAGCAGATTTTTCTCATGTTGGCAGGTTCTGAGTTTCAGTTAAGTTTCAGAAAATGAATTTCTTGGCGTCCAGAATAATTCAAAGCTTAGTGAGGTGAAATATCACTATAGATCTAAACCTCAGAAAGTTAGGCCTCGATAAATCAGATTTACGTGTTCTAATTGGAGTTATCCCAGCTATCTCAGAGAACATAAAAATATACTGTCCTGATTAAGTAACTATTTTCCCAGCTGATACAAAATTGAATTCAGATCTTGCCCACATAGGAAGAGTGCTGGTTTGATATAATTCAAAACAATAATCCTGTTACCACTAACTCCAGAATGCTTAGATACAGAAAACTTTCTTCCTTTTTGCAAAAGTCATATGGATTTTTAAAGGGGTTTAGATAAAACCAAAAACAAACCTGCCTTTAGGTTTCTGTAGAATTTAGTACAGAGGAAAGTTTCTGTAGCACTTGTGGAATGCTACAGATTTATAGATAAGTGATCTCATTAAATTGTATATGAAAACACTCTCATGAATATGTAGTGTAAGTATTATTAAAGATATTTTGCATGAGGGTCTACCCACAGGTATCACCAAATAGCTGATTTTGCAAAATTCCTTACGGTCCACAACAGAAGGGTTTTTAGTTTTTCCTTGCTGTTCAGTATTACTGTAGCCCACTGAATACAATTTCTACCACTCCAAGCAGAAGCTGCAGGGCTCTGTGGAGCACAGGGTCTGGGGTGCGGGGCTGGCCCAGTCTGGGTGGTGCTGGCTGCCCTGGCTGCCTGGGAATGAGTGACCCTCAGCTCCCTGGGGTGCGCTGGGGCTGTGTGATAGCATTGGTGGTGTGGGCCATGGTGAGGAAAGATACGAAAATAAACCTAAGCAGGCCCAAGACTGAAGAGGAAGGGGTCCCCATCACAGGCAGAGAACACCCCTGGGTGAAGTACTCAAGACACTGATGGTTCACCGAGGAACACTGGAGCTGCCAACCATAGGACCCTGCCGGACAATGGAAGGGTGAACATAACACCAGCGAACAGGTAGGTGGTGGTAGGGCTTTGTGTATAATAATTTTAAGGCTACTGTTACTACTGAGGTTTTCATTATCAATGTGGGTTATAGGTGTTAGTACTATTGTAGTTGGATTAATAAAAACTTTGTTAGCATTTGATTAGGTTGTCAAAATTAATTAGGCTAACTGTAAATTCTTGGCTCCATCCCATAACAATATTTTGAGTATAAAATTATGTCAGTTTTGTCTTCATATTTTTAGTGGGTCTAGTGTTTCACATAAAGACTTTTCAACTTGGCTAAGATACATTTAATCTGAGCAGCTGAGCATCTACTGTAGAATACATGCTTTCATTTTTTATATGTATTTTTTAAAAAAAAAAAAAAAGTATCAACAGATGTTCCCTGCTGTGAGACATACCTTCCTAAAGTACTCATTTGTCATGATGGGTGTTTTATGTTTCATGATGGGGAGGAATGTACATTGTCAGATGCATCCCATGCTGTGGGCCTCATCTGAGATACCCTCTGGCCTTAGTCAACATACACAGCTGGTTAGATTATTTTCCAGTTTATTTGGAAGCTGGAGGAAGACAGGATGGTTAGACGCTGTTTTGCAAAGGTAAACCTATAAACTTAGATGCCTCTCAGAATTGACTGCAACATTATTTGATGAACAAAGAAGTCAAATGGACACTTTTCTACTTACTGCGCTTCCCCTCCCGCCCCCCTTCCCCCTGTAACATGCTTAGGAGGCCAAAAAATGGCAATGAAAACAGAAAACATCTTAGTGACTACAGGGATAGAGGAAACTGTAAATACAGGGTTCCTCAGATGTTCAGACAAAGCCATTTCTAGTGCTTTTTCACTTTTGGTGTAAAACAATTAACAGGTCACGCAAAAGGAAGAACTGCTCCAAACAGAAAATGTTTCTGAAACAGGAACAGTTGGGATTTTTAGACTTCTTCAGGATGCAAGCAGCGAATTCAGTGAGATGGAATGACTTAATGCTATTGTTTGGAAGAGAGAGGACAGAAGATTAGGATGGAGAATTCTATACAAAACAGTCATAAGGGATTATAGTTCTTTCAAGTTTGCAAGAAATACTGTGACCAGAAAGTAATAAAGAAGAAGGTATTTATTTCTCTGGCACTTTTGTTAATAAATATTCCTATTTTGTCTTTTCACATCTACTGATAGTCTTCGCATACTCTTAATTTGCTCAACTAAGACAAATTATTTAGAACATGTTTCTTTCAGCCCAAATTAAAAATATGGAGCCCATACTAAGAAATATTATGTAGTGCAAGTGTACACAGGCTAGGTGTTCATTTGTGAAGCTTCTCTGGACAAACATTGGCAGGGTTGGGATTATAATCTTACTTTTGATTCCTCAGCTTTGGTAGAGATCATTTGAATAATTGTGGTGGGTTGACCCTGGCTGGCAGGTAAGCCCCCACCCAGTCACTTGTTCACTCCCCCTCAGTGAGATGGGGGAGAAAATAGGAAGTGAGAAAAAACCCCAACTTGCAGGTTGAGATAAATCTGTCGTGGTTTGGGCCAGATTGGCCCAATCCGGTGGACCGACAGATGCTCGCTCCCTCTTGCTCCGCTCCCGAAGGGAGGCAAGAGAGAGAGAGAAAAAGAGACTTAAGAGTTTAGAAGGAACTAAACTACTTTAATGAAATATTAATAGTAAAATAATTTAAAGAAAATAATGAAATATATACAAAACCATATCAAGCTCCCAGGATGACAATCACGTCACCAGCAGGCACTGGGGAAGTCCCAGACTGGACTCAGTGACAGACGGGAACTGGATTCCAGATCTGGATTCAGAATCGGGATCAAAGGCAGATGCAGACACAGAGTCCTCCTCAGACGTCGGCCATTGAAGAAAGAGGCCTGACCCTTTGATCCCTCAGCCTTTATACTGAGCATGAGGCAGATGGGATGGAATACCCTGTTGGTCAGGTTTGGGTCACCTGTCCTGTCCGCTCCTCCCCGCAGGTGTGACCCCTCTATGCTTTTCCGCTTCCGACCCTCCAACGGGGCAAGTAACAAAGTTGGCTGCCCTTGGTTGTTATAGCAATAAGGATAAGCAGGAGCCTCTCTGCATACCGTTCCTTGGCATCAACTGTAAACATGAGTCTTATCACCCTGAGAGTGAACATTTTTCTGCACAACATGCTATTAATTTCAGCAGTTAGAAGAGGCCTAGCTAAAAAGTAAAGTTACTGAACAAAATTGGTCCTGTTTTACCTCAAACCAGGACAACAGTTTACTAAGTGAAGAGAAAAGAACAAAAAGAAACAAGTGATGCAAAAACAATCACTCAGCCCCAGCAGACCGAGGCCCAGCCTGTCCTTGAGCAATGGCTACTTCGGAAAAACTTCCCCCCACCTTTTATTGCTGAGCATGATGTTGTATGGTAGGGAATACGCCTTTAGACAGTTTGGGTCAGCTGTCCCAGCTGCGTCTCCTCCCTAACTCTTGCCCACCCTCAGCCTATTTGCCATGGGGACAGAGTGAGAAACAGAGGCGGCCTTGACGCTGTGTAAACCCTGCTCAGCAATAGCTAAAACATCGGTGTGTTATCAACACTGTTCTGGTCACCAGTCTAAAGTACAGCACCATATGGGCTGCTGTGAAGAAAACTACCTCCACCCTAGCCGGACGCAGAACAATAATCTTTACCAACACTTCTACGTTGATGGCTTCCCACCCTCTTCTCTACTTAAACTGGAAACACACTATGCCGCTTGCTAGACCAAATTTTGTTGTTTAAGCTTAAAATTTCAACTTTTGGGTGTGTATCTCTGTTGATCCTCCAAATGTTCTTAAGATTGCCTACCATGTGTCGTGCCATAGATTAAAGACGCCAAAAGCTGTCACAGGCTGATAAAAAATTTTCTCTCAGCTGTTCTCTCTCGTTGTATTCTGTCTCTTCTTTTTTTTCTCCTCTTTTCCTCAGTATAATCTGGACGCCAGGCACATAGAACTAGAAATTTACCAGCATCCAGACAGCTGATTACAAAACCCCGGGATAACGTGTGACTCTCACAGTAGAACTGCATCTGCTGAATCAGCAAACTGTGGAGACATAAGCTGTCATCACACGGGAAAATGGAAAATCTGAGGAAGGTATTGCAGATATGTGCCTTATGGAAGAGCAGTAGAAGCCCAATCTTATTTCTGTGCCTGAACTAGGCAAGTACCCAGTGCAGCCAATGGAAGAGAAAAGGAAACAGCATAGCAGTCAGAGACCCAAAAGTAGGCAAAGAAAGAAAGAAAGAAAGACAGAAAGAAAGAAAGAAAGAAAGAAAGAAAGAAAGAAAGAGAGAAAGAAAGAAAGAAAGAAAGAAAGTGTACCCGATACAGTGGTTCCAGAAGGATTCTGCTGGTCGCTGCATGTCTTCAATCACACGTCTCTCTCAGTGACTTAGCCTGGCTGGCAGATGGCAGAGCAAAATTTTGTAATCCAGTTTGATCTTGACTGCAGTTCCACTAACACGGGTGAGCACTTTTCTGCTCGGTGTTACTTGTTCACTGACTTTTATTTCGTGTGCTTTATTCTCTCGCTATCAATTTTAATGTGAATCAAATACCAGCAGAGCTGCCATTTTAATTAGGACAGTTAACTCTAACAGTAAATAGGACTTTGTACCAATATATAATTGTAGATTTACTTGTGTGATAGAGAACTGCAGTTTTAATGGGGTGACTGCAATTTGCAGTTCTTTTGGCTTTTATCCTTTGCAGTGTGCTTAAAGTCTTTTTTTTCTGAAGTTTCATCTATTCCAAAATAACCCAGAAATTGAAATTCAGGGCACGTGTTTCTGACACAATGTACTTCTGTGTCAGAGATTCTTGCACGAGCTTGTAGCAGGCTGGTACAGCTGCATTGCAGGACACTTCAGCTGTGGCGCAAGTGACAATAGGGTCGTGTCCCTGTTTTAAGTCAAATGAGGGGGTGGACTTGCAGTACGCATTTTAGTAGGAGAGTAACCTAATTTTCAGTCCCTGCACAGCAGCATAGCTTTGTTTTTCTTGTATCTAGTCCATAGCTCCAATGACTCAGAAACAAAAGCAACACCTAACCTTCTTAGTAAATCTACGCCTGGGGTATGTGCTGTGTCTGGGCAACCCCAAGCACAGATACTAGTTTAGGCCTTGACGTAAAGCCATCTAGTGTGTCACTTAGGCAGATATGTTGCTATAATTGTAAACAAAGATGGGAATGTCTGCATGGCACTATATCACTACAGATATGCTCTCTGTTTCTGCTATCTGAGAATGCTCTCCTATTTGCATTGCTATTTTCTATCCCAGTGTCACTAAATGACAAGTCAACTGAAAATCAGAATTTTTGAAAATGAAAAAAATTTTGAAGAGACTGTCTTTGAGAAAGCTTAATAGGATCTAATTTTCAGAGGGAACATGCCTTTGGTTTTGTGTATTCAGAACCATTAATAACTTAGAAGGTCAAAATCTTTCCTCAGAAGCAGTCCTGTCACTGAAAATTGAGTTGTCATTTGAAGTGTCCCCTCATATGTAAGATTCATATTGCTCATATTTGTCATATTTGTTCCTGTTTGTCATATTTGTTCATTTCGTTCATATTTGTGTATAAAATTGTCTATAAATATCCTAACTGGAAACAAAACCTAGCCCAGTAGAGGTTTATCTGAACTACAGTGTTTCTTAGACTTCTGAAAAAAGACCCTTCTGTGAAAAATTGAGGGAGTCCTCATGAAATCCTCATTTCTTTTATTCTACAAAGACAAGTACACTTGGGAACAGAAACAGAATTGGCCGTATCAGTCCCAGCCTAGGAAAATAAGGTATGAGGACACAGCACATATCTGTAAGATCGTAATATAGGAGGAAGAAGCACGAAGTATGTGAACAATGCCTTGCAAGTACAGAATACATCATGGAAAGTCTTAAATATAGTGTCCATTTTTAACTTAACAGTGAGCAGTGCAGTTCAGCAACAAAGTTTCTGTCTAGTGGAGGAGCAGAACCCTCCGGATGTTAGCATTATTTTCATTTGGATGAACAAGTGAAATCAGAATGAGATTTTGAGAAATTAATTTCTGAACTTAAAAAAAACATTTTTGACTCAGCTTTATCTGTTTTATCTTCTAATATATTTCTTACGATTTTCATTTCTATTGATTTACTTTTCCTTATACAACTTCTGTTAATTGTTCTATTTAGCCTTAAGCTGTGAGAGGTTGCGTAAATAACCTACTCAAACAACAACAAGAAAAAAAATAGCAAGAGAGGAGTAAAGCTGACATGGCTTTTAGTAGGAATATTTTAAATGAAATTGAATTGTAGAACACTAGAATGAAAAGTTTAGCAAAAGAGTGTAAGCAATTTTTTACTCAGTTTCTCATCTTCAGATGAAATAAAATGTTTGAAATATTTTAGCACTAGCAAAGTGTTTTAAGTATTTCACTAAGGATTTAATGAAGTAAATATTGTGCCTTGTAAGTCTATTAATCTTCTGCAATACGATAATTTTGAGTTCACATAAATCACTACTAAGGAGAAATAACTACTTTAAAGCAAAATTGAGATAAATACTTGTGTTTAAGGAGAGATACATTAATATCATAATGGAACCTGCTACCACAGTTTCTGTATTTCAGTGATCTCTGCAGAGAACCAACATTTATGACAATCTTCATCAGATTAGAATGAAAAATTAATACAACACTACATAGTGGTTCAGTTCTGGCATATTCTTATGCCACAGTCTGGTACTTAAAACAAATGACTATATTTTAGTATGTTTTTTCTTGTGATAATACATTATATCTATATTAGGGATCCTTCTGATTTCATAAGAAAGCTCATTTCATCCTGCTGGGACAAAATATTAAAACAAACTATGGACTCTTTTACTTAATTTTTTTCTTGTAATCAGAGGATGTGATTTGTGATAACTTTTTGTATTCAAAAAGGGATGATTTATGTTAGCTTTTAAGTAACTGCTTGGAAAATAAAATTCCTCTAACTTAATTTTGAAATATATATCCTATTCAATTTTTTTTCCTACGGTTTGAGACAAACCTATGGTTTTAGGAAACTATTATTTAAGAAAATCATACTTATCCTTAATGAAAGCGACAATAAAGTTAGAAGGTTAACTGTCATGAATTTTGCAACAAAACCAAGAAAGAGTATTTATCCAAATGAAATTTTGTGGAATATGGGGTAGAAAGTGATCATTCAAAGTAATTAATAAAGAATATCATGCTTTCAATAGCAGGAGAGAGTTTTTGGTTTGCCTTTTGTAGAAAGCCATCTTTTATTGATGAACTGCTTGTTAGAGAACCATAGTACCCATGCTTTACATTTAGGTTTAACAGAATTCAAGTGAATAATCCCTGTAGATACTAGTGTAGCTCTTCCTGTGTGTAGAAGATATGTGTGCATTTAAAGACAGCAGTCCAACATAGCATTTAAATCTGTGTTTTAAAATTTTGAGCTTTAAATACGTGCTTCAGATCAGAGCTTGTGTGGGTAAATGCAGCCTGCATGATTACTGCTATGGCATACTTAAATCCACCTGGAGTCCCAGGAAAATTCAGAATGCCCCTGGTGGAAGGATTATTATTTTCTGTTACATTGCATAGGTTTTTAAGCCATTTTATTAGATCTAACGTAATAGGAAAACATGTTTCTGAAGTAGCCTTTTTTGGTATAGTTGAAAACAAAAACCTATTCAAAACTGGACAGAAGCTATTAGTTTTGATACTATTTCAAGGTTACGACATTTTTATTAGTTTAAGTGCTTTTACATTTCTATAAAAAACTTCCACACATGTTGTGTCTGGTAAGTTTAGTGTTGTCCTAGTTACTCCTTCTACAGGTATGTCTTCATTTTGCTGAGTGGATGTTGATCAAGTAAATAGTATAACACAGAAATTATTGAAAAAAATAATTATATGCCACCTTCTAATTTTTCTCCTCCTTAAATTTAAATATTACAAAGTTTAATATATATAAAACCAATTGAATGCTGCAGGCATACATTTTTAAAAGGCAAAAGCTCAGTGTTATTTTTGGACAAAACCATATCATTCTACTGAAGGATTTAATTCCTTTTTCACATGCTGTGGAATGACAGCCAATTTTAGCCTCTCTCTAAAACTCTCTATGACAAATCCATTAGAATCACTGCTGCAGTGCTTTTAAAGGTGTATCTCTAGCCAACCAATCTCTCTGTATCTTCAGATGTAGGTTATCAGAACGACTCGATTTGAACATGGACTCTCCCCAGCTGTTGATACCCGTTAGACCTGCTGGACAAGCATGTACTTTCAGCTTAATGACTGTAGCCTTGGCCCATCTCAGCAGCTGGCAGCTGCAAGCACCTGCTCCACTTAAGACAGTGTCTGCAGTGTACTTAGTACGGGACTGCACACCCAGTAACGGAAAAAGAAAGAAACCACAAGTAAATTTTTTTTTTTTGTAGCCAGCTTATGCTGTTCCACTTATTTGATAGAATCTTCTAAGAAAATTAAATATTAAATATATATTTTATAATTAAAATAGTTAACCCTCTTATTAGAGGAAGTATCTTAATATCATGGAAACATTAGTTCAGTTACAGAAAATATTGAAGATTCAAATTACTGACAAGCCAAAACTCAATAATGATATCACTAATTAAATCAAACGTCTTCTCTACTTTCCTCTTTGCCATTTCCTTGTGAGAAGGGCTTTCAGAGGAGTTCACTGTTATAATGTAGGATTGCATATAAAAAATTGTACTGCAAGTATGAAAAGTATGATAAGGAGTGTATTTGGGGTTTGCTTATTTTTATTTAAAATCTTATCAAGCAAATTATTTTCCTATAAAGCAACTATATTGATACTTCCATTTAAAAATTCTTCCATCTAGAAGAAAAGTGATACTTGAATAAACACATTATTTTCTCTCAAAAACCAATGAAATTGTTATAAACATTGTTTGGAACAAGTCACATCATATTTTCCATTAGTCCTTCTGGAAGATAATTATTGTTTAGTTGCTCTGCTTGAATGTTAGTCACCTGCAACCTGCTTCAAGGTCAACTGTTGGAAAGAAACAAAATGAAACAATAACAACACTCAATTACAAGCCTCATTTTTTCCGCCATGGAAGGCCAAGGCTAAGAACATCTTATTTGGAATATTCTAAGTGTTACATTCATATATTTATATACATACATCCACAGACACACACACATTCTAATAATTACATTACATTCTAGTGTTATATATATAACATACATTAATATATGTAATTTTATTTATGCCAGTCAGCTATAGATCCAAGAAAAGCATGTCAATATAAATACAGTGTGAGCTAACTACTGTAAACTATACACATAATGAGAACTACAGTATTTAATAAATTATATTAACCAATGTTATTTAATAATAATTTTAATATAGAAATACAGTGATTTGTTAAACTGGTTTTCAAAGATGTTAACTTCAGCTTTTGTAAAAAGATCGTGGTAAAAAGAAATTCACAGAATCACAGGTGAATTGTGATCTGTTTTGTAAGAGCCAAAGTGTGTTGTGTCTACAATTCATTGTTAAAATCTATTTCCGTGTTAGTTTTTACTCATTTTGCACTTTCACAGCATCAGTCTTTATTGTTGCTAACACTCATTTTTGCTATGTAAAATTGAAATATTTCATCTTCATTGGCAATTCATACATTCGAAACTTTACACACTCAGATATCTGAGGAAGAAAATGCTTTGGATGAGTAGGTTATCTTTTGAAATACAGCTGTTCTTTGAGATCCATGATTTTTCTAACACACCTTAAAAAAAGACTTTCATTTGTCAGTTTGATGTAAGCACCTGGTAGTATCAAGCATATTGGGCAACTTGGACTTGAAGAGGGGCGTACATATCATGTTAACACCATACTAATTTTACTTCATTTTTGCCAGCTTCTATACCTGAAACAGCATCCTTGCTTTACTGTCCAGCTACGTTGTAGTCTCTCCATCTTTACAATTAGCTTATCTTATTTAGCCTTAATGTTGGCCAGTTGTCTATTCCTGCTTTTCAGTCACGTGTTCACAGCTTGCTGAAGACATTAAGGTCATATAGTTGCAACTCAGGGGAAAAAAGCAGAGTTTATGGCCTTTGGAAGAAAGGGCAGGCCACTCATGAGGACTACAAAGATGTTGTGAGGCTATGCAGGGAGAAAATTAGAAGGGCCAAAGCCCAACTCGAACTTAAACTGGCTTCTGCTGTTAAGGACAATAAAAAATGTTTCTATAAATACATTAGCAATAAAAGGAGGACTAAGGATAATCTCCATCATTTATTAGATGAGGGTGAAAACATAGTGACCAAGGATGAAGAAAAGGCTGAGGTACTTAATGCATTCTTTGCCTCAGTCTTTAGTAGTAGGACCAGTTGTTCCCTGAGTACCCAGCCCACTGAGCTAGTAGATGGGGACGGGGAGCAGAATGAAGCCCCCATAATCCAAGGGGAAATGGTGAGTGACCTACTACATCACTTAGACACACACACAAGTCTATAGGGAAAGATGGGATCCACCTGAGGGTGCTGAGGGAGCTGGCAGAAGTGCTCACCAAGCCACGTTCCATCATTTATCAGCAGTCCTGACTGACCGTGGAGGTTCCAGTTGACTGGAGGTTAGCAAATGTGATGCCCATCCACAAGAAGGACGAGAAGGAGGATCTGGGAAACTACAGGCCTGTCAGTCTGACCTCAACGCCAGGGAATGTTATGGAACAGATCATCTTGAGTGCCATTACATGGCACATGCAGGACAACCAGGTGATCAGGCCCAGTCAGCATGGGTTCATGAAAGGCAGGTCCTGCCTGACAAACCTAATCTCCTTCTATGACAAGGTGACCAGCTTAGTGGATCAGGGAAGGGCTGTGGATATTGTTTAGCTGGACTTTAGTAAA
This sequence comes from Burhinus bistriatus, assembly GCA_013397275.1. NCBI lineage: Eukaryota > Metazoa > Chordata > Aves > Charadriiformes > Burhinidae > Burhinus > Burhinus bistriatus. The sequence continues at coordinate 48,063 of VYXH01001167.1, forward strand.
GCCTTCGACACCATTCCCCACAGCATTCTGCTGGAGAAACTGGCTCCTCATGGCTTGGATGGGCATACACCTTGCTGGGTGAAAAACTGGCTGGAAGGC
>VYXH01001168.1:0-23294 GCA_013397275.1 Burhinus bistriatus
ATGATTCTAGTTGGAGCCAGTTTTATAATTTCAGAGAGCAAGAATTAGTGTGTTTTTGTCTTTATTTCCTATTTGCTAAGAAGCCTTCCTGTATCCCTTACCCTCCTACCTTCCCATTATAGCTCAAGTGAGAAATCTTGGGATGGAAAAATAGTGAGTCAATGAGGCATAGAGACCCAAGATGGTTTGGATGGCAGAAGTGGCATCTCTTTCCAACAGTGGCCAGATTGCTTGGCAGATCAGAGAGGAAGATTGTGCTTTCATAAAGAGAAAAAAGGCACATATCCAGCAGGTGAATAAGGTTCAAATCTTGGGAGAAGTTTTCAAAGCAATGAGGGCCTGAGTCTTTCAGGAATGAAGCCAGCAGGGAATTGTTTTGAGACCAGTGATCATTTGCTCATGGGGTTTCTAGAAGTAGTTGGTCATCCTCAAATGATGCTGCATTTTGTTACCAAACTGTTGTACAGTAAAGATGCCTTCTTTTCCTTTTTGAGGAGCTACAACCAGCAGTCACTAATATTGCTAACAAAGGTGATGCCACAGGTGGTTTTTGAAAACTATCAGTTTGTAAGTCTTCACGGAGCAGAATGCAGGCAGATGCATGCAGTGAGGAGCTTGAGAAACTGGACCGCATCTGGTCACAAAACCTACCCTGCTCATGAATACTAAAAATATCAGATGAAGAAGACCCACTGTTTTGATACTGTGAGGTTGGACTCTAAAGAGACAATGAGAATAAAAATCTGCATCTAGAGGTATTCTTGTAAATCTTGATTAATAAGCGCTTTCCTTTGTAGTTCAAATACCAACATCATTAGTTTTCCCCCTGTCCTTCTTAAGACAATTTAAGTAATGGGTTTTCATTGAAGCATTTTATTCCGTTGGCTTTACTGTGTGTTTTGTAGAATATCTAAAAGACTGTAGAAGGTTTCCTGCAAAAGGTTAACAGCTAAGGACCATACCCACATAAAGAATCATCAGCATCTCCTGACCCTTCGGTGGTGGGACCTTATAAACAGCTTCACTGAACAGGTTAAACAAATAGAGCAGATACTGTTTCTTGCTGCAAACAACTTAGAATTGACTTTCTTTTATTAAGCCTGGTCAGAGCTTCTATAAACTTTGCTCTTCATCGTGCACTCTTTTTCTCCTGGGTGTCCCATGCCATCAACTGCTCAGAAAGTTGAGTGGGAGGATCTATCCAAACCGTGTCTGTCAGTGCTAGTTTAGCAACTCCCCATTTGGGATTTGGTTGAATGTCAGCGCATTTAGTCCCTTTGTCAGATTGACACTGGCATTCTGGTGCTCCGGTTCTTGGAGAGCGGCTCTGCTGAGCCTAATTAACAATTTGTATCCCAGCTGCCCAAGGTGTTCCAAACCCTTTCAGAAACTCACTTGTGCTATCTGTGGTGGTCTGTGTGTCTTTCTGGATGACTAGTCTTTAATTTCCATTTTTTTTTCATATAAGTGTGCCTTTCTTGTTTAACAAGGGACTCTTCAGCAGGATCTTTTCCATTCCTTTTCCTAAACTTAATTCCTTAATTCAGATGACAGCTAAGATCAGTAGGTAGGTTTCAAGTTTAAACTTTTCCTACAGCTAAACTGAACTGAAGAAGCCAGTCAGGGATTGACTCAGTTCAGGAAAAGACTATTATGACTTTTTTCTGTGCAGTTAAGAAGCAAGCGGGCAGGGCTTGTTTTTTACAGCCTTTGGGGGAAATACTGCCACAAGCAATGTACTTGAAGGTCTGCATGTTCTGCTGTTCCCTCTTCTTCTTTTGTCCTTCATCTGTCGGCTCAGGAGTTTTCTCTGTGTCCATGTGTTTGATCATGATGCCCTTAGCTTTTACCTGGCATTCTACCAATTTTTCTATCTATCCTGGTACTAGACTGCCCTGAGGTTGTTTAACATGAGACAGGTGCTTTCAACCCAAAGTGGACGAGGTACATTTTGCTTCATCCTGTGTTATCAAGCAAAAACATCCCAGCAGCTAAAGCCATGAGATGATTGTTCTTGTAACAAATGACTGTATTTATAGGCACTTATCAGCAAGATGTCTGAGCATATCACAGATGAAGTGCCATGAGAATATGAAAATCCCTATGCAAGGGATTAGCAGATTACTACAATTACCCTTCTAATGTCTCTCTAAGGAGGGGACATGCCTCGATTGTTATTTTGCAGGTGGAGTACGAGGACACATACAGCCTAGCTGGCATGACCAGTGTCACGCAGAAAGTCTGTAGCAGAGGAAGAAGTAGACCTGAGATCACCTAATTTCGTTAGTAACATTCTTCCCAATGAGTAATAACTTCCTAGATTTTCACTCTATGGTGCTCTGTTGAAGTTTTATCTAGAGCAGCATGATAAATCCCATATATACACACACACACACACACACACATATACCAGTAAAATATCTAAGTGGAAAGTAAGTTCAAAGAGATGAAGAGATTTATAATGGCAAATTAAAATATTTATTATGAATAACTTGGCTGAGGATGGCTAAGCAGTCATGATAACCATCTCCACACATCTGAAACCTTTAAAGGAGAAGGCACAATGAGTTACGGTGGAAATATTTTGAGGCGCTGCAGAAATTCGTTGGGGTGAGATTTCCCATGGCACCTATCCTCAGTCAAGGAAAGAATATACGTTTCTTTCAGCAAGAGGGGGTTTAGGTTGCATGGAATTTTCTTTTCTCAATGAAAAATGTTTAGCAGAAGCAGTATTTTTGCCTATTTCCCAGTGCCAAGCACAGCGTCAGCAGAAAACATCTATGAATAAGAAGTATTGGAAGTGCCAATGTCTAAGTTATGAGACATTCCATCAGAGTCACTATTAAAGAAAAATCTCCCATAATGCGAAATGGCTTTTTGGGAATTTACTTTTCTGGCTTCTGTTCTAACGCTGGTTTTGTCTGCTTGAATTTTGTTGACAGCCTGTCAAATTTTCTTTATATCTGAGCAATGGGAAAGTAAAGCCATTGATGCTCCCCTGTCTGTTTTACCACTGTGGCCCAGGTCTTACCAGGAAGACTTAATTTAATTTTCTAGGGAATAAAGAATGACTTCACAAAGCGATGATGTAAAATTGTCTGATACGCCATCTGGCATTCTAGATAGCATTTTGACAATGATTTGGTCTTTCAGGGAAGCTTTTATGGACAAATTTAAAAAAAAAAAAAAAAAAGGAAAAGTCTAATTAAAGAAGAAGAAAAGAGCAGACTGCTTTTCATTGTGAAACAGGAATCCATACAGCCTCATGTAAAAGTAGTGAAGGAAACAAAACAAAACCAAAAAAAAGCCAGAAAACAGAGGCAATAGGTGGAATCTGTTAACAATTCAATGGGAAGATAAGGCTCAGCTATGAGAAATTCAGTTTTGTTCAACTGCAGAAAACACTCTGAACTGGCAGGCCTAGACTGATGGAATAAATTCTTCTATTAACATGAGAGATAATTTTATATAACTGTATTGGGAGACCTTCTAGCGGAGCTGAGCATCTTAGAGCAGTGCCACTTAACTTGTTTGTAGTGTAATTGCATTTAGACCAAGGTCTTCTGAAGGAAATGGCTGACTAAATTAGCATTAACCAGGTTCCTGGGGGGTTCGATGCGTTGTGGGTTGTCGATTTTGCCTCCAGAAAGGACACGTTGACACTACAGAAGCCAGCTGCTTCCAACGCACTGTATTAACTGTTTTTCCCAAGTGGGACAAATTTTGTCACCCAGGGAAGGAGAAGATTTGAGACCTTTTAACCAGGCAGAGTCTGGGCTTTGGTTTTCCTCCAGTTTCCATCCCTCCTGTTTTTAACTGAGTTCAGATTTCTGCATGTTCCTCCAGCTTCTATTTTCACTGTGGTTTGGGAAAGATGTCCCCTTTGTGCGAACATCTTTCCTTGTAGCATGCAAATAAAGCTATTGTTACAGTCCTCGGGAGGATGGTGGATGCAGCTGGGCTTGCTGATGAGCTGCTTCTCTGAGAAGAGATGCCAGCGTGGTCCGAGTTAGTCAGCACGTAGATATGCTAACGGAGTTGGAGTGCAGTGCTGCGAAGCATCGTCTAGAATGGGAACCGAGTCTCCTCCTGGAAGGTGGGAGTTCAAATGCATTCGTTGCAGCTGCCAAGGCGAGAGGAAGCTTTTTCTTTGTCCACGTTGTGCTGGTGCTTGTTATTGAAGAAATACTTGTCAGTGATATGTAATGGACCAGATGCTTGCTGATATAAAGCACATCCCTCCATTATCATGAGCTGAGGAACTAGGCCAATGTGCTTGCAATATTACTTAGAAGTTTGCAACTGCTTGGACACGTGTTTTATGTAGGACAGCAGGAGAGACACCTGCAACATGTTGTATTTTTTCCTTTGGTTGCTTTTAACTCTTGGAAGGAAGAAACAACAGGTGGAAGTATTCTTTGGAGGTTCACAAAAATGTATGATCTTGTCTCTCAAGTATTTTAAAATATTCGTAGTCCCAGGGTTGGCTTCAGTTTGTTATCAGTAATTCAGAATACCGAGTCCCTCATGCTCAGGTCTTAGTCTTCAAGCAGCAGTCTGTAGTGATTCCTTGCCTTTCACAAAATGTGCAGCCATTTGATGAGAAGCTGAGAGAAGACAGTTTCGAACCCTTCCTCAGGTCTCCCTAAAGGATGGAAAAGGAGATGGGGTGGGGTGGAGGGGATCATGGAAAAATCTGGGAAGAGAAGGCCTCGCTTCTGCTCTTAGCTCAGACATGCGATTAGACAAACTCACTTTGTGCGAAATTGCACTACAGTTGGCGACCTGTTGACTTCACTGGGGTTATTCCAAGCACTGACATTTTTCCAAGCATCTTCCATGGCATCGTGATCCTTTGAGTTATGCTTTGCCTGCCTGTTAAAGGGTGGTGTGCATAATACCATACTGGAATATTATTTTAAATTTGTTGTATACGGAAAGCTGAGTTAGAGCCTTCAATGGAAGAAGCAATAGAAGTATGAAGAATATCATCAGCTCCAGAGCTGGGTTCAAGTCTTTTCCAAAATGACTTCTAACAAGTCAGTGATGATATATCAGAGAAAACTCAGTGACAGAAAAATCATTTCCGTTATCTCATTTTCCTGTGGCCTGTTCCAAAATTGTATATGAATCCAGTCACATTTTAGATTGCCGACACATTCTGGTAACGCTTCAAGAATTTTTGTTAATATTGAAGCTCTCCATTTCGATCAGTAGGAGTTTTTTTTTAAGACTCCCTGACAAATGGTCTGTTTTCTGTACTGTGAAACATAAATATAGTGCAGACCCTTTTTAAATAGAAATTACACTTTGTCTCCTTGCCATTATACAATATCAGATTTTTAGGTGGACTGCAGGAAAATAACTTGAGCTTTCCCTGATGATCCCTGTTTATGAAATCATCTTTACAAAACACTACAGATCTCATCCTTTGCCTCGGTGAACCAGTAAAGCGACATTTCTCACTGGAAGCGGGTAGATAGCGAGTGCAGCCGGGATGATTTACTCTAGCTGAGATCTGGTCCTACACCTGTAGAAACATTGCCTTTCAATCTCTGCTCTCCAGCAGGACAGCAGTTAGGAGAATCACTCTCTGGGTCACGTTAGCAGACTGACACCACAATTTGCAGTTGCTGCTCAGAAAAATAGTTACCTTCAGCCAAAAATTGGGTTCAGACACTCTCACAGACATGTGATGCTTTGTCTTTAAAGGAAGCTCCTAAGGTAGCAATGTAGTAATGACTTAGAGGTCTGGAAACAGACTTTGGAATAAGAACCTAGAAAATCTGTCTTTGGCTTTACTGCAGATTTTCTGACTGACCTTGGACAACTGAAAATCACTCTGTGCTTTATTTCCTCTCTCTGTAAAATACCTATCTTGCAGTATTAATCAATGTTTGTAAAGATCCTTGAAGTCCTTAGATAAAAAAGCACGTTGCAGAGCACAGAATAATTGGAATAGATGTAGCCTATAAACTAGTGCAATCTACCAAACTTGGAAAGAAGACGGGAAGAAAAAGCCCATCCTGTTTGCATGCTCAGTTACCCAGGCAGTTTGTGGGAAAGCTATCTGAACCTAGCAAATTATCTGTCGTGGCTTTCCCAAGTGTGGAAGAAATGAGCCGTCAAGCCTTGGTCAGGGTGCATCTGTGGCTTTTCTGCTTTAAATATGTCCATGCAGTACTTGGCTGGTTTCTGTTCTGTTTGATTCTAAAATGTGCTTTGCCCTTAATTAGGGCAATATTGTCAAGACACTGTGAAACTTGATTATAGTAAATTCCAATGTGATGTTGTGAACCCTACAGAAGTCCATAGTTAATGAAGTATATGCTGCAGCAGTTGCTTTTCAAGAGTAAGATAGAGCTAAACCTCAGTTCTTATACAACTCCTGAGAAAGTCTTCAAGAGCAGCATCCCACCATCAAGACACATAGCATGGCCACCAGCTTTCTAGGACATAAAGGCCTGGGCTTTCTAATCCATAGCATTCCCAGCCATAGAAGTAGAAGAAAAACCTGGATTTGCCAAAAGACTTACTATTTCTTACCATTTTTATCCTTCTTGCAGACATGCATGTGTGATTCGAGGCCAGGTGATGACAGCGGATGGGACCCCTCTAGTTGGAGTGAACATCAGCTTTGTCAACAATCCTCTTTTTGGATACACAATCAGCAGACAAGACGGCAGGTAGGATGTCTTCATAGGATTTACGGTGTTCAAGCAGCAGTTACGGCATTATCACTATCAACACTATGGGGAAACTCCATGCAAGAGTATGTTTATTGTTGATGCATTTTGAAGATGTTGATGCATTATTGGTAATTGTTATGGGGCTACATCTGGCTGGCAACCAGTCACCACCAGTGTTCCTCAGGGTTCAATCCTAGGGCCAGTCCTCTTCAATATATTCATCAACGCTCTGGATGCAAGAGTTGAATGCACCATTAGCATGTTTTCTGATGGTACCAAACTGGGAGGTGCTATTGACTCTCTTGAGGGACAAGAGGCTTTGCAGAGGGATCTAGATAGATTGGAGCATTGGGCTGTGATTAATGGGATGAAATTTAACAAGTCCAAATGCCGGATTCTGCACCCAGGCCAGAGTAACGCCAGGCACGAGCATAACCTGGGAGAGGAGGGGCTGGAGAGCAGCCCTGCAGAAAGGGAGCTGGGGCTGCTGGTCGACAGCAGCTCAACAGGAGTCAGCAGTGTGCCCTGGCACCAAGAGGGCAACCCGCACCCTGAGGGGCATCAAGCCCAGCACAGCCAGCCGGTCAAGAGCGGGGATTGTCCCGCTGTTTTCAGCGTTGGTGGGGCCTCGCCTGGAGCACTGTGTGCAGGTCTGAGCCCCACCATTTAAGAAGGATGTGAAGGTCCTTGAATGCATCCAGAGGAGGGCAGCACAGCTGGTGACAGGGCTGGAAGGCACGTCCTGTGAGGAGCGGCTGAGGACTTTGGGCTTGTCTAGTTTGGAGAGAAGGAGGCTGAGAAGCGACCTCATTGCTCCCTACAGCTCCCTGAGGAGGGAAGTAGAGAGGGAAGTGCTGAGGTCTTCTCCCTGGGATCCAGTGACAGGATGTGTGGGAATGTATCAAAGCTGCACCAGGGGAGGTTCAGACTGGACATGAAGATGCATTTCTCTACCAAAAGGGTGGTCAAACACTGGAAGGGGCTTCCTAGGGAGGTGATCGATGCCCCCAGCCTGTCAGTGTTTAAGAGGCACTTGGGCAATGCCCTTCAATAACTTACTTTAACTTTTGATGAGCCCTGAAATAGTCAGGCAGTTGCACTAGATGGTCATTGTTGGTCCCTTCCAACTGAAAATATTGTATTCCATTCTCTTCTCTTCTCTTCTCTTCTCTTCTCTTCTCTTCTCTTCTCTTCTCTTCTCTTCTCTTCTCTTCCGTGCTATTAATTTTTATTATTTATTGTTATTAACTTTGCATTATCACCTAGAATCTTTAGCCAACAATTAGGCAATGGAGTGCCCATGCATGTAAAGAATAATGTCTCCTGCTCCCAACAGCTCTATCCTTGCTAATCCACATTGAAATGATTATGAAGAAGTCATTAAGATTACGGTTCTGTTCGAGACAAATGCTTAAAATCTGAGCAATCACACTCAACCAAAACAAAAGCATTGCAAATTGGGAATGTCTTTCATCTTATCTTTTGTCTGTCAGTGCTAATTGGCTCCCTTTCTTTTAAGAACAAAAATGAAACAAAAGGGGTTCCAGCTGCCCATGCTCTGTGTATTGGCTACTGACCACTAGCACTTGAGAGAGGATTTATAGATTTTAGCACCTCTCCAATCCACAACTTTCATTCAAGGTTTGACTTGGCCAGAGAAGCTGAAAGAATTATACTGAAAAAGAGGAACATGTGCTAGCAATGTGTGCTTAATGCTGCCTTGTTCGTGCTCAGGGGAGTCTGCACCTACTGTAACACCAATGGTGACTAGGAGGCTTTCTGAGTGATGCTCCACCTCTTGGATGACATGACACTAAAATCCAGGTAATAAAGAGGCATCCCCAGAAAACTAGTGGTCTCCTTCGGAACAGGATGCCTCGGGAGCTGGTGCTTTTGTGTGGCCCGTAGCTTAGGCATTATTGCGAAAAGCAGAAAGTCTTGCACAGTTACGCTGTGAGTATCTCAACCTTACCGAACCTGCTTTGCGTGAAAGTGAGATCCAAACTGCCCTCTCCAGATGGGGTTGCTGTGTATAGACCAGCACAAAATCTGTGTCTATTAGAACTGATACACACGCTTGCAAAATACCTGGACAATAATGCCTGCCATAACATTTTTTTCATCTGTTCCCTTGTCATATATACAACACCCAACTACTGTACGTCATCTTTCTTTTGGGTTACAAGTGCTTTGAGGAAGGCACCACCTCTTTGCTTTGCAATTGCGCTGTACCTAGCACAGCGGGGCTTTACCTTAAACTTCACCTCTAGGCAGCAAACATACCAGTAAGCTAAACAGGGCCAGAGCATGGAGGTGAGTGCTGCCATCTGAGCTCCAGACCTTTGTAATATTTGAGTAACTTTTTTTCCAATTCCTGGGTGGCGAAAGGCAAATCCCTCCTGCTATAAACCAACTTCTGTTGGCAGTTCAAGCCAGGGATGCGCCTTCCACACCATGTCCTTCCCAACCTCCCGCTGAGCAGGGGACCCAGGGCAGAAAGCAATGCAGCTGGAGCATCGGTATGCTCCACCAATCTTCTGTGGACTGCTGGTTGCTCGGGGCCGGCTGCCAGCCTCCAGAAGTTAAATTTGTTTCAAGGAGCTCAGTGCTGCAGTTTGCTGACTCAGCCCCCAACAGATACTCAGCTCCGAGTGATAAAAATGACAGAGATGAGCTGTCTCGGACAAGGGAATCTGTGACCAAGTGGGATTCATCCTGAAACTGGGATTTCTGTCGGCAGCTGCTGGTGGTCAGTCTAACCTCAGGCTGCGTGGTGGCAGCTCTTCTGATTTCACTTTCTTCACCTTCCCCTCAAATCAATCTGCTTCTGCAGAAGCCTTGTGCAGGTCTGGTGCACGACTGACATTCCGTAAATTGTCCAGTTGCACTGCTGAATCTTTTGAATCATAAAAATAGCTTCCAAAATTGTCTGAGGCATGCATGCGGATACTTTCTCAAATGAAGGGGCACAGCAGTGCGTCTGTGAACTCTGGAGGTAATGAATGGACAAGTGAAAGCCCTTCTCTTAAAGAACACTAGAATCCAGCGTCTTCCTCAGGGGTGAGGTCTTCTAAAAATTACCTTGAAGTCTTTAAGAGCATTGAAACTTAAATTGTCAGGGCATAAAATGATGTCAGACATCCCTTATTTCTAATCCTAGTCTCGCTGCTGATTTGGCGGGTAGCATTAGATGCATCTCTTAACCTTCCTAGGCCAGCCAACAGCCTGTGAAATGGAGATAACATTTACTTGCCTTCCTTACTGATTGTTATAGCGTTTATTAAATGCTACGTGCACTTTCAAAATCACATAAAGAATTATTGCTGTTACAATTTCTATTCTGTATTTTGATGGTTTCCAGTAATTTTCTGAATAGAGCATGACTCTCTTCTCATCGGCTTTTTCACAGTGCGATTTTCATGTGGTTGAGTCACGTTGTGTTCAGATGTCGATGCTCTTAAGCAAGAAGTGGCTTCTGAACTACAGCAGCAGACTGCATGCGGTCCCGGTCCGTAGCAGTGCACAGCTGTATGGGGTCATCTGGTCCATCTTCGGTGTCACTCTGGTTTGGAGGAAAAATGGGAGCACGCATGCAAGCAGTTACCTTGTTCCAGGGGTTATGAGATAACGGCATAAAACTCGCTGGCTTTATTATTTGGCATATTCACCGTAGGAATGGCTTTCTTGAACATGGGCACTGAGTTGCCTTAAATTGATTTAACAAATCAGTTTACTGGCAGCAGGGCAATAACTGTGGTTTTAAAGTAAGGGAGATTAAAGACAGAATTGCATCAGTTTAGCTAGATTGATTCCTAAGCTGATTTTGGTGCTTCATGTTTGAGGTTTGGTGGTGGGGTTGGGGTTTTTTTGCCGTGACCAAGTTTCAAAATGAGTATCTTAAGTAAAATTGCAGTTTTAGAATTACAGTGAACTGAATTTGTCACGCCTGTAAGTGGGTTCACTGTATTCCAAGTCTCTGCATGGAGGTTTCACTCCTGTTACAGTAGCAGATACAGCCTCTAATAGTGAAATCCTGATCCTACTTAGTCTGAGCAAAACTTTGAGAACTTCAAGGCTTGCATGTGTTTTTAGCCTAATTATTGGGACACCGACTTTTTTCAGATAACAAGGCATGAAGATAAAATGACAGATTTATATTTGATTAAACTGGTAGTTTATAAAGGCTGCAAGTCCTCAGTATTCCATTGTTGTAGGCATAGTGTTAATAAAACAGCAGGAAAGTCTCCAGACGTTTTCAGTATCGTGTACCTGCCATCACATTTGGCAACTTTGGCATGACTCTCTCAGAAAGACCAAATGCATGGACTTCCAGAGCAAAGAGATGAGAAAGGGTTACACTACTTTATGCTTGGCGGTTTTTTTAGGCCCGCTTTGTGGATAAATAGAGAATTTCATCCTTTGGCCTGTCTCTCCAGAGTCTTTTAAGAAAAACAGAACAATATGACTGTACAACAAGTATGATTTTTTAGAGTGATAAAAAAGACGTCAGAGATCAGCAGCAAAACCAGAAATAAAACTATCTCATTCCTTCAATCCCAAGACATTTTTGCTCTTGTTAAATTTAATTTCGGTAAGGGAAGCTGGGAGGAAGGTGCTTTCAGTTTGGGTTTTTCTGTTTGGTTTTGGTTTTAGCTTTTGTTCAGTTTGTCAAGGTAACTTGAAAGCTGCACCCTGTGACTCTGGGAAAAACGGCTCGCGAGCAGCAGCGCCTGCTAAAAAATACTGCCTGTCCCTGTTTTCACAGCTGCTGGAGCCTGACACAGAGGTGATGCTTTCCCTCCTGCGTCCTCTTTTGGGGGTGCAGGAGAGGCAAGGATGTTTCCCCTCAGCAGGTTACCATCCCTGACCCAGGCTCAATGAAGCCAAGGACCGCTCACAAAGGAGTGAAACGGAGGTGTTTCCAAATAAAATCTCTTTCCCACTTGCCTAAAAACTTGTTGAGCATCATTTGTAATGTTTGTTTCTTTCCTCCTGTTGCCCCTTTCAGTGCCGGGATTCGTGCGGAGCAAGCTTCTCCCTCCCAGCTGAAGGGCTTGCCAAATGCTAATTGACTGTTAAAAATGTTCTCATCAAAGTACAAATGCTGCGTAGCTTTACTGGCAAGGACCAGCAAGTTACTCGTCAGGCTGTTGCAAACCAAGCTCCGTAGGTCTGGGAAGCTGATGCCCCCACTTGAGTGGTAGAATAACCAAGTCTTCAGCTTTTTTAAATGCTTTCCCCTCCCTCCCATGGACTCAGTTTAACATTCTTTCCTAAATAACTTCCTTTCTCTACTCTGCCCTGGTGAGGCCGCACCTGAAGTACTGTGTCCAGTTCTGGGCTCCCTGGTTCAAGAAGGACATGGAACTACTGGGGAGGGTACAGCAGAGGGCTACAAAGAGGATTAGGGGGCTGGAACATCTTTTGTATGGGGAAGGCTGAGGGACTTGGGTCTTTTTAGTCTGGAGAAGAGAAGGCTCAGAGGGGGGATCTCGTCAATGCTTATAAACACTTNGTAATTATATTTACTAAATGGCACCTCAATCTATCAGCCATAAAAAAAAACCCAACAACAAAAAACCAAACCAGGTTCTCCTGAATGATTGCTTGCCAACAATTTTTTTTCTAGAAATAGTTCATACCCATTGTTGCTCCTCTGGGATTTTTGCAGCCAATCTGAAAGCCTCGTAATTAATTTAAAAAATAATTTTAAATACTTTTTTCAGCTTCTTTCTTAGCTTGTAGCTATAAGGTGCATCAAGTCTGGCTTTGGGCTGTCAGAGTGCTTTCAGGTCCTGGTTCTCATGCACAGAGAAGTACTTAAGCACATGGCTCTTAAGCACACGAGCAGCTCTGCTGAAGCCAGCGAGCCTATTCACATGCTTAAGATCTGTGTAAGACTGTCGTACCCTAGCGCCAAGCATCGAAAGTGAGAAGAAGGGATGAGAAAACTTTCTTCGCCTGAAACACACATTTGGCATTGCAACTGAATAGGTACTGAGAAAAAAAAAAAAAAAAAAAAAAAAAAAAAACAAAGCAGCAAAAACGAGAGGTCTTCAAATTGTGCTGAAATCCCTTCCTTTTCCAGTTAACACCTCTTTTTTGAGTCTACACATAGTAGATACATCCTGTGGTACTTCATAAACTCTCCATCTCTGACCAGATGTGGAGTTTAAATACAAAACGAAGAAAAACCCAGAACCCTATCCCAACATCTTTACATTAAGAGGAGGAATATTTTCCTTATTGAGGTAACGTCCTTTCATACAGCTTGGGAGGGCTGTCTTTTACCCCGACAGAATATTATCCGACGCTAACGCAGGCAGAAAAGCCACTTGGCTGGAGGTAGCGTAGGGCGAAGTTGCAGACCCCAGGCAGTAAGTTGTCTGCCCTGCTCTAAATGATTAAGAGTCAAAAAAGATGATGTGCGGAGTGCTGTGGTACGGAGAATGCCTGCATGGTGTTTGTTTCTTCCCCACGCCTAGTACAGGAGGTCCGTGACTGGGCTCCACGTGTTCCCTGGGTTGCATTAAGTATTAGTCAGGTTAGTGGTGATGCCAAGACAATTTATACGGTGGTGTGTCAGAGAAACCGCTTTCCAAATAGTTTATTTCATCATGTGAATTGATCCAATCTGTGACTGCGTTTGGATGATAAATACTTTTTTTTTTTTTTTTTTTTTTAAAAAAGGGAGTGCGGGTCAAATAACACTAGAAAAGCACCAACAAAGATAAACGTTTGTCTCAAAAAACGGGATGGGTATGTTTTTAATATACGAGGACAACATGCAAAGAAGCTGAGATTGTACTCCTGCCTCTGCCACTTGCTCTCACCCAAATAAAGCCTCTTTGGGCTGTAGGTTTTACGCTTGTAAAATGTGGCTGATGATATTTCTTGCAATTATTTTTCTGGGGGTCCTTGCTAGGGAACTGTTACAAACAGACGGGGTGATGCTTGCACTAACCTTATATTCCATCTCTTAAAACAGCTTTGATCTCGTTACCATTGGTGGGATCTCCATTATCCTGCACTTTGAGCGGGCTCCCTTCATCACCCAGGAGCATACACTGTGGCTGCCGTGGGATCGCTTCTTCGTGATGGAAACCATAGTCATGAGGCATGAAGAGAACGAGATCCCAAGCTGTGACCTCAGTAACTTCGCCCGGCCCAACCCTGTGGTCTCTCCATCCCCACTGACAGCTTTTGCAAGTTCCTGCTCGGAGAAAGGTCCTATTGTTCCTGAAATCCAGGTATGAACCACCTGAGCCGAGAAGAAAATAATCTGTCTCCTTTCTGTGCTTCTTTTGCCTGCTTTGAGCAACACCAGCCCAACTATTCTGTGTCTTTCTCTATTCCCCTGCTTTGCTAAAAGAAGCATTCCCCGTTTGTTGCACCGTTTTCCAGATGTTTGCCAGGAGCGCTCGCTCACAAGCACACCCTTAGCCAGAAGGTTTCTTTTCCCTTGTCCCTGAGAGATGGAGGCAAAGCGCTCGTGGCCGACAGCAAAAATCTATGTTGGCTCTGCTTTGTTTCCACTTCTCATCCACAGGAGGTGGGCTGGGACCTTCGTCTGACCCACGACATGCCTTCGGGCAGCCCTTTGGCATTCAATATGCCCAACGCGAGGCTGATGGGACCTCTTACGCTCTAATGCCTTTCTTCTGTTCACGAGCAAATTTCACCCGCCGGGCATTAACGGACCTCAGCGGTGGAGTATCGGGTGTGAACTTTCGCAGGGTTTGAAGGCATACACCTCACTCTACGAAGCTGCTGAGATGTGCGGTCAGCCAGCAGCCAGCTGGCAAATGGACAGCCTGCCAAGCACCTGGGGTTTATTGCATTTCATGACATTTGGGATAGATGAGCAAAGCGAGATTTTCTCGTCCCCATTTTCCTTTTATTTTAAGGAAGCGTGAGTCAGATAAAGTAGTTTTAACAACCTGCTGTGGATTCAAAGTGTTTTGCTGAATGGAAAGATGGGTTTTAAACTGAATTGTCCAAACAACTGAATTATCCATCTTCCTTAAAAATACTCACTGTGTTGAAATATATGGATGTAGCAGCATTCAAGCTTTCCTTTCTTGGGCATGTTGTTCCCTGGGTTTTAGGTGCCAGCATTCGACAAATAATAGTCTGCCAAGGTAGAAATAATAAGAAGCGTAGCTAGAAATTGTGTGCTTCCTGCTTGACTCCATTGGAGTTGCAGTAGCGTTAATGAGGAAAGAAGTCACTTTTTGTCTTCTGATTTTAACACACCAGGTACTGAATGCAGCAACAAAGAAAGCTAGTGGTGTCTTTACCTTTCCCTCTGGACTAAATCCTCTGATCCTTTTTCAAACTAATTTCCAATTACAGTCACAGCATAATTACTAATTAAGTCCCGTATCTTGTAATATCCATCAGATTGCAAATTCTTGGTTCAGTTTTCACGTCTCTTTTTTTCCTAAACCAACAACCACCATGAACGGTAATGTTCAGCGCTGCCTAGGAAAGAAGCATATATCTGATACAGTGAAACTATAATCATAACCTCACTCATTATTTGGTAAGATACTCGTTAGATTGTGTTAATTATATCTATTGAACTAAAACATTCTAAAACTGCTCTTCAATAAGAGTTTGTGTCTATCTGTCGACTGTGAAAGCAGCCAGGGATGTAGATCATAAGCAATGGTTTGATACAGTTTCTTGATTATAGATCATAGAATCATAGAATAGTTTGGGTTGGAAGGGACCTTTAAAGGCCATCTAGTCCAACCCCCCTGCCATGAGCAGGGACATCTTCAACTAGATCAGGTTGCTCAGAGCCCCGTCCAACCTGACCTGGAATATTTCCAGGGAATGGGCATCTCCCGCCTCTCTGGGCAACCTGGGCCAGTGTCTCACCACCCTCATCATAGATGTTTAGTACCGTTTGAAATATCCTGCAGATATTGTGCTTGGCCTCCAGCTGCCAATGATCCCCCTATCAGTGTCCTGCAGTATATCTACCAACCCCTTGTGAATGTCACAGATAACTTGGACATTCCAAGTCACACTAGACACCTGTAGTTATGGAATCTACTTAAGACCTAAGTGGGATTCATTTCAAGATTATGGCATCCAAATAAGCTGTTCACGTGCGGTCATCTGGATGCATGCTAGATGTCTGAGCTCCCATTAAAGCTGACAGAAACCTAATCAATATCGTCAACGGAGCCTACAGATCAATTAAGCTGACCATCTTGAAGGTGTCTAGTTCCCACTGATGGTATCGGTTAGATCTCCACTGGCTATGATTGCTGCTTACATGCCTGCCTCACATGCACACACTTACATGTCGACAATTGGATTTAGATGCCTTAAACTGGAATTGAATCCCACTCTTAAGTTTACGTGGCAGCACCAGCTTTCTAAAGAGCCTGTCTCTGCCTGTTGGCCATGAAGAGACGTAGACGAGTAGTTCAGAGGAGACACCTAACTTTTAGGTTCCTAAGTTTAGATAAGATGAATCCCATACATGATGAGCAGTACTTTTCCCATGTGCCAAATGATTGAGCTAAAACCCGTAAAGCAGTATTCCACCTCAAATATTGACAGCTGAAGATTAACAGAGTTTGTGCTGCAGGAGTATACAAGAGAATCTGATTTTATGGCAGAGTTCTGACTGTACTTTAGTTCATAAATGGACTACTTTTCATTCCTGTACTGGATATACATGCAATAAAAAATAACCTAGCTGTCAGTTTCTGCAGCTGCGTTTTATAATATGCAGTTTTCAGTAGAGAAATGCTAAATATAAAAGGTGTGAGCACATAGCTGGGAGGAGGTGACAAGTGGATGGCAGAGCTGGGAAAGGGATTTTAACAAGTGGGCAGATAGGAACCTCATGAGCTTCAGCAAATAAATGCAGTGTCCTCTACCTGGATTCATTCCAAACACCAAATAATACATTTTAAGTATTTGATTCAGGTACCTAAAGACAGTTTTGGTGCCATTTAAGGTGCCCGGAAGTGTCCCTTCAGGCCTCCAGCTGTATCTTCAGAAAGGCAGAGATCTCAAGAAGGTCCGTGTCAGATCTGTCATCCTCTTGCAGAGGATTTGGATACCATAGAATATCTCAAAAGCACTAGATGCCTGTGTTAAGGTACCTGAATCAGGCCCTAAATGCCTTTCTTTCTCAAAATTGCTTCTGAGCATCCTATTAAAAAAAAAAAAAAAAGCTTGATTGTTCCTTGCCTTGTCTGCTGGAGGAGTGAAGAGAAGCTGCAAGAGAAATGGGTAACCCAGCGCACAGAAACAAGATTTTTCTACATTGTCTCATGCAAAGCGTGGAAGAATTGCTGCTAACACAAGCACAGTTCAACACCCAGGAGCGAAAGGAACAGGGCAGTGAAAGTTGCTAAATTGTGAAAATCCCTAGTAAGCCTGAAGAACCAGCTCTTCTGCCTGACCAGCCTGGTGGCTGGACCACTTTGAAAGAGCAAGTGATATTGGTTAGGCTGTGATAAACCCTAAGAGCCCCAGTCTTTCAAAAGGACCCCAGACACAGCATATGAATTTATCTGGTCCAAACAGCAATTATCAAATAGAAATATGGGCACAATTCAGCTGTCATTACTTTTGGTGTAGACTATTTTAAAGCTTCTTTGTCCCTCTTCTCCCACCAGTGTCTNAGTTCAGCACTGCTTACAAACTACAAATGCATTTCGGATAATCTGAATTACCATTTGAACCCGCTCTTCAAGCAGGCGCCTTTAAACGCAGCCCCTCGTGCTGCTCGGTGCCGTGGTACCGCTGTGCTGACCCTTTCTCCGGAATGGTAGACAGCAGAGACGGATCATGACAGAGAGAAATAATTATTTCTGACAGGGATTTGAACCAGACATTGCAAATAGTACCTCCGTGGCAATTCTTTCTGTCTGGCTTTTTCCTAGAGGGGTTACATCTGAAGACAGATTTAATACGAGGGACCACCTTTACTGCAGCTTGGCTCAGCTGGTCTCTGGTTGAGCCTGGTCCCAGCCCAGCTTGTTGCTGAGCTCATAAAATATATTTTAAAATTCCTGGGTTTTCCCAGTTCTGTCATTTTTCAGCGTCCTAAGCACTGAGATATGTAAATTGAAAAGGCTGCATTAGAGAAAGTAAATATTTATGAGCACAGTGGAACAGCGCTTTAACTTCTGGATGTGTCCCTTTGTCAAGTGCTGCAATGCTCAGAGGCTGTAAGTTATCACTTGAAAAAGCGTTGGGCTTTGGATAATAGCTTAGAAGAGGTCTTTTCGGGGGGGCAGATTACAAGATTTGTCATTATTTATAACGCTAACCGGAAAACTTGTAAGAGATGAGCAACTTGTCGTGCCAGGGAAGTTTGCTGCTCCCGCATAGGAGGAGTTGAGTGTAGGAGCCACATAGCTTGGAGGACACCAGCATAGCTGTGATCCCTTCCTGATGGGTGGATCTCTTGACCCACCTGCCTTTGAGCCTCCATACCCTTACTATTACGATAGCTGATTATTGCTGGGGAAGTATTTTCACAGCTCATTTAGGGTCCAGCACACCGAAGTATTTCAGAAGTGGTGCAGGAGAGAACAGTGCCAGCTGTGACCTTCTGACACATCCCATTATCAGACCAAGTTTTCCAGCTCACTGCTAAGCTTCTACCTTCATCTTTCAAACTTTGCCAAAGGCTGCCAGCTTGTGCTGAAAATATACATGTTGAGTGCTTACCTAAGAGTGAAATTTTCTGGAAACTAATGTTTTTTCTCCCGAGACTTAAGAAAGAAGTGCCCTTTTTTATCAGTATTTTGCATGGGAGAATCTGCATGGTGTCAGGGATGTAGACTGTATCGCTTCCCAGAAAATTTCCCTGCATTTCTCCAACTAAAAAAAGAAAGAAATTTTAAGATCTGGTTATACTTTAGCAGGTAAATTAGCTGCAAATCTCATCTTTACTGAGACTTCTCTATTCTCAAAGTAGAACAGGGGCAGACAAAACTTTCCCTGCTGTTTCTCCAGTCTTTTGTGAGTGTTTGCACTGGAATGGAGACCTATGAGATAGAGGTAGATCAGGCAAAGAGGGTCAGAGCCGACGTAGGAGAGGAGGGGTTTCAAAAAAGGAGAGATGGGTAAGTCAGAGGAGGGAGGGTGGAAGCAGGATTCATGAATGACATGAAGAGAATGGCAGGTTATGATCGGGGCCAGGGAACAACCATAAGGGTCCAGGCCAAGTAGGGCTTGATATTTGACTGGGAAAAAGAAGCCGAGAGACAAAAATTAGCAGCCATCGAAACCTACTGAGATAAAAGACAGAAAATGGGAGCTAAACTGATGGGCTGGAATAATCTCAGACCCCAAGCTCCTTTCACCATGGGTCCTGGGACTCCTTTTAACAGTAAGTCCCATTGTAAACACTGACTTAAATGTGATACCTTGGTCTCCTGTTCTCCCATGTAACAGAGATGGAAAAAGAGGGGGGCATTCCTTGGCTTCCACAACTAACCCTATCAATTACATATATGATTTCATACTTGATGCCTACTAGGTGTGCTTTTTTAGACATGACTACCAGAGCTTTTATAAAGGTGCGTTTGATAAAATACAGCTTCACTGCCTTTTCCTGTCTGCTCGCTGCTGATTTAACACCTCCTGGATTGCTTTTCCACAGGCTCTACAAGAGGAGATTAACGTTTCCGGTAGTAAAATAAAAGTGAGTTACCTGAGCAGTCGTACAGCTGGCTACAAATCAGTCCTGAGGATCAGCATGACCCACCCCACCATCCCCTTCAACCTCATGAAAGTCCACCTCATGGTGGCCGTCGAGGGACGCCTCTTCAGAAAGTGGTTTGCAGCTGCTCCGGACCTGTCCTATTATTTCATCTGGGATAAGACAGACGTCTACAGCCAGAAGGTGTATGGGCTCTCAGAAGCCTTCGGTAAGGGACCCCAGGGCTTGTGTCTCTTTTTAGAAGCAGCTAAGTGGCAACACACAGACCTTGTCCTAGATTGGTATGGTCCAACTGCTAACACATAAAGTGTTCCCTGCTGGTTCACTGCTGTTTCCTTGGAGAGCTTTGGGCCCAGCTGTTCAGACAGCACACATTTCCCCAACAGATGAATATTTATCTGTTCTCTGGCTCATGGCCCAGCACATGCGTCATGTTCATACAGAAGGAATGAATTGGGACTAGAGGTGTTTGGCGTTTGGCTACCTCTCACCTATGGCCGAAAGCTGTCTCGCCTATAGCCAAACGCTGCTTTGAAAGAAACCCCTAGAACTGAGCCCTGACCTCCACTCCTCCTTGTGCCTGACTTTCAGGATTGCTGTAATCTTAGTTTCCCCTTCCTTACCCATTCAAGAACGCCATCTCAAACTGGGGCATGATGGGCTTCTCTCTTGTACCTTGTGCATCTGCGAAAGACTGTCAGAAGCTGCAAGGCAAAGAATAGGAAGGGTCTGCATATTCAACGTGCCACATCCCCAGCACCAAGCATTGTGGCCAATGCCACCCACTCAACAGGGGCAGAAGCTGAAGTCCATGGTGGGGCAGGAAGCTGTGCTGTGGAAGTATGCAGAGACACACTTCATTCCTCTTCCTGCTGCCATCTCAGACCTCACCCAGTGCGCCCTGTGCGATGGTGCCAGAGGGAAGAGGGTACTTTGAGGGTATAGTGAGCAGAGGAGATGCAGCTCTGCAGTGATTGCTTCACGTCTGATCAACAACCAGAGGACATTCAGTTACAGGTCTTCAATAGAGTCTAGACTAGACCTTTCAGGCTGCCGAGGAAATGGAGCTCTTGTTGACAGAACGGTGGTTCGCTGATGCCTCGTAGCCCAACTGAAGATAAATCTCTTTAGAGGAGCTGTAGGGTGCCTTGTTTTCTAGGAAGAGGAATGGGTACCTTCCCCTCACTCAGGCTCAGCTGCCTTGAGCATGCTGGTTGATACAACCTGCTGAGCCTTACCCGCTTCAGACTCCACGCTGAGAAACGTGTCCTGCTAGCATATCCTGAAAGACTATGTTTACCTGCTCTTTAAGATGCTAGATCAGCAGTGGGTCCCGGAGTGCTCCATGATGCAGCTCTGCAGCCCCAGAATACTCAAGCAGGACATCAGAATACTCAAGCAGAATACTCAAGCAGGACATCAGCATTCAGGCTTACAATGATCCCCACCTCTAGAACAGTGGAAGATATCAACCCTTCATTTCCTAAATTATGTCTTCCTCTGATACTGTCTGATTTTGCAAAAGACTGTATTTGATGGGGGATCCTGAGTTCACCCAGTGCTCAGCACTTTTCAGGGAGGCTGGGAAACTTGTAAGATCCGACCTTTATTTTTATCTAGTAAAAAAAAAGTGAGCTATGTAATCGCTTTTCATTTGTGTAGAACTTGCAGTTCTGCTCTGCTTCAGCTGTTAGCGCTGAAAAGATCAGGTAGGGTAGAAGAAAAGCAGACCAATGAAAATGGTCCTGCTTCTTCTGAGGAAATCATAAAGGACACATTCTGTCAAGACGACAGTTTTCCTTCTACTGACATCATTTTACTCTTAAGCAACTCCGATGTGTTCAGCGGAGTTACTCCTGAAAGGCTGTGATTAGACATCATGGCAAGCAAAAACCCTTTTGAGATTAACAATGACCACAAGTCAAACTGGTCTAAGACTGCTGGCTCTGAGGGACTTGCTGCCCTGTGCCTTATTTGTATAAATCTTTACTTTCCAGGAGAGGTCAAGATTTTTAGCAAGTTTCTGACACACAGCCTTTGATCAAAAATAGTAGATAGGAGTAAAATGCTCCCATTTAGGAGTCCAGCAGTGGTTTACAATCTGGGAAACCCATTGTTTTAAAATATGTCTTTAAAACAGTGCCTTTTAAATATTTAGCATATTTGCCCAACATCTACAACTGCGTTGACCTTTTTAAATGCAGGATGGCCTTTAAAGAGAAAAATATTAGGACTCTGCATTATGATGATGACATTTTAAATGAAATTGGCAGTTGCCTGTAGAAATGCTCTTACCCCTGCTCAGCTGAAACTCTGTGTGTGCTGACTGAATTTCTGGGTTACTAATCTGGGGGGGTCTTTTGTTTCTCTCTTGTTTATAGTTTCAGTAGGTTATGAGTATGAATCCTGTCCTGACTTGATCCTGTGGGAGAAGAGGACAGCTGTGCTTCAAGGTTATGAAATTGATGCTTCCAAACTTGGAGGATGGTCCCTGGACAAACACCATGCCCTCAACATACAAAGTGGTAGGTTGTCTGTAACACGTAACAGGAATAATGCAGTTTTGCAAGGCCCGGTTGCTTCTTATCGCTAAGAATTCAAGAAAAGGAAAGGAAAGAAAACCTGACCAACACGTGTACTCTCTCATGTATTTTACTAACAAGTTATTTCTAGTAACCTACATTTAGAAGCAATTTGGTGTGTGTAAATGCAAAAGAAGCTGGCCATCATGAAGTAGTTGAATGTTGTCATGTCTAACTTTGTAGTGTCTTAAAAGGAGAGTATTAACAAGAAAAATATTCCTAAAATAGTGAAGGGGAGCCTATTCAGATTGGACCTACCACTGAGCATGTATCCACCCAGACACATCCTCCAATGTGCAAGGGTACTTGCAGAAACAAGAGGCTTCATGGGTCATAAAGAAAAATGGAAGGTGCCACAGTTCTTGAGGCCGCTCAAAACTGCAGCAGGGAGGCTTGAAAGCTGATCAGAACACGTTCAAAAGATGGAAGCACTGTGTCCCTCTGGATGACACCAGTGCTATGGGAGCAAGCATCTAATTCAGCCCACATCACTGCTGAAAACGCTACACTTACAGGGAACATATGCAGAACTCCTCTAATGCTTTGCACGTGAAACATTTCTCTAGAGAATGCATCATAGTCTTCCTGCCCCTTACCTTTCCGTGAGCTATGTAATTTCTCTTTTTACGTGGTAGGCTGCGAATTACAGGGCAAGGAGGGACAGAAAGGGCAGGTGAAAATTCATGAGCTGCTGGAAAGCGCATTTCATTCAAAGGTGAAGATGGTCTTGTTCTCCCTACATACTTTTGTTCTGCAGGAAATGTAATGGGTCTATAAAAAATACTTACTTCAGGTAAGGGGCTCCTCATTTGAAACCATCACAAAACCACACTCTGTCAGATGATAAACCTCCTTGCTACTTGACAAATTCCCCAGCTGGCATCCAGCATCGCCAGTTTGTGCTCCCTTTGGTCTCAGTTTCCCTGTCTCTCTTTAATTTCCTTATTACTGTTTTCTCTCTCTAGGCATCTTGCATAAAGGAAATGGGGAAAACCAGTTTATTTCCCAGCAGCCGCCTGTAATTGGAAGCATCATGGGCAACGGCCGCAGACGTAGCATTTCTTGTCCAAGCTGCAATGGTCTTGCAGATGGGAACAAACTCCTGGCTCCTGTTGCCCTAACATGTGGGTCTGATGGAAGTCTTTATGTTGGAGATTTCAACTACATCCGAAGGATCTTTCCCTCTGGCAATGTCACCAACATACTGGAGCTGAGGTACACTGTGCTGAATGTGGCCATTATAATTATGCCCTTAAGTTCTGCAGCAATCTTATGTGCCCAAAAGGAAAATGAGCAAAACTCTTAAAAAAAACCACC
>VYXH01001168.1:23328-40942 GCA_013397275.1 Burhinus bistriatus
AAAAAAAAAAAAGCTGTCCAGATTTGCCTCTTCTGCAACTCTGCTGACTTTGATTTACACCAGAGAAACACAAGCCTGAGAAGTTCTTCCAGAATTGAATCACACCCCAAAAATATTGACACGTTTCTGTGCTGCTGAATCAAACTGTGTTGAGGTCTGCCTTTTGGTTTAGATAGAGACCAGTGGGAATTCTTAAAATTAACAGTCAGCCTCTGAGATAACCTAAACTTGGAAGGCCACAGCACAGATGATGATATGTAGAGGTGAATCAGGACAGATGATCATTCATAATTAAGACAGGATGATCACCTAGGGAGTCACAGACTGGGTTTTTCTAGTTGGCTTTTTGGGGACAAATGTATCAACCCCCCTCAGTTTCCAACTGAACAGCAGCGTCAGGCTGAATATATAGATGGATCATCTGAAAGTAAATGAAGTGTTTCCTTTTAACTCCAAATAACAAAGGAAAAAAAAGTATTAGGAGCAATAGGGAGGCTTGTGAAGAAACATCCATTAAAAACAAGGAAGGGGAGGGAAAAGTATAGATTTGTCACAAGTTCTGAGGAAATGAAATAGATTGTGACTGAATCAAAATTTCAGATTGACCTCACTGGGGGTATTTTTCCTCTCTAAAATTTCCACAACAAATACAATTACCCACTTCAAAGCACCAGGGCCTGATTCTGAACTTGGTGACCAGACGAGACTCACTCCAGGAAAGTCAATCGAGTTAAACTAGTGTTTGTGAATGAGGCTTCTCTGCTTGAAGGACCTGACCTAAAGTCCTGAGAGGTCAATGTGAGGTTAGCATGGCAGGAAGGTTCACATTCCCATTTACCTCTCAAGATCTGGCCTGAAAGTGAGAATCTTCCAGAAAGTAATAACATCCCTGCTCTACTGGGATTTAATGTCCTGACTGATGGGGACAAAAGTAAGGCTCCACTTCTGCAAGGACTGCCGTGTGGAAGGTTACTAGACAGCTTACTAGAGCAGGAGGTCCCACACAGCATTGCTTTGTATTCCCATTTGCTCCACAAGGCCACAGGTAAAAATGAAAGAGCTGATCTGCAGCAAAATTGGTGCAAGAGCCCATTAATTCCTCATTTACAAACATGCCGCAGTCATTAAACCTTGCTGAAGGTTCTTATTTGGCACGCGGAACCATCATCCTAGATCATGGTGTATGAGAAAAAAAAAAAAAAAAGCCAGGCACCACAAGGCTGGCACTTACAGAATAGCAGTCTTGGTCTGCTCGCAGGGTGACAAGGGAACCAGGAGGAGTCATTGAATTCGGAAGCCCACAGTGAGATGTTTACAGTCACATCTCAGAGGGTTGGGGGACCTTTTGAGTAAATAAGCAAGAACCTAATTCTTGCTATTCTGTTACATGGGATAAGAGAACATAATATCTCTCATGTTTGTAAGGTGGGAAGCTGGGATAAATCTTCAGACCTTGTCCACGTTAAAGAATGTAATATTCTTCCAGGGCCAGAAAGTTATTTTAACGACCAAAGGTGAGATTTCCAGAAGAACCTAGGTGATTTGGGGCCCAAATCCCATTGCAACTGAGCGGGATTAATATCTCATTCCCAGAAGTACAATTTTGAAAACCCGATCCCTGTTTCATTGTCAGTGGAAATACCAGACCCAGCGGAGGTTTTGCAGAGTATTCCCTGATTGGGAAAGAGAAAATTGGAAGCCTGGACAGAGTAGCCTTGCTGGCTTTTGTGTAGAGCCACAGAGTTAAATTTACTCCAGAGTAAAATCTGCTGGAACGATTGCTGCTTCATCTGTGCAAACACTTAGGTTACTGGATCTAATAAACATTTCTTCACTCTGGTGTGCTATAAAGTAAGTGGGTTCAGATGCCGGCTGACGAAAAGCTGTGAAGGAAAGCCATTGCTTTTGGACTAAATGGAGTTTGCTTGTGTCTTCTCAAATCAGCATCTCCTTGGAGATTAACACCCTCACTATTTGGCTTTTGGGTTTTGTTTTGGGAAGGAGGGGGTTGAGTGTAGTGTTGTGTTGCAGAGAGGAAAGCAAATGCATTGTGGGTCGCAGATACCTGCAGCTGAGTATGTAACTGGACCCATGAAAAATGTCCAGCTCAGCATAATTTCCATCCTCTGGGCTGGAGTTCATGAGGTTACAGCGATGAACGGCCACCCATAACTGTGCGACTGTTAAGTTACCTTTGTACGTCACAAGGTATTGCTTTCACTGAGAGTGAAAAAAAACTGTAAAGATAATCTGCATCTACATATATTTAGCTCAATACTACTCCAAATGATAAAGTCTGCCTGGTCCTATCTGCTGCACAAGTGAGTAACTCCAAGCAGGTGAGATCACACCTCCTTTGTGATATGCAGCGGTACATAAGTGAGCTCGCTGCCAAGTAATATCTAATATAAAATATATCAGTGTCATTCCAGCTAAGTCTTTATTTATTATTGCATTGTATGATACAGTTACTGTCAAGTTTTCAATCTGCTAATAATGCATCGAACTGAGCTGCTAACACCTCATTCTTTCTTCTGTTCCCTGCTTTCCTGTCTTCTGTCAGAAATAAAGATTTCAGACATAGGTAAGCCAACCAGTGGAGAATTCTTATGCTGCTCCCTGTCTTGTTGCATGTTGTTACACAGTGAGCCACAAGTGCCGTTTCCAGATGATTCAATAGCAAATGAAGCTGGCGTGATTAAAACTGGCGTAGGCAATCAGTCATCAGAACTGGGAGCCATTAATCACAGAGCAGAGCCGCACAGACTTCTGCGTGAGCTGTTATAGCTGTAGGCAGGGGAAGTATAGACACGAGAAGCAGGGTAACAAGAGGAGGAGGGTGGAAGGAAAAACAGGTGGGAATTACCCAAGAAAGGTAAATGGGGACAACGTCAGGATACAGGTCGCTGGAATAGCTGTGATGGAAGAATGATTCTCATACGGTGAAATGTCTTCTTTTTGAGTTTGGGGAGTGTAACAGGCATAATGAAGGGCCAGATGTACCCCCAGCATCACCCCATCCAGGCAAGTAAGTTTTTGTAACTCTTTGTCAGGCTGAGCTCTTCATGGAGAGCCTTCACGTCATGTGAAAGTATGTCAGGCTCGGATAGGAGGTAGTGCGACTCAGAACCTTAGCCAGGAAATGCAATAAAAAAGAGAAAGGGTAATGACAAGAAAACAAGATGAAAGAGAGACTCCTAAATTGGAGCTTTGTCACTAAGAATGTTTGTCATTTGGGTTCACTGGAGTTTCAGTGGGTTTGATCCAATCAGTTGCATTCAGGAAGATGTCAACCTCCTGCCACTGTCTGTGTTTGCAAGGACTTCTCTGGCTCTGACAAGTTTCCCATCCTTCTCCCCAGTTGCTTTCTAAATTAGAAGCTTAGGCTGTGGAGTTGGGATGGGGTTTTTTCTTTGGTTTTCTTTTTGTATTTGGGATTAGAGATTTTTATTGCTACGTGCTTTTTATTTACTGTTTCTTTGACTTCATAGGGGCTGTGCAAAACCAGAAATGTTCATTTTATCTGCACGCCTGGAAATGCAATAGACTAGAAACTGGTTTTTTGTCTTATTGCCAAAACATTAATGAAGGGCTGAGCTTCAACGGCATAATGGACTGGCCCAAAGCATCTATTAGCAGGGCTGGGAGGTTGGTACACAAGACCTCTGCACTGACTGTCTTCATCAGGCTGAGTTCCAGCCCCCCAGCTCCTCTTTCACATCATTTGAAGGCAATAGAAAAACTCATTTCTCTTTGGAGCAGCCAGGTTGTATCCTTAATGCCCTAGAAATACACAGCCACTAAAGTGCACCTGCTTTGACAGTGAAGGACAGCAGCTGAATACCTGTTACAAGAAGAGCTTTTATACATGAAGGCAATAACAGAGTGAAGATATATGGACTGGCCACAAATGCTGCAGATGCCACCAGCGCCTTACAAAGTTGGCAGGGCTTCAGCCTTTAGGCAATTCCTAAAATCTAAGAAACGAAATGAAAGCGAGCCAAGACGTGCCTGCTTCAATGCAGTCCAAAGGGGACCAGTGAGGGAGGAAGGAGGTGAGGAGCTCTAGATCAAATATTCCCATCTGTGACTACATTAAGGGAGCGATCCATGTGAGTTAGCAGCTGTTCTGTGTCATTTGCTGTAATACTTCTTGTTAGGAAGCCTCTTCGTTCCTGAGCCATGGGGAAATGAGTGGGTGTAGTCTTAGCTAAAGCTCCAGTGCTTTGAGTTCCAGAAAGTCCTAAGCTTTACACCGTTGACAGGCAACAGTTGCAAAGGGTGAGATCCACAGGACTGAATCTTAGTGGTCTGGAAAAGCTGCAATCCATATGCAAAAGCTTCCTCACTTCAGGGGAAAGGATTCCTCCCCACTACGTAGCCTGTGGTGAGTTTGATCTCCGGAGGTTCTGGAGCTATCAAGTAAGAGGCTTGGCTCTACAGCACAGTGTAGGTAGCCAAGGTCTAACTCTACAACAGCCGAAATGGCTGTGTGTCACCATGGGGGATGTCAGCTAAGCCAAAAAGCATCACCAAATTCTGATGCCTCCCAATTTTACACCCATCTGTCATTCAGTAATAGGTTAATAGGAGCTTACTCTGGTGTATCTGTGTATGGACCTGTCCTGATGGGCTTATAGAAGCTAATGACTTTTTCCAAGCATGGCAATAATAATTTGCCGTTAATTGTCTTTTCTCTGCAGGAACGTGGAGGGCAGTGAGGCATTTCTGTCTTGCAAATATGCAAAAAGTGGCCACACTTAAATATATTCTTCCTTTCTTGTTTCCATTCATACCTTAGAGAGACAAACCTACAATTAGTGGCAGAGCGGTATCTCAGAACACTGCCCTAGGATTGGATCAAAAGTCCTTTGCGGTCCCTGGGTTGGCTTATGGCACTGCTGTGAAGTTTTATTTTCCAGCCTGTGACACTAGAAGAGCTTTGGGCATCGCACGCAAACTGAAAACACTAAAAGGCCAAGAGTAAATTCAGCTCACTGCACTGTGTGGCCTCCTTATGTATTAATCTAGTGAATGTCACCCAGGGAAAAAAAGACCAGTACCTCACACAAGCCATAATAAAATCCTCTGTTTCTGAGCTGCAGGGTGCTTAGCATGGAGCCATGGAAACACAGCCCCGCGAACAAAAAACACTTGGCTGCAAGAATTCGGTAGTTCTTTAGTCACCAGCAAATGCATGTGACCAGCAAGGCTGAGAGGGGAAGAGGGCAGCTAGCAGAGAAGGTTTTACAGAGGTGGTTTCATGTCCTTAAACAGAGACATCAGATTCAAAGAAGCCCCAGGGGTTTATTCAGATCAGCTGTTACGGGTAACTAATTTTGGTGCTGTGACTGCTCCCGTCTATTGACACCGTGGGAGCCAGAGCCACACTCTTACCATTAACAGGAGGTGGTAGATGCCCTTTCATTTGAGAAACTAAGATGCAGTTCATCTTGTAAGATAAATGTTGAAAATAAGTTGGACAAATCGTACCCCTAAAGATACTGTTTCCCTCCACTGCCTATAAAGGGAGTTAAGGCAGCCAGTTCAGATGTAAGCGTCCACCTTGTAACCATCTAAAGCTTGATGAGATGAGTTCCCTGGCTTTGAACAGAAGCCAATGAAAAGGTGCAAGCTGCTGTGCTGACGCATTATCGGTAACCTGCTGAAACCAGGGACCATCTCCCTTCTCTCATCTTTATTCCTTAGGGACTGGCTTCCCACTCTGGAGCAGGAGGTTCCTATTTCAGACTCCTCCAAAACATGGGCTCTGGGCCCAAGAGGGTAATATCAGCCTTTGCTTAAAGCCTCTATTATAGTACATGTGCAGCTATTATAGCACTGTATACAATCATAGAATCATAGAATCACCCAGGTTGGAAGGGACCTTTAAGAAGTCCAATCATCAACCTAACACTGCCAAACCCACCACTAAACCATGTCCCTCAACACCACGTCTGCCCGGCTTTGAAATACCTCCAGGGATGGTGATTCCACCACTTCCCTGGGCAGCCTGTGCCAATGTTTGATAACCCTTTCGGTGAAGAAATATTTCCTAATATCCAATCTAAACTCCCCTGGCACAACTTGACGCCGTTTCCTCTTGTCCTATTGCCTGTTACTTGGGAGAAGAGACCGACTCCCACCTCTCTACAACATCCATTCAGGTAGTTGTAGAGAGCGAGAAGGTCTCCCCTCAGCCTCCTTTTCTCCAGGCTAAACAACGCCAATTCCCTCAGCCGCTGCTCATAAGACTTGTTCTCCAGACCCCTCGCCAGCTTCGTTGTCCTTCTCTGGACACGCTCCAGCACCTCAGTGTCTGCAGCAATCCACGTGAGTGCCGCCTGTCTGCCTATTCACCCAACTTCTTATCACTTTCCTTCCTCATGCCTGTGTGTAAGGAGTCACATGAAGCATAAACACTTTAAAATGGAGTCTGAATCTCTTAATGTACCTGCAGAGCTCCCCAAATGGTGCTGTCACTATCCCGTCCAAATAAGGAGACTGAAGAAAGGAAAGGGACCAGGCAGGTGTATGGGAGAGCCTATATGCAGCCCCAAAGAACTGGGATTGCTGTGGACTTTGAAGATTTCCCTGTGCTTTCCCAGTGCATCACTGTGTCACAAGCATACAAGGAAGCCATCTCACCTCCATTTCACTTTGGCCTGCAGAACTTCTGCTTATGAAACTGTCCTCATCCCCAGTGACTACACCATCATGCCCACTAAAACCCACTAAAGCGTCTGTTCTTGGCTAGGGACCAGCCCACCCCATCCCTGCGACTTTGCTTGGTTACTTCAGGGAATTAAAATATCAATGCGGTGCTCAGGGTTTCTTCTAAAAAACCTTAATAGCAAAAGGAACGCTCTGAATGGGAAATCAGCTCTTCACCCACAGCCCTTTTCTAGTGGTGGCAGTGTCAATACGGGGGATAAATATTCTAAGACTACAAATACTGTAACTGATTAAGTCCTCTGAATAGTAGAAAGTCCTGTCTTTTGTTTTGGTCTGTTATCTAACAAACCAATGAGACAGGATGAAAGGGAAAAAAAAATCTTCTCTGCTTTGCCCCAGGCAGATTTATTTCAGTTGTTGTTCGGTTCAGTCCAATTTGCCACTTGGATTTGCCTATTGATTGTGGCTTTAAATAAAAAGCAAAGCCTCGGTGTTCCTGGCTCCGGTGCTCATGCATCATCACAGATGAAGGGAAGCAGTTTGGGAACTTCTACATTACTAATGTATGTTTATTTAGCATCCCTCATCCTGCAGTACCTCCAAGTGTTGAACCAAAGCTCCAGCGTGTAACGCTATGCGATCCGTGCAAAAGTAGAACGTGACACCTTCCCGGTACAGTGGTGAAAACTGGTGGCAGAGGCCAGGGGGGTAAATTCAAACTTGATCATTTTTAACAGTTTGTGTTTTACCATCCTTGCTCCAAAGCGTTCCAGGTTAAACACGGCATTGCCTAAGCCATCCCAGGGGCCCCTCCACCCACAAAAGCCCTGGGCATGGCCTGGTGTGTAGGAGACCGTGATAAGCCATGCTTGTGAAAATAAAAAGTCTAGCCGGTAAAAGTGAACCAGCACTTCCTATCGCTTACACAGAGCCAAGCAGCAGAAAAGATACAGTTTGTGTTGGGGCTGCCGATACCATCAGTGACATTACATTTCAGACAGTAGTTGTATGTCTTAGGAGAGTTTTGCTACCAGCTCACCAGGTGAAATCCAGAAAGGTTTTAAGTGACCCAAGATTATTACCGTACCACGGGTAGATAATCGACGTAAGCTTCTACCGCTACCTCTTCCAAAGCACATTGGGCAGTAGAGGTGTGTGTGCCCCTGTGGCATCCAGCTATGCAGAGGATTAACAGTTTAACCAGTTAATTTTTTAACGATTGTGCACTTTGAACTCACCCCTACTTTTTTGCAGCATCTGTATTCAGGACCTCATTAATAAAACTAAACTCGGATTACGAGCAGCTACTCAAAATATTACCTTAATATGAGAGTTTTTTACTTAGTCAGGAACTTTATTGAGAAGTACCATTCAGCTTTTCTGCTGGATGCACGTTTTACTTTTACCTGGTTCTCTGATCCATGGTTAAAAGAAACCGGCATTGGTTTCAGTGTCCGTTTGACAGAGGAGCTGGGATTAGAAAATAGGTGAAGATCTCTGTCTCCCACAGAAGGTTGTAATAAATAATACACTCCACCAGAGTGAGGCTATCAAATCCAAAAATAAATTATCATAATGTTGCTGGGAGGGGGGAGAAGGAACCTCCAGTTCTGGTAGCATTTTTCTCCGTCTTTGGGAAAGTAATTTGCCTTTGCCCATCTGCACGTGGCCTGCTCTAAGACTCTGAAAGCTATCTGTGCTTTCCAGGCGAAGATGCTGAAGAATTGCCAAGTGCCATTAAAAATGTCCTCCTCTTGTCCACCTCCCATGCAAAACAGAGATTACGAACAGCTCAAAAGCTGACTGACATTCAGCTGAGCTTTGTTAGGACAGTCAGCAGAAAGTGCAAGGCCCTGATCAAACTGGATGATGGATTCCCACAGGGAACTTCTTCCACCAGGGTTGAAGCCACTTGCTTAGTGTGAGTGACATGCAGGTAAATGAAATAATACCCTACCAGCCTGCTGTCGTTGGAAGGGAATACAGATGGAGACTGAACTGTCAGGCTGGAGCTGTCTTGAAGGTCAGAGCATTTTATTTAGCAAGAATCAGTGTCATTTGTGGAGATAAAATCTGTTCAGACTTTAATAGGATAAATCACAAGGGATATTCCAGAATAAATCAGAAAGGCTTCCCCCCCCCCCCAAAAAAAAAAGTATTAAGTAGTTTGAATGAAGAACCAACTTACAGCTTTTTTAAGCAGAGAATAATTCAGTAGTTTTTATGTGTGTGAAGAGGGGTTAATTTTCCTAACATAGAGGTTGAAAGAGAGAGGAAATGTCTTATGAGGGATAGAGTCAATGGTGATCGACACTCAGGTTTCTAACCAGCTTCTCCTGGAACAATTCCATTAAGTGCAAAATTGTGAACCATGGCCTATAGGTTTATTACGAATTCTTGGGAGCTGATGAGTTTGGACAGCTTGAAGGCGTACTGGAGAAAAGTAGAGACTTTTTCCTACTTGTTCTAATTACTGCTTAGCCTTTCTTAGAAGGAAGGAGACCTGTGTTCAGGCAGCAGGTGTTACAAGTTAAATCTGTTGGTTTCAGGCTTAGAAGAGGTGCAGCTCAATGCACACTAATAGCAAACAATTTTAATAAAGAAGTTAATAAATTTCATATCTATATTAAACTATAGATAGAATCCTTGAAAGACAATTTTTTAAATTGTGTCTAAATTCATCTGGTTGTTTGCTCTGGCCAGTCCCATCAAATGCTTTCCATAAAAGTGGATGCTAGTTTATTAATTTCTTCAGTCTTGGGCTCATTTAGTGTTGTAGTCATGGAGCTAAAAACCTTATCTTTCTGTCTGCTCACCCCACTTTCTCAGCCAGCCTTTCTAGTTTTCGAGGAAGCAGTAAGTGAACGGGCTTTAACAGGGGACTGACATTCGGGTTCCTGTTTCTCTCTTCATTGAGATCCAGCTGAATTCAGTGGCAGGACTTCCCCTAATCTCCACAAGGGCAGGACAGGACTCGAGGGTCTTTGCTGGAGTCAGCAAGAGCAGTAGATAAGCCTTGATCTTCCAGCGCTTTATATTTGGGAGTCTGCTTTTGGGTGTACTACGCTTTCCCTTCACTTTCTGGCACGGCACTAACACCAGTTTCAGGACTACGTCTATATTAAGTAAATTAAGCAAACTCAGGCACTGGGACTCAAGCTATAGTAGTTCCCGGCATGGTTTTGGCTCAGGCTCTGTCCATGCCAGAGAGCACCCCAGGCACAGCGACTGGGAACAGATATAGCCCAGGATCCTGTGCTGTAACACACCGTGTACTAACATTGTCAAATACAGCACTGCTTCACTTTCCCAGTCTGTCTGCCCCGTGCATTTTTACTCTCTAAAGTGCTTGCGTTGCCTGTTGACTTAAGGAAACAAATCATCCAAAAAAATAATAACGTCATACCCTTGTTTTTCAGCCACAGCCCAGCTCATAAGTATTACTTGACCACAGATCCAATCACCGGCTCCATCTACCTCTCCGACACCAACAGCCGACGTATCTATAAAATCAAGTCAACCACGTCAGTGAAAGACATTGTGAAGAATTCAGAGGTCTTGGCTGGAACCGGGGATCAGTGCCTCCCGTTCGATGATACCCGCTGTGGAGATGGAGGCAAAGGCATTGATGCTACCCTTACAAATCCCAGGGGTGAGACTGCTTCTTCTCCACAGGCTTTTTTAAAGGGGTCTTTTTCAAAAGGGCTTGTTTAGGCATACTGGAGACTGCTCTCCTCTCCAATTCAGAAAATGCCCTCGGATTTTGCAAGCCTTCCCCAGTCAACCCACAAACACATCCTAAGGGCTTGCCTCTGGAAATAAGTGGGTATATCTCACCCTCAGCCAGTCCTGGTTCTTCTTATTGAGGTGGCTGGGAGGAGTGCCAAACCAGAGGGGTGTAGTGATGGGCACACCAAAGGGCAATAGAATAAAACCACCCATCAATTTCATACCCACTTAGCCACTGCTCCTCCTTACCAAATAACAGTGTCTGATCCTTCCCAATCTGGGCTGGATTCACTTACGTTCAGTTCACTGAGGCTTTCTTGGCATTCAAAAAATTTAAAAAGCTCTATAAGCATTGCTATAAATATGAAATAGCAACAAAACCAGCATAGAGCTGAGATACGTAAATTGGGGTTTATACATTGACATTATATATCATGCCATCCATCTTAAGTCCTACAGGAGGGTGGATACTAATTTCGATATGCGGATGGTCTAATTCAGCATGACTTCACCTGGCTCCTGATTAGCCTACTTAATGTGATAAAAACACAGTCAAATCGGAATAAAAGCATCACACAGCCTTCATGACTGTGAACTAAATTGTTCAAAACAGGTTTAGCCAAACATATGCAGTCCTGTATGTAGCCAAGACTTCAGTCTGGCAGTCTCAAGGTAACAAGCGCTGCATATGGAGGGTGTCGCTCCTCCCAGCTGTCCACAGCTCCTTGGAAAAAACCACATGGAGAGTATAGAGATGAAGTGGAAGATACTGTTGGTATACACACCTTCTGCAGTGTTTGTGAGGAGGGGCAAGAAGGATGCCCATGCAGGAATGCTTTTAGAAATGTGACATTTTTGCCTGTTGTATGTCTTCTTGCCCGGTTGTTAGGATTGCAAGGAGTAATTCCTAGGTTCTTGGTTTCGTCATCAATGTGCTGTAGGTTTCCTTTTTCCTTCGGTCTGGGAGGGGTGGCTCCCTCCTTCCTCACCACAGCAATTCCAAACCTATCCCAATTCTTTGTAAAGCAACACCTCAGCAAAAGCTGGGGATCCTTTCACAAGTTATTTCACAAAGAGCAGGCAAGATGAAGACAACTGACCTCTTGTTCCTCTTCTTGGCTAGACTTCTCAGGAAGTTATTTTTCTTGACATAGAGATGACATTGCTGTTACTGAATCCAAGAAACCCAAACTGATTTAGTGACCTTTTGTGTCAGCTCTAGTTGTGATTTTTTTTTGTTACGTGTCGGCTAGTTGTTTCCTGGCAGGATACAGAAAAATATACCTTGGGAGACATGCTTTTTGCCAAAAAGCACTGAAAGCCAAGCTGCTACCCTCATAATATTCAAAGGGCTCAGCATGGTTTCCAAGCACTCCAGACTCCCATGAGGTGACCATTATATTGGGATAAAGTGTTGCCAGAGGCACAGATATAGAAAGGGAATGGCTACCTGTGGTCAGGTTGCAGTGTAGAAATTGTCTCACTGAAATGAGAGGGCTGAGTGAAAAGAAAATTAAGTGAATTGGGCAGAGAGATTCAGGCAGTCCAGCAGATGAGTCATGAGATCAGGGAATCCAGAAATCTGTAATCCAATTTTCTGCACCGCTTTGATGTTCAACCAGTGCAAAACAAAAAAAAAAAACCCACAACTTTTGTTGGACCTCCGTTCTCCCTTGTACAAGATAAGAGGAATATTATTCATTTTCCTACATGGGTGGGTGTTGCAAGGTTTAGATGACTTATGTTTCTGCCTTGCCATGGGAAACAGAGCTCTGGAGTTCAAAGCTTTCAGCACTGAAATCCTTTGTGTTGGCAATTCAGGCTCTCAGGAGACTGTTCTTCCACTTCAATCATATAAGAGCAAAATGCATGCATTCATTCCTCACAGATCTGAAAATTCAGAATCACAGAATCACAGGGGTTGGAAGGGACCTCTGGAGATCCTCTAGTCCAACCCCCCTGCCAGAGCAGGGTCATCTAGAACAGGCTGCACAGGATGGCCTCCAGCCGGGTTTGGAATGTCTCCAGAATCGGAGACTCCACCACCTCTCTGGGTAACCTGTTCCAGTGCTCTGCCACCTTCAAAGGAAAGAAGTTCCTCCTCATGTTCAGATGGAACTTCCTATGGTCAAGTTTGTGCCCGTTACCTCTTGTCCTATCACTGGGCACCACTGAAAAAAGACTGGTCCCGTCCTCCTGGCACCCTCCCTTTAAGTATTTGTAAGCATTGATTTCACAAAATTCGTGATTGATTTCACAAAATTTCACAAAATAGAAGTAAACTGAGGGTCAAAAAGGAAATGACACGAACCAAAATGGCAACAAAATAATAATCCAGAAAGCCCCCACTGCCAATGGAAAGTTCATAAACGATGTTCCCTCATCCGGTTCTAGCCTGAGTTTGCAAAGTCTGCTGAGAAAAAAGCTTTGGCAGGTGTGACTCACTTCCCATTCGCCTCAATAAATGATTAACAGTGAAAACTCACGCTGACAATGTAATGTCAGCATTGCTTATACCTTGATGGCGGTTCATTCTAGCAGAAAAATCCAGCAAATGCTCTTCCTTCATGCGATTGCATTTCATAATAGTTCAAAATAAAAATGATTTGTTGTACAAGTAACCAGTAGTCCTCAGGTTACCCTCTGCTTCCCTGTCTTGGCAGCGGAATAAACACTCATAAGTGAATGGTCAGAGGAAATTAAAAAATGATTCTGTAGCTATAGAGATATCAGCTGGCCAGGGAAGGACTTGGAAAGTTCAGTTCTTCAAGAATCACCACTCTTCGCGGGACTCTACTTTTTAAGGATAAAGCTATTTTTTTTTGACCAAAGATAATTACTTCATGCAAAGTAGGATTTCTGTATTTTAAGGGCATCTTTGCACTTGTTCAACATTTGTAAGGAAACAAGGTCTCGCCTCCATTTTCATGATGTTTTAATTAGCTGATATTTGCAGCTTGCTGGAGAATACTGAAGGAATACACTACCGCAAGATGAAAAACAGCAATTCATAAAGACTGGAGAATCAAGTGTGAGGTGTCAACATATGCTTTTGCATCTGCCCTTAGCCTCTTGGACCAGTCAAGCATCTGGTCTAAGTAGATTTTTTGGCTCTCTTCTTGGTGGAGAGAAACTGGTACCCTGAAGGTGGTTTGTTCTATGCCAATGCACGTGTCCAAGGTGGGATGAACCACATTCTGGGAGTGCCGATCTCCTCCTGGAGATGATAGCCTGAAGGATGATAGCCAACTAGCACCGTTCAGAACGGTTCTCCACTTTCTGAGCAGCAGCCTTTTCCCCACAGTTTTGATCACTTCTTTCATTTCACACCTCACCTCCCATGAGTTCAGGGTAGATAATGTCATAGAATCATGGAACCATGGGACGGTTTGTGTTGGAAAGGACCTTCAAAGATCATCTAGTCCAACCTCCCTGCCATGAGCAGAGACATCTTTCACTACACCAGGTTGCTCAAAGGCCCATCCAACCTGACCTTGAACACTTCCAATAATGGGACATCCGCAACTTCTCTAGGCAACCTGTTCCAGTGTCTCACCACTCTTGTCACAAAAAATTTCTTCCTTATATCCAATCTAAACCTACCCTCTTACAGTGTAAAACCGTTACCCCTTATCAATGCATTTCTCTGCAGCACCTTCTTGACAGAGGTTCTTGTCTCTCTCCATTGAAGGACAGAGAACTCCCTTTAGATGATCAGCTTAGACAAGACATTAGGAGGGATAAAACCTGCCCCAGGAATTTCACTCTTTCCCTGTCTTTTGCTTCTCTGATAAAGGTAGGCTATACAAATACAGGGCAGGTGGATCAACAGATGCAATAGTGGTGGCAGTTGTTTGGTCAGGGTATTTATCATAGCTATTAGGAACCAGTCTGATTCTTCCAATTCATTTGCCACGGAGCACAGCAAAGCTTTCAGATGCTAATGAATTTCAATATATCCTTGCGAATTAAAGTGTTACCACTTTCTAATTATCATCTGCTAATAATGATCCTCTTCTACAAGCAATCTAAAGAAAAATTAAAACTCCAGCTTGTCAGAGCATTTGTTTTCATCTGAGTACTCGCCAGTGGTTCTCCTCGGGAAAATGTTGTGGCAGAGGAATTACCAAGGAGCCTGCAATTAAGAGAGATTGCAGTGACAAGTCTGACACAATAGGAAGAAGGGGCATGGAGGGGAGGGGGCATCTCATTCATTTAACACCACAAAAACAATGCAAAATGAAGTAATTAATTTGGGGACAGATTGCTTCCTTCACCGTGTCCTGCTGAATGTGTAAACAAAATCTCAGTTGTTCGCTAAGTGTTCATGAGTTCGACAGAATTAAAAGAAGAAACTCAACCCTGCGCAATCTGTTAACGTTTTTATTGTCAAATAATAATGTAAAGGCCATTTCAGGGAAGACCAGAGGCTGACTGAGCAAAATATCATGTCTCTTATTGTGGCCAGAGGCAATCACAGCCTTTTCCTGCTAACCCTCCAGATCCTAGTCATAGACATTCAGGGCACTTTCTGAAGAGGTTGCACCTGGACCTGTGCTTAGGTGCCACCATCAATTTGTCTAGAAACCTCCTTGAGTTTTTTTCCTTCCAGACATCCTGTGCTAATAATTTCTACAATTTTCTTAGCCATGGCATGAAAAAGTGTGGTCTTTCTGAGGCCAGATCATTGTTGTCTGTTCTCTCTGTGCCTTTCCTAATCCATTCCTCTCTTCTAGCTCCCTCCTTGCCCACTGCCGAGCACAAAGCTGATCTTTGCAGATAAATTTTCACAGGAATTCTGAAATCTTTTTCATGTGAGCTTGTCATTGCATATGGATTGTTAGACTTACTCCTTCTCCTGTGAATTCCTCTGTACGTATTTTCATCTACCATTTTATCACTCAGTCATTCAGCATCCAGCCAGACAAGAAAGCTCCAAATTTGGATTCCTTTAGCACCTATTTTTTTTACTTAAAAGGGTTTTTCCCTCCCTCTTTTTTCCTAAGTAGAGCTACATATGCAATGCAATCACTTTTAGCGGTTTGTCTTCTAGAACAAACCCACCGTGTCCCAGAAGCTATTTGCAGCGTGACATTGTGCCGTCACCTCCTCACACTACGAGGTCCTGACATTTCAAGCAAATGTCATCGCGTCACAACCTTCTATCAGCACAGCTCGGCGGTGTGATGCATATGGTGCTACAAGCCCGTGTTTCTTTTGGGATCTCCGACTATCCAAGAGGCTCCAGCATGATTTCATAACGCATGGATTTCGTATCTCAGAGCTTAAGGTTTGGATCTGCAACACTACCTGGGTAGTGGCAGCAAATGTTTTTTCTCAGTAGCTGTGAGATTGAACTTCGAGCTGTATGCTGAAAAATTGTTAATTCCCTTATGTTCCTATAGAAACATGAGAGGAGCCTTCTGCCAAAGCAAGCCAAGGCCTTTGGCTTTACACGCGTAACATGTGAATTACCCATTTCTGTGCCCGTTTGCAGGAGCCAGCTCCCAGCACTGGAACTGTGCCATCATCAGAAAGCAAACACAGAAAGGTCCAATCTAACCTCTACAGTCTGCTGCAAAGAGACCGTGAGATGCTTCTTTCCCTTTCCACAGAAGTCATCCCTCCAAAGACACTTTGTGGGAGAGCAGGGCTCCTTTTCGTGATTAGGTTTTGTTCCAAGACAATCAGCTGAAGTTGGGAAGGGATTGGAGCAGTTGCTGTGTGAGGGGCATGTGCAAATGGGAATTTACGGCTTTGGCATGTGCAAATGGGAATTTAAGGCTTTGACAGACTGAAAACTCTGTTACCCTGCAGAACATCCTAGGAAATGCAAGGCAATTGAGATTGCTTAGCCTCTGTGAAAGAGGGATAAGCAGAGAAATGCTCTGTGATAAGAACACATGCACATGCCGTTGCCCTGGAGCAGGACGATAAGTGGTAACTTATCCCGCTCTAACTTATTCGGGTGTGCAAGCTCTTTGTCTAAGCTGGAATGTAAAATAAAGTTATGCTCTATCAACTGATCAGAGCTGGCTTGAGAGCCAAGGTAGCTACAGGTTATTATTACTGTAACTGGTTAATCAGAGCAGCCATCAGACCTCAGCATTGAGCACCGTGAGCGGCTGTCACCACGCAGCGCTGATAAGTCCAATCCAATACATATGGAACTAGCTAAGAGAGAACATTCTGCCTCATTTAAAATCACATTATCCAGCCTGCCACCCTTCACTGGCTTTTGGCCTGTCACACAGACTAATGGACAGGCGCCCTGAAAAATACTCGTTGTGAACCTAGGAATGGGTAAGAGCCTCTTGTGTTTGACAAAAGCCAATTAAGATCAACTAAACCTTCTATTGTGCCTCTTCCGAAAAAGCATGTCTACCATATTGCTTAAAGAGCTCAATTGTATTCCTGGTTGTCAAGCAAACTTCAACAAACGTTAAAGAACTTGCCATTCGGTGGGCAAAATAATTAGAGGAGCAGTAACCATCAACAGCAGATGCCAGTGACAGGTGACATGTGCCAGTATCCTGGATGACTCATTGAACATTGTGCCACCAACTGGGGCAAAATGCTGACAGATCTCACGGCAGGTAAAGACAACTTCCTGAAAGCCATGGATGCCAGTGAGACATTGATGCTTATACCACCCGATCCCTCCGCAAGCTTTTGACAAAGTGCTAAGATACAACTGATGAGTTTATATTGTATAGCAAGAGTAAATGGCCACCACTACTGAGGCTTCTCTTGTGGAGAGTTGGGCAGAGAGAAACCTCATGAAGTTCAACGAAGGCAAGCGTAAGGTCCTGCACCTGGGGAGGAATAACCCCATGCACCAGTACAGGTTAGGGACTGACCTGCTGGAAAGCAGCTCAGTGGAAAGGGACCTGGGAGTCCTGGTGGACAGTAGGATGACCATGAGGCAGCAATGTGCCCTTGTGGCCAAGAAGGCCAATGGCATCCTGGGGTGCATCAAGAGGAGTGTGGCAAGCAGGTCACAGGAGGTTCTCCTCCCCCTCTACTCTGCCCTGGTGAGGCCGCATCTGGAGTACTGTGTCCAGTTCTGGGCTCCCCAGTTCAAGAAGGACAGGGAACTGCTGGAGAGGGTACAGCAGAGGGCTATGAAGATGATTCAGAGACTGGGACATCTTTCGTATGAGGAAAGGCTGAGGGACTTGGGTCTTTTTAGTCTGGAGAAGAGAAGGCT